>VZTH01008876.1:0-10485 GCA_013397815.1 Aleadryas rufinucha | reverse complement strand
TCGTCTTCGTCTTCGTCTTCTTCATCTTCTGGAATGGTTCAGCCTAGCTGTGATCCAAGAACCAGATCATCGGACCCCATGGACCATGCGGGGATGCCACATCCCGGCCTTGGGCCTCGGGAGGGGCCGAGCCAGCTGCAGAGGGAACTCTAAACCCACCAGCTTTCTCCACATCGAGGATGTTTATTATCTGACATTACTCATATTTTTCCTGTGCCCTGTGCTGGCACTCTGCTTGTTAAATAAATAGTATTTTCACTTTCATCCAAGAAATTCCTTTCATATTGGTTGGGGACGGAGTGCTGAAACCTGTCTTCTGTGGAGGAGACATCCCTTCCAGCGCATTTCCCCCTAAACTTGTCTCAAACCAAAGCTTGTTAGTGCTGAACAAGGAGAACATTATATATTTTAAAATGTCTGAAAAATATACAAATGTATCTATGTCTTATGAGTGGACCAATTAAGTCTTTAATTTCTGACAATGAAATTTTTGCTTTTTACTTTGATTAGCAGTGAGATATAGGTAAGAGGATCTTTTACAACACATTCAGGGATAGTTTAAGTGTTTTGGTTGTTATATGTATTAACCCTGCCTTCCTATTACTAACAAAAGTCCTTAACACCAATGTAGCATTAAGAAGCAGGCATTATTTATTCTGCCAGATGCACGGGAGGATAGCTCCTCCCAAAGCCATGCGTATTGAGTAAAGGAAATTTTCTCTTTATATACTGGTTTTTCTATACATATTCACTGATTGTCCCAGACTAAACATATGTATGATAATAATTTCCCCAAAATCATGAAAATATTTCCCCTCCCCTTTACGCATGTGTTCTTCTGTCCTGGGGGGGTCTCTCTGGTGGTCCCTGGTGCTCATGGACCCCAGTATTCCAGGTGACCTGGCTGAGCTGGCAGGGCACTGGGGCTGGTGAACTTCAGGTCTCCTTCTTACACAATGGGCATTGTGCAGTTCCACAGGCCAGTGATTTTGGTAGAAGAAGCATTGTGTGACCTCACCAGGTGTAGGACATTTATCATCTGGTAGCATTCTTAGCCACCAAATTGGCCCAAAGCATTTGGACCATGCTCTCAGGCACATGGGGGCATTCCCGGGAATGGTGCAGTACAGGGCCAGGCGTTGGCCTCAAGGATCTTTGTGCATCCCTTCCAAGTCAGCATATTTTGTGATTCTGCAATTCTGTGGTATTTATTTTTGGTCATTTGTCTCTGCCCTGGAAGGGGTCAGCCTAGCTGGGCGGCTATCCCAGGCGAGGCAGCAGTGTCCTTCCCGCAGACACGCAGTGTACGTGCTGTGTCTCGGCGGCCGCGTGTTCGGGCAGCACCGGCTCGGTATAAGCAGGGTGCGCCCTAGGCGAGGTGACCCTGGTGTTCAGGTCTGCCAGGATCCCCGGAGGCGAAAGAGAAGAGGGAGAGAGCCACTTCCAGGACTTCCCGAGTTTATTGCTCCGAAAGGCGAGGTAGGGAAATGGCCGGAGGNGACATTCTCATAAACAAAGTGCAGCAGACCATGCTATCATCCAGCTCGTATATTTTTCCAGATTTCACAGTAGGTGTAACTCATAATACAGAGTATCTTCTGGTGAGACTTGGATGTAGAGAAGTCCAGTAGTTAAAAAACCCACACAACTTTGGGAGATACTCATTAGCTATAGCAACTCTGTCTTGGGGTGATGTTATGGTAATACTATATTTCCCTATTGTCTGCTTTATGCCCAGAAATGGGTCCCACAGCTTTAAGCCTTCTTCTTCTTCGTCTTCGTCTTCGTCTTCGTCTTCGTCTTCGTCTTCGTCTTCTTCATCTTCTGGAATGGTTCAGCCTAGCTGTGATCCAAGAACCAGATCATCGGACCCCATGGACCATGCGGGGATGCCACATCCCGGCCTTGGGCCTCGGGAGGGGCCGAGCCAGCTGCAGAGGGAACTCTAAACCCACCAGCTTTCTCCACATCGAGGATGTTTATTATCTGACATTACTCATATTTTTCCTGTGCCCTGTGCTGGCACTCTGCTTGTTAAATAAATAGTATTTTCACTTTCATCCAAGAAATTCCTTTCATATTGGTTGGGGACGGAGTGCTGAAACCTGTCTTCTGTGGAGGAGACATCCCTTCCAGCGCATTTCCCCCTAAACTTGTCTCAAACCAAAGCTTGTTAGTGCTGAACAAGGAGAACATTATATATTTTAAAATGTCTGAAAAATGTACAAATGTATCTGTGTCTTATAAATGGACCAATTAAGTCTTTAATTTGTGACAATGAACTTTTTGCCTTTTACTTTGATTAGCAGTGAGGTATAGGTAAGAGGATTTTTACAACACATTCAGGGATAGTTTAAGTGTTTTGGTTGTTATATGTATTAACCCTGCCTTCCTATTACTAACAAAAGTCCTTAACACCAATGTAGCATTAAGAAGCAGGCATTATTTATTCTGCCAGATGCACGGGAGGATAGCTCCTCCCAAAGCCATGCGTATTGAGTAAAGGAAATTTTCTCTTTATATACTGGTTTTTCTATACATATTCACTGATTGTCCCAGACTAAACATATGTATGATAATAATTTCCCCAAAATCATGAAAATATTTCCCCTCCCCTTTACGCATGTGTTCTTCTGTCCTGGGGGGGTCTCTCTGGTGGTCCCTGGTGCTCATGGACCCCAGTATTCCAGGTGACCTGGCTGAGCTGGCAGGGCACTGGGGCTGGTGAACTTCAGGTCTCCTTCTTACACAATGGGCATTGTGCAGTTCCACAGGCCAGTGATTTTGGTAGAAGAAGCATTGTGTGACCTCACCAGGTGTAGGACATTTATCATCTGGTAGCATTCTTAGCCACCAAATTGGCCCAAAGCATTTGGACCATGCTCTCAGGCACATGGGGGCATTCCCGGGAATGGTGCAGTACAGGGCCAGGCGTTGGCCTCAAGGATCTTTGTGCATCCCTTCCAAGTCAGCATATTTTGTGATTCTGCGATTCTGTGGTATTTATTTTTGGTCATTTAAAGTTTATAGTCAGGCAGTGTATCATTAAATTCCAATGATGGAAGCAACAGAGTCAATCAAAATAGTAATTTCTCTTTAAAATTTAGTAGTCAGCTCAGAGTAGTAAATCAACTAGTGGCTTTGACATGTGGAAGATTCATAGGCAAAGTCCCTGATCTACAATGTTCAGGCCCCATTTTCCCTTTTCCCTCTTTTTCTCTCATCACTTTTGTTGAGTAAAAATTTTGTCCTGAACCTGAGAAGACCTTTGTATGAATTCTTTAGCAACATGATATCTTTCTGCATAAAATTGGTATTTTATTTCAGTAACTGGTATTTTCCATGACAAAAATGTTTTGCTGAAAAATCCCAAGCAGCTAGGTTACTGGATTTCAGTTAACCAAACTCTCTGATTGAGAATTATGCTTATGAAATTAATCAGAGCTTAATAACAATTGTGCAGATGAACTGACAGAGCTGGGTGAACAATTCAGGGCACACAGAGGAAGTTGATTAATTTAGCTCTTAATTGCTAGTAAATTATTCACAAAGTAGTGTTGGGTTTAGACTTGGTTTTTTTATTATTATTATTGAAATCTATGCAGCAGTTCAGTCATTAGAAATAGCAGTTTGCCATATTGTTTTCTTGCAAGATATTGGTATTGGTTGTCATTTCCAGAAATAATACTATGCCTTACCCACTTCCTGCTCTCTCTTTGTTTTCCTAGGAAATAAAAATATGCAAAAGGGCATACAAATAGAGAAAGATGATTTTGGGGGAGCAGGGAGATTCTGCACTTCACGGAACAACACAGCTGAGCATACACATTTCTTATGGTCTGGGGATCAGTTTTCCTCTGTTGTCTCTTGTCTGTGCTTCTTCTTGTTGCCTTTCTTTCCTTTTTATTTATACTGGAGCTTTATTTAGGTTTGGGTTTTTTAGCTCTTGTCTTTTTGTATCTGTTTTCCAATGCTGTCCAGAAGACTTGGTTACAGGTGGAATAATTTATGAAACCAAAGTTTTTATAGTAAAAGTTAAAGGGGTATTTCAATGAAAATAAATTGCTCCCATTTTGTGTCACAGCATCCAACTGTAGAATGAAAGCATGCAGAAGATTTTTGTTTAATATTCTGCCTGAAAAACTGCAGTGTATAGAAATAGAGTCCTAATAAAATGTCGACAGGGTGACAAAGAGTATTTTCTGTATCACACAGTGGATATCACCATCTAGAGATGTACATGCTAATTACTGATTTTTCTTAGGCTTGAAACCAAGCATACATTCCTCAGTTGTATGTCTGGAATAAGTTACTTCTCCCATGTGCAGTTTAATGAAACCTAAGGTACTTGCAAACCATCATGTATAAGCACATAAATGCAAGTGGCAGCTGCCTTGTATCTATAAAACAGAAATCATGACAAAGTAATGAAAAAAATGTTGGTTTTCACAGACAGAAATCAGCAAAATAGCATGTTGTCCAGAAAACATTGAGAAAAATATTTAGACAATAGGTAACAAGATGGCTGTACAGAAAAGATCAAACTCTGTATTTGGAAAACCAGGGAAGAATCCAGTTTGTCAGACATTCGTTTCTCATCATTTTATGAATGACCTATTAAAGTTTTGTCTTCAAAAACCAATTTACTAATTGTTATAACAAAACACAGGAAACCACAAATTTTGCCTAACAAGTGAAGCTGATTTGCAGTGCCACAGGAAAACTAAATCAAATCCCGAAATACAGGGAATGACTTTTTATTCTTTCCCCTTTTCTTAAGCTGCTTTCATTAGGTTTGGCTAGCAAGGGCAATCACTACTAACCATCTTGTATAATTGGTTTTTTCCTCTTATAATCCTCCTAGAATATCTTTATTTTCCAGCAGTAACTTATATAGAATTATTCTGCGTCAATTCTGTCACCAGAATTCCTTTGGCTGTATTTCAAAGGGAACTCTTGTAAATTATAACCAAGAATGTTGTAATTCTGTATAATCCCTCAGCAATTTAGAAGCATTTTCTCCATCCAGCAACTATGATAATTCTTGACAACAGGCTCTAGTCTGTGATACATCAATATATGGGCACAGTGAGACATTTTTGACAAGAATCATGTGAACCTATATCATGCTCCAGAGTTTGGTTATGATAATGAGGCATGTTGTGTGTTAATGTGACAAAAGTGCTCTGGCATTACATTGCAGGACAAATGCAAAAAGCACAAGGAAGTTAGTTGTACCAGTGGCTCCACAGCTCTGCTCATAGAAGATAGAAGAACAAACTACCAGTGGGAGATTAAACTCACAGCTGCTTCTGCTAGCAGTGATTTAGTTGATTTATTAACTAATTAAGCCCCTTAGCAATCCTGTGAAAGATTTATAGTCATGTTATTCCCTGTAAAAGTGCAGGGGAAGAAAGAAATTTGCTTCAGGAATTTATTTCTCAGAAGTGAAGAAAACCCTAGCCTTTCTCTCCATATGAATAGGAAAAGAAAATCACTGTTCAGCGATGGGTGCCTTGAGGACAGCATTTCCAGAGAGAAAACAGAGAAAGTTGTCACAGCATATAGCAAAATTCATTTTGGTCAGTCTATGTAAGCTTTTTAGCTCGAGGGAAGGCAGGCAGGTGTGCCCTCCTGTGTGACCTCCTCAAAAGGAATGCTGCCCAGGCAAAGGACAAGGGTGATAAGGTGCATGGCTTCTCTCCTTCTGTGAACCATGCAGGCAGTTCTGTCCAGGAAGGTTTGCAGTGTGCTTATCTGTGTGGGGTTTGTTCACCAGGCTGTGTCCACAGTGCCAAATACTCTACATTCACCCTGCAACACCCCTGCAGTGTCCTCCTGAACTAAATGCAAGGAAAGCATTGACTTCCTGATGCTGTCAGTCCTCACCTTGATATCCATTTATAGTGATAGCAGGGTGGATGTAAACGAAGCCAGGCTTGTAGAAGGAAAAGATCCTCAAAATGAACTTTTCGGACATGTTTGTAAATTAACCTACAAAGTGCTGAAAGACAGCTGTGACTTGTTGGGTGAGGGGCAAGAGATGCTGATGTTTCTGCAGTACTTGGAACATCACGGATTAAGGCTGCCATCTGTTGTCTCCGATGCTGCACTTGTGCAGTCTTCCTGGGTTATTGTGAACGAGTTCATATCTTTCTACAGCTAATATCCAAGGAACAGAGCTCTTGGCATGCATGGCTTTATTCAGTTTTCAGGCTTTTTTGTAAAAGATAACAGACTAATGTATTGAGGCAGAGCACACTCTTGGTATCTGCAGTATTTGTTAATTTTTAAACTCATGCATTCTTTGTAGAACGAAGTCTTACGGGTACCTTTCTTTGGATGGAAGTTTTATTCCTGAACTATACAAATGCACCAGCAAAGAAAATGAAGTTAATTTATGTTTCAGTCATCTGTAAAACAGACATGAGGAAAACCATAACCAAAAAGTACACTTTCCCAGGGCATTAATAAGAGATTACATGTATCATCTGGATTTCTTGAAATGAAATGTGAAAGCAACCAACTCAAATTCCAAATAGCAATTAAAGGGACCGCTTTAGGGGGGAAATATTGCTAATAACTGAGCTTTGCAATATTCATTTCATGGACCAGATTTTGTCCTAAGGAATATTCAGTGCAAGGGAAAAGATCAGTCATCCCCCTGAGATCCCATTTGCAGGGGAGCATATAGCTAAGCAAGGGGACAGATCTGGCACAGGAAGCTTGACCCACGCTACTCCCTCTACAACTACTTTATGGGTGGCTGAAAAGCACCTACCAGCTCTATGAGAGTTTTGGCAGTGAGTTTTCCCCAGAAAGAGAGCTCACACTCTGAGAGTGCCAGCCGGGGCAAGAAGTCCTGTCAGCTCTTGTATAAACTATTAATCTGAGTGGTTTTGTCTACCATATAGTTTAATGCAGGTATTTCACAAAAGTGCCATGAGCTTAATATATCCTTCCTTGAAAATTAGATAGTAGCAAGAAACACTGCATAGCTGTGAAATAGGCATTTTTACATGACACAAGAATGTAGCATTACTGGGCTTACCTAAAATACCTGAGGAATTGACTCAGTATTTTTGTGATTAAAAATAATGCCACTTATCCAACTGTGCTATAAATTGAATTAAATGTTGTCATATAGACTGTATATAAAGCTAAGCATGCGTATGGCCACTACATTGTGTGCAAGGCACAAAAGTGCATTTGTATGACAAGGACAGATAACAATAAGATTAAAGTTGTCAATTCACTTTTACCTGTAAAACAAGCACATAGCAAGGGTCAGTTGTTGTGTCTCCCTCATGTCAATAATAGCATCTGAAAGGAGAAAAATTTCCATGTTTTGCTTGAAAAAGTTCTTCCTCCATTACCTCCCAAGTTTTTGGCTAAGCAGTGTCTAGCATTCAGTTTTATTTCACTCATTATTTGTGCTCTGTAAAACGAAGCACAACAATCCCTAGGTACAGGTCAGGCTGCACAGTGTTGATTACAAAACTGACAATTCTCAAAGGTATACAACTGTGTAGGAGTGAAAGATGACATGGAGATGCAAGGAGAAAGTTAAGGTTAGTGCAAGTGCCTTCATAACAGTACTGTTGGCACAACTCTGGTCTTGGTGGGTTTTGGGAAAAAAAGGCAGTACAGCCGCACTTTCTGCATGAAGACTCTTCTCCGGCAGTTTTAAGATTTTCAAATACTTAGAAAAGAGAACAACTTAGATCTCATGAATTACCCCACTATAATAAACATGACTACATTAGTTGCTAGACTAATTTTTAATCTTTATAATACCAGAGCAAGAAGAAATGCAACACGACAAGAAGAGTGTGCAGCACGTGCAGGTGACTAGAAGAACAGACACAACCATTTTCTGAAATATAGCGGCAGACACTGTGGTAAAAGATATTGCATATGCAAGACCAACTCAGACCTTATTTTGGAAAAATTGAGGGGTAAAAAACTTTTCTATTGGTATTGTCAAGAGAATTTTACAGTAGTTAATCAGTTTCTATGTGTTACTTGGAATTATCGTTAAACTTGGTGAAAACAGTGACGTCTATTATAGGCCCTTCCATTATAAAAAATACTTGTCAATTTATAACTTTGTTATGGATGCATGTCTATTGCTGAAATTAATCTTTGCCTATAGTTTATTTTTTGTCTGTATTTTGGCAGTTACAGCAAAGCAATTCTGCCATTATCAGAAAATGTGTTTAGAAAAATTCAGGTTGGCTATGGCTGTGATGGGTTGATAAGAATTTTGTAATGGACTCACTGGTGTAACTGGCTCTGATCTGGTCCTTGCCATTATAGTGACTACAAACAGTCCTTTCCATTGGGGAACTGCAGAAGGAGAACAGGACTTTTCTTGCAACTTGATCCTACTGATTATTAAGATAAATATCAGACCCAGCAGATCCAAACTTTCCTGTGCTCCTATGATGCCTCTTCTCTGCATTCAGTCAACATAAACAAAATCCTACCATGAAAAACATAGCCAGAATTGGGCTGGGGATCAGACTAATTCAGCTTGGATAAATTACAAACATTAATTATTTGGGGTTTATTTAGGTTTGTTTGTTAGTTTTACTCTGATTAGTCACTGTAAAATCTTTTTATAGATAGTCACAGTTAATCCAGAAAAATATAATGAGTTATAAATCATGATTATTTGTTAAACTCAAGAGTGCTTTTATCGATGCAGAAAACAGTGATGAGTCACACTTGCTTTACTTTGTTATGGAGCATTTTTTGTGTTTTTAACTTAATATTTTAGTCTTTACAATAAATAAGACCCTG
This sequence comes from Aleadryas rufinucha, assembly GCA_013397815.1. Classification (NCBI taxonomy): domain Eukaryota; kingdom Metazoa; phylum Chordata; class Aves; order Passeriformes; genus Aleadryas; species Aleadryas rufinucha. The sequence goes on along the minus strand of VZTH01008876.1, from coordinate 1,680 downwards.
AGAAAATGTCAAACACATACACACAAAAATCCTTAAATAGCCTTTTATCCCTTCTTTTATCTGCCTTACCCATATATTCACTCTCTAAACATTTGGGCCAATATGGTGAGCATGTAAGGATGTTCCATAAATGGAAAAATACCTAAATTACACTTACATCAAATCTATCTCAACAGTTTTAACCCTGTGACTATAGCTAAATTAGTATTACAGTTTAACCTTCCAGGTGGATTATAAAAATTCCTGGTTAAAAAACAATGTTTATATTTTATCTATACATTTAAGCCAAATGTGTTATTTTGTTTTTATACTCTGTTCCCCAAACAGCAATGCTCTCTTCAGGGTAAAAAAAAAAAAGAATGGCTATGTCTGAATTCATTTACTTACAGCAAACAGAGGAGTTTCTAATTAACTAGCACTCTTAAGGGTCTGCTTTTTCCCTCTCTACTTTTCTTCAAAACAAATATCATTAATGTGCCCAAGAAAAGGAGAAGAGAATCAGCCTGGGACAGAGAAGAGGAAGAAGAAGCAATGCAATCTGTAGCTGTTTCCTGGAGTGACAAGGTGAGGGCTGGATGTGAATCCATCTCAGCTTTCTTGGGTGGTCTGTAATTTGAATAAGATGACCTGCAGTCATTCAAGATTAAATGAAATGCAAATGAAAACACAAGGTACAAACAGTTTGCTTTCTGTGCAAAATTTCTTTTGTATATGTCTGGAAGAGGCTTGACATGCATATAATATAAATCAGTATAATTTAATGGAATATTCTAATTTTCTATCTTTTTTAATACATTTTTCAAATGAACCACCAGGCTTAATGAGGACTTCTAGCATCAATACTTTGACTTGGAAAAGACTACTTTTTGAGTCTGCAAAGCTATAGCATTATCATTTCCTTAACATTCATGTCACAAAAGCCCTCAAGAACAAATTTCATCCAAGATCCATTATGGTGACTTGTAGGTAAGCCTACCATAACTGTCTCTGCTCAGAAGAGAATATACAACACTTGCAACTTAGGTGAGGCCCCTTTTGTACCAAAATTTCATATTTATTCTTTCTTGGTAGCTTATTTTAGATTTCTTCTTGCCTTGGAAGAATGTTTTAAGCTACTAGCCAGACAATATTTTAAGAATTTATTTTATTTTAATCACTCATAAAATGTTCAGAACCTTGGTTCCATCCATATTTTCTAATGACATATTTTAATGGAAAATGAAGAATTTTAGCACTGTTGGTTGAAATATTTGTTACGATCCGGTTTTTAAAGTTATTAGAAAAGCCTTTGCCTGAATTAAGGTGCAAGTGAGACCATATGCCAAAGTCAATAGTATGGGTTTATTTGATAATGAATATGAGAGTGAGAGAGAGAAAAAGAGAGACAAAGGAAGAGAAAGAAATAGAAAAGAAGTGGGGGGACAGAGAGAGAGTGACAGAGACAGAATTAAGAAAATATCACCACTCCCTGGATCTCACCAGCATGCCGATGATCCTCTCCAGCTGGTCTTCTTGGTTGTGAAGGTCCCCCCCAAAAAGCATAGAATCCAATGGATTAATATATGCTCAGGCCTGCTGGGAATACCCAGGTACCTCTCTCGGGGTGGGGAGTGGGAAGGAGGCAATTTGACAGCAGACCAGTCTCTTGCAGCAGACCCTGGATCTGTTGCATCACTTTGC
>VZTH01008865.1:0-18741 GCA_013397815.1 Aleadryas rufinucha | reverse complement strand
TTGGGATGGTCCGGAGCGGGATCGGAGCCGCCCGCCGGGGGTTTGGGATGGTCCGGAGCGGGGCCGGAGCCGCCCGCGGGGGTTTGGGATGGTCCGGAGCGGGGCCGGAGCCTCCCGCCGGGGGTTTGGGGTGGCTCCGTGCGGCGGGAGCGCTCCCGGCCCGGCGTGGGCGGCCTCGGGCAGGCCCCGGTGCTTGTGCTGGGTGTCATCCGTGCCGCCGCTGCACGAGGCCGTGCTGCTCCATTTGTCCCCCCTTCCCTTGGGATTTTCATGCTTATTCCGCTCGGTGTGGCCTCGTCACAGTAAAGTGCGTGGCGGGAAGGATGTCCAGGGTTGCTCTCTGCAGTCAGGTGCTGCCTGTTGAGGAGCAGCGTGCTTCCCCTTGAATCCAAAGGTGGTGTTTTTAATTAGGGTGGTTGGCAGCGGGAAAGTTTTGAGCGAATACTTATCTCCAAAGAGGCATCAAATCAGCAGGAGGATAATGAGTAAGAATTGCTTTTGTCGTGTTTTAGAGCAGAGAGGTTGTTGTTTGGGTTATCACAGACACGAGAGTTGCTGCTGAGAGTCCCATAACAGTGTGAAATGACCCATGGCTGTGACACAGGACAGGGGCTGGAGGCTGTGACATCCCCCTCATGCATCACCAGTGGAAGCTCAGCAGCAGTTTGGCATGGTGGGATGGAAATTTGGGATCACAGTGACCCTGAGAGCTCAGAACTCAGGTCTTTAACCCATTTGAAATGGTAACTGCAGCAATGCCCAGCTGTGTGTCTGAAGTCGATTGGAGAATGCCTTTTTTTTTTCCTTTTTGTTTTCTTTCAGACCAGAGATAAGATTTCCCTTGCAGTTGTTAATTTGACAAACAGCCAGGGTTTGTGGTTAACTTGCTCTTGACTGCTTATCTCGACCACAGGAGGCCAGGGAGAGAGGCTTTTGTGTGACTTTCTTCACCAAGAAGTTTGTGGGGATTTTTTAAAAAAAAGATTCCTGTGCAGGGATGTGTAGTGGGAGGGAAAGCCTGAAGTGTGCCAAACCAGCCAGATTACAGATGGTGATGGTGCCTGGGGCTGGCTGAGTGCAGAGCTGTGTGTTTGAGACCTCTGTGTCTGAAATAAAAACGTGTGACCCTCCCTCTGTTTTCCCCACGCAGATCACAGGGCCCGATAACAAAGGGATTTATAAAGGAGACCGAGAGTCCAGTGGAAAATACACCTTTGCTGCCCACATGGATGGAACTTACAAGTTCTGCTTTAGCAACAGGATGTCCACCATGACCCCCAAGATAGTGATGTTCACTATCGACATCGGGGAAGCTCCAAAGGGGCAAGACATGGAGACAGAAGGTGAGGAAGAGTCCTGGAAGGAAATCAGCTCCAGCTTTGGGAGCTTTTCCCTGCTTGCATGACTTGTGAACTGGAGTAGGGCTCTGAGGATTCCCGTTCCTTCAGGTGTCAGTAGCTGTTCTCCTGCACAGCTAAAGTGGATGCGTTTTTAGACCTCGTTACACGATTTAAGGCAAAAATCACCAGAGAATCCCTGGGCCACGTGCAGAAACTAATGCTTCCATCCTTTAGCCCTTCATCAGTGCCATCCTCTGGTTCCTAGTAGGCTCAGCAGTGTGCAGCCTTCTCCATGCCTTAGTTGATAAATGTGCTAATATGAAACCTTTCCTGTAGCCGTGTAAATGACTGTTTTATCTGCAGCCTTTTGTCCTGTACCTGTGTTCATCTCTTACACTTTCCTCTAGGTGGTGGAGATACCTGGGATGGTATGTGGACTGCTTTTTGAAAGCTCCTTAGCATCTTGTCTCTGGCACATGTTCATTCACTAACAGCTAACTTGGCTTTTTCTCTGTAACATTGGTTTGTAGCATGAGAATGTCTTTTTTAATAAACTACCTAAAAGGTCTGATTCTGAGCAATGCTGAGCACCTGCGGGCTCCCACTGGCAGGTTTATACCCTGAGCAGCTCTCGGGATCAGGGCCTTGCACTGGCCATGGCAGTTTGTCTTCAGGTGGTTATTTATGGCTGACACAAGATTTAATCAGTTCAGGTGAAATTCAGCTAAAAACACTGGACATCCAAGAAAGCTGGATGGTTTTTGGCAGTGTTTGCTTTCTATTGCTAAAGGGGATGTTGAGTAATCGAGAGCTTTTGGAAGCAATAAGCTGCTTGTAGATTATGAATTATTACTGATGTATCAGGGGAAACACTCAAACTTGTCATTTGCTGTAAAAAAAATGAATGTATTGCATAGCAAGTTATAAAGTTTATTTAGATATCACTAACTGTAGCTAGAGAGGCAACAAATTCTCATTTTCTATTTTAGCAAGTAAATAACTGAGGGCATTGAGTGCTTGATGTCACTTAAAAACACATTCCTAACTTGATTTTTTTTTTAAAGACTCACTTAAATCTTTTATTGAGTCTGCATATATCTGTTGTAAGGAATATTAGTGCAAGAAGACAGTTTTCTGAAGTGAATTTTTTTGAGTGTGTTTAGACTACTGCAACTGTAGTTTCTTTTCTTGCTGATAAACTGCCCTTACTGCAATGACCCATGAAAAGAAGGGATTTGTGACATTAGCAGAGAGAGTGTGGTTTGCACAACTATTTAGATTTTAACTGTCATTTGTGTGAGTGTTATTCTCTGGTCCTCTTTTTTGGCTGTTCCCCCCAAGGTGTGTGTTTTGAATAGCTCTGTTTTCAGACTGTGATCTGAAACACTTAATTTACAAATAAAACTGTAGTAAGGTGACTTCCAAGTCAAGGATGTCCCTTCAGAGGAAACACGTGTTGGGTTTTGGGACTTTTTAAGAGAGCTGATTGCCCAGGGCTTGTCTGTGGAATGATGCCTCAACCTGATGCCAGAAAACTTTGCAAATGACTTGCCTAATTTATAAATTTGTGACTGGACAGTTCTTTGAGCGTGGATGCATTAAAAAGATCCTGTGATTGACAGTCAAACCACCAAATCTCAGCTCTCTGAGCCTTCCATTTGCTGAGCTGTCTCAAGCTGGTTTTGTGTCACTGGTTTGGTGTTTCACTCCTCTCCTGCTTTCACAACACACCACAAGTGAAGCCTGTGCCAGGCCCCTGGGCTTTGTGCCCTCTGAATGCTGGGCTTCAGCTAAACCTGAAGATCACAGGATGGGATTTTTTTTGCTTCAGAAAGCGATCTCATGATTTGCCAGCATCATGATCTTAAGCTAAATTCTCAGTCGTTCTATTTTTGCAAGCTTAACAACTAGGAGAAGCTGTCATGTTCAGATAATTTGCTTGGGATATATTGGGTGATATTGGCAAAATAGATATTAGTGTGTGGTATTGATCTCGTGCCTTCTTCCCTTCTGTTTTCCTGGAAAAGTTTGTGCACACTGGAAATATGGGGTCTGTACTGAGTCTAAATTGTGTCCCTTCCTATTTGGATGTGGAGAAATGTTTCCCCATTTGTTAAATGCCATAGAGCCACGTCAGGGAAGGTGCTACAAAACCTGAACTTGGCTGTAAGGATAGAAAGTGTTGAGCTGTACTGGCTGCGTTTGTCAGAACCTCTGCAGCAGGAAATGACGTTTAACCGTTCATAAATTCGTTAAAATTGTTTTCTCAGTCATTAACAGACTTTCTGATGCTTGTGAAATTACTCTGCAGCTCATCAGAACAAGCTAGAAGAGATGATTAACGAGTTAGCAGTGGCCATGACAGCTGTGAAGCACGAACAGGAGTACATGGAAGTCCGTGAAAGGATACATAGAGCAAGTACGTGTCTCACTTCAATCTGTGCCTTCTCCCCTCTGCAGTGAACTTGTAAATGGTCATTTAAAGATGAGTCCATGAAAGCTGTTCCAAGTGACTTAAAAAAATAATAATTGAAATCCTTGAAGGGCCTGCCCATAGAGTAAAGAATGTAGGAGTTGCTTGTAGTCATCTTTGAATTGGCTTCCCCTCATGTAATGAGCGTTGCTACGCAAAGTAACATTTGCTTAAGTGGTGCAAATTCTGTAGCTGCTGGAATGATGTATTTATTCATGGAGATACCAGTGATGATGTTGTTTAATCTGTGTACAAGGGCATGCAGGGACAGGACAAGGGGAGGGATGGTTTTATACTGAAAGAGAGGAGGTTTAGATCAGGTACTGGGGAGGAATTCCTCCCTGTGAGTGCGGCACAGCCCTGGCACAGGGTGCCCAGAGAAGCTGTGGCTGCCCCATCCCTGGAAGTGCCCAAGGAAGGTGTCCCTGCCCATGGCAGGGGTGGCACTGGATGAGTTTTAAGGTGCCTTCCACCCCAAACCATTCCATGATTTGATTCCCAGGGAGCTGAGCTATTACTTCACCCTTGAAGTGGATGTGGTTTTATAATTGAGCCAAAGTATTTTTTTTTTAAAGGTTTTGTTGAAATAGAGCAGAGCTACTGTTACTTTCATGGGGTAGAGAATCAATTATTTTTAATGTGAAAATACAACATTAGATAAAAGCACTGTCTCCTCAAGTAATTGAAGCTATGAACATCTCCAGTTTTGTGACATTTGTTACTAATGGTCTGATTTAAGAAAAATCTGAATGTTCAGAACCAGAGATGGTGACCCCTCAGACATTAGAAGTCCCCTGTTTGACTTTGGCAGCTCAGAGGCCAGAAACTTGTGAGGTGGGCAGAACAGAGAAAGATGCTGCAGTGTGTGTCCAAAATGGGTTTAAAAACAAACTGTTTAGAAAAATCCCCCCTCAGATCTCATCTCTGAGGCTGCAGGGCCCTTTTGGGACACCTGTAATGACATGGCACAAACCCCAGTGCTTTATGTGCAGTGCTCCAGTCCCATGGCAGAGTGTTTTCAGTTGAAATGCTTTGTTACTTAATATGTTTTTCTTTTTTTTCCCCCAACAGTTAATGACAACACAAACAGCAGAGTGGTTCTTTGGTCATTCTTTGAAGCCCTTGTACTAGTTGCCATGACACTGGGACAAATCTACTACCTGAAGAGGTTTTTTGAAGTCCGAAGGGTGGTCTAAGATCCTTCAGTGGTCCCGGATTTCAGTTCACTCTTTACCAAACATCCTGGTCACAAAAAAAAAAAAAAAAGTCATTTAGTTTCTGAACCCTCTTTACTGAACTGTAAAACTTATTTGCTTATGTTCCTTCCTAGTTAAAAAGAAAAAAAAAAAAGAGTTGTTTTTATATATCTTCTCTAGCAAAAGCTGTGCTGAAATCTTGTCACTTTATTGGCATCATTTTTTTCCCACTGAGATCTGCCCAGTCTGTGTGCTAAGCGAGGTCCAGGCAAGCTGCAAGCTCTGTAACTCACTCTAGTAACAAGAGGTTCTGTCTTTTCTAACTTTCTTTCCCTGTTTCCATGAGCACTTGCAGTTCTGTCCAGGGAAACGGTACAAGGCCCTAACGTGACTGTTTGCATCTTTCCATCCTTAACCCTGCAGTAGGTGTTAATGAAATTGAAATAATCCCTTCTCCACTCACCTAAACTGCCAAGGAAAAGTTTAAAATTCATACCTAAGTTGCTGTTTAAAAGACAGTCATCAGCAACTGTCTTAATTATATCAACTTCTTCCCAAAGTTCTTTTAAATTCAGTAGCTGATACGAAAATGCTTTCTCTCCGCTCGTCACCGAACGTTCCTTACACGGTTTTTAGTCTCTGGAAGGTTTTATTTGGAAGCCAATTGTGTGCAGTGTCTTGGCAAACACTCGTGAACCCTTTGGCTTTTGCAGGTCCAAAGCTCAGACTGTTTGCCCGGTGCCCAGGGCAGAAGTGTTCAGGAAATCTGGATTCCTGAGGCCAAAGGGTTCCGGATTCTGGGGGTTTAATCCACGCTATGCAGCCCTTGTATTTAAGTGCAGTGGCAAAACTCTGCCATGATCTGATCAGAATTAGCATAATGCTAAATACTGGTGTGTTTTCTTTTTTTCAGGCACATGTAGATTTGTTTTTGTATAAAGTTTCTTTCCTCGGTTATCTGATGATTGGTTTAAAAATTTAAGAAGCGTCTGATGTGGGTGCTGAGCCAGGATTATGTTGTGACTGATGTATATTAGTTGTAATCATTTTTGGGGGTGGGGCGGGGTCTTTTCCAGGGGGGAGCCTCTACAAGTAACACACAACAGTTTTGTACAATTAATTTAAAATTTGTTACAGGTTTTCATGTTCCAGGTAAAGTTTTTTCAACCTCGGGCAAACACTTGCAGCAGTTCTTCAGAGAGGTGGCTGTTACACCTTATTGCAACTGTTGTGTGCCAATATTTTTGTGTAAAACACTGAAAATTGAATTCTAAGATGTACATTTAAAAATTGCTCGTGAATCTAAATATGACCCATGTTCGATAAATAAACAAATTCTTTAAAAAAAAAAGAAGCAGCTTTGGGTTTTGTTTTTTTTTTTAAGATATTTTAAGGCAGTTCAGATTAACACAAAGGGTTTTTTATAAAGTATTTGTTTGCTAATGGCCATAAACTAAACCACAGGATGTTCCACATCAACATGACGAGGAACTTTCCATGGAGGGTGGCAGAGCACTGGAACTGCCCAGCGAGGTCGTGGATTCTCCCTCTGGAGACATTCCAAACACACCTGGATGTGTTTCTGTGTCAGGATGTGACCCTGCCTGGGCAAGAGGCTCAGAATGGTTGACTCCAGAGGTCCCTTACACCCCGAACGATCCTGTGATTCCCTGCTTTCTTAGAATGTCAGGAATTTATCCAGAGCCCATCCCACTTCGTGGGCAGGTAGAATAAATTTCAGGTACTTCTGAACCTGTATCTTAGGTTCTGGGTAGTCGGGTGGCACAGAGCTGCTGTATGACCCGCAGAAATACTTACTGCGATGGGCAGCTCGCCATAAAAACAGGAATTTTTTGCTAAATCCGAAGTTTGTTGATTGCGACGGAGGCGAAGCCCGGCGGGGGGTGGCGGAACTGATGTGCGGCGGAACGGGAGGTGCCGCGGTGCGTGTTTCCGCAGAGCCCCGCTGCGGCGGGCCCGGGGCGGGGGAGCGGCGGGGCGGTGACACCGCGGGGCCAAGATGGAGGCGGTGACTGAGGGCAGCTGGAGCTCGCTGCCGGTGCCGCTGAGCCCGGGCGTGCTGCGGGCGCTGCGGGAGCTCCGCTTCCACCAGATGACCCCGGTGCAGGTGCGGGCACTCCCGGGGAAGGGCAGGCCGGGCTAAGGAAGGAGACCTGGATGTGTTTCTGTGTCGCCGGGGCTGGTCCGGGGCTGGTCCGGGGCCGGTGGCGGGGCCGCGGTCGCTGCCCCGCGGTCGCAGCAGTCACCGGCTCCTGTAGCAGCGAGAGAAGCCGCATCCGTGACTTTCTTACCGGCTCTGCTTGGGTGATGTTCACAGCGAGTTCCGATGTCTCGGAGGAGTTTCACCTCTGTGAGATTTCCCACCGATTCACCTGCTCATGTGATGCTTCTCTTTTTTCAGTCTGCGACCATCCCGCTCTTCATGAGCAACAAAGATGTGGCTGCAGAAGCGGTGAGTGCTTTTCCTCGGTCCAGCTCCTTGTTTTCCTGCTTGTCTCTGGAGCTGAGGGAGGGCTGACGCTGTTCCCACTCTCACAGGTCACAGGCAGTGGGAAGACGTTGGCATTTGTGATTCCCATACTGGAAATTCTTCTCCGACGGGAAGAAAAATTAAAGGAAATGCAGGTGAGATTAAAATATTCAGAGTATATTTTTATGATGTGCTAATAAGACTTGAGGACTTCAGAAAAAGTATATGTGAGGAAAATCGCACACACACAGTGACCCTGGGCTCAGCTCTTCGGTGGAACAGTAACAATCAACTGTTTAAAACTTGGAAATAGAATTGGGGTGCTTTTATTGCACTTAGATACAGCTTCTTCTTTGACATGATCAAAACAGGGTTCTGAGCTGTTAGAAAAACATCCCAAAATGTGGAATATGCTGATTTACTGCAAGTGAGGTTTGAATGCTTTTTAGCATCCATTGGCCTTGAATGGATTTTAGTGTGCAGAGAACTTTGCTGTCATTTGCTGTTAAATGTCATTAGTAGATACTGCTCTTTGAGCAGATCTTTTGCACATTGGTATAAAATCTTTCATAGACATTTTTGGATGTTTTTTACACTTTACTGTATTTCTGTGGAAATATTTTGTCTGAAACCAGGCTCAAAATCATGGCTCATATTCACTTAGCTTGTAGGGGAGAATTGGGCCCAAATCTTTCTTTTTTTCCCCCACAAATTCCTGGTTCTGATGTGCAGGTTGGAGCTATAATTATCACACCAACGAGGGAATTGGCCATTCAAATTGATGAGGTGCTGTCACACTTCACCAAACACTTCCCCATGTTCAGGTGAGTGAAATTCATGATTCCCATGACCACAGTTCCTTCTGTCACTCACGAACCAGCAAAACTTAGAGATGACCCAAATCTTTCTCTTTTATTGTTTTAGTCAGATTCTTTTAATTGGTGGAAGGAACCCCATGGAAGATGTTGAGAAGTTTAAGGAGCATGGGTGAGTTGTTTGTTTGTCAGTGTGTCAGAGCTGTGGTTTTCTCCTTGTCAGGGATTTCAGACCAGAGCTGTGGTCCTGCTGCTGCTGCTGGAATGGGCTGGTGCTGCCAGAATCTGCTGGGGTGTGCTGGGGAGTTGTGGGGTCTGTTCCTGGAGTGAGGTACAGCTTGAGAAGAGGCTCTTATGTGACATCAGCACCATTTATGTGCTGTTTGAGTGAAGAGCAGAGCTGAAAAGTGTCTTCAGTGAATATTTCACTTCTCCCTGCTCATTAATTTCCTGAAGTTGTTTGGTGCTGATACTGATGATGACGTTTTGAAGGAGCCATGTTTGCCACTGGGTTTTGCATACCAAATATTTCCTGTAGCTGATGCTTGCTTTCCATACTTGCTGATTATATCCTAAACTTTTATTGCCCCAAGGGATGTGCCTTCACCTGGGCATTTTCCCCCATCCCACGGCATCTGAAAGGCACCAAAATGTGAATGCAGTTAGAAGTGACAAAATGAAATTGTTTTATTGAAGAATTCAGGGCAGGCTTATGCTGTGATAACAATATTAGGAGTTCTCCCACATTCCTCACCCTGTGGTTAGGGGATTGCTGTGTGTGTGTTCACCAACAGTGGGAACATCATCGTGGCCACCCCGGGCCGCCTGGAGGATCTGTTCAGGAGAAAAGCAGACGGGCTGGATCTTGCAGGCTGTGTGAAGGCTCTGGATGTGCTGGTGTTGGATGAAGCAGACAGACTTCTAGATATGGGCTTCGAAGCAAGGTACTGAAATAATAAATTCTGGTGGTTCTTCTGCAGTTTTAAACGAGTTCATGTATGATGGATGTGAATGAGCGTGGCCTGCAATGAACTCCAAAGTTAAATTTGTTCTGTTTTGCTCTTTCATCTTTGCTCTGTAACTACACAAAGCAGTTGCTAAGGGAGAAGAGAATCAGGAAATGTGGATCCTCGATGAATACAGAGTTTCCTTTGTTGAAATGAATATTAGCATATCTCTATTAATGCCTGGTTAAATATCATTATTTACACACCAGAATGGCTTAAAACACTTTAACCAGTAGGCTTTGATCTCTATTTTCTTTCTCTCAAAGTTAAGATAATTATTTCAGTAGAAGTTTGACATGTGATAACAAAGCCCGTTTTGCTTGTAAACTCCTACTTCCAATGATGAAACCTCTTTGAGGAAGCCTTGGGACAGTTACATTTTCCATGTGCTTACTTGCAGCTTGAATGCCATTCTGGACTTCTTGCCCAAGCAGAGAAGGACAGGTCTGTTCTCAGCTACTCAGACCCAGGAGGTGGAGAACCTGGTGAGAGCAGGTCTGCGGAACCCCGTCCGCATCTCGGTCAAGGAGAAGGGAGTGGCAGCAAGCAACACCCAGAAAACCCCAACACGCCTGGAGAACTATTACATGGTGTGAACCTGGCCTCTGACAGAGCTTCTTGTTCCCTCTCCTTTTTTTCCTGGTTCTGTCAATAAGATTTTAAGTCTTGGCCACTTAGGATCACATTAACGGAGCCAGAAGTCCGTTTTTTGACTTCCCTCTTCTCTTTTGCATTGTTTAGATCTGCAAGGCGGATGAAAAATTTAATCAGTTGGTGCATTTTCTTCGGCAGCACAAACAGGAAAAACATCTGGTCTTTTTCAGGTAATTCTGCTTGTGTTTCATTGTGAGAACAGTTTGGTGTTTAATTACTTAAATGCCAAAACTGTGCCCTGTGTAGCAAAGGACACAACTATTTTCAAAGGGAGTAATTTTGAGAGCTGTTTTTTAGAATATGGTGCCTATAAAGAGATTGATCATTGCTTCTTGTCAGGATTGTGTTATTAAGCAAGACATAAATTTTATATGCATTTTTTAAGACATTATAGATGATTATATGTTAATTATAAAAATTATGTGCATGTTTTAAATAAAAATAGTGTATATTTTTGAAAGAGCTTGGGAAACTCTATCTTGACAGTCTAAACCTGATTAAAGATACAGCATAACCTTTTGCTTTTCTGCCTGTCTTTCTCACAACAGCACGTGTGCCTGTGTGGAATACTATGGGAAGGCTTTGGAATCCTTAATTAAACAGGTGAAAATAATGAGCATTCATGGGAAGATGAAGCACAAGCGTAACAAGATTTTTACGGAGTTTCGGAAGCTCCCAGGGTAAGAAGGCAGGAATGGGCTAAACCAGCCAGAAGGGAGCAGTGAGGGGAGGAGGTTTTGTCTGACTGTTCTTCTGCTCCTGAAGTGTGGAAGGATGGCTCAGGTGAAGGGTGCTACAGGCTGGTTCTGAGTGTATTGATAACATCACAAATTGTGCTGAGGTCCCCAAAGTATGACCACAAACAAAGTGAAAACATGACTGGAGCGTGTCCATCCTGCTTTAGATAATCCATGTGGCAGCACAGGAGGTGGGCACACTGCACTGCCACTTGCTGCAGTCACACATTAGCCTTGGTGTTTAAAAAAACTGGTAGCAAAAATAACCTTTTCCTGGTCAGTAACCAGAGTGGAAACCCAGGATATTCCTTTATTGGTGTATGAACAAGAACATGGCAACACAGTGCTGTGACCTACCCACAGGGAAATGTTCTTTGGCAGCTTTGCAGGATGCTGTTAAGAAACTCTTGCCTCATCAGCTGTCATTTTTTTTATTGCATGGGACCTGAGTTTTAGCTTTTTATATTATGAGAAAAAAGCATTACCAGCAGATTGTAAGAACAGCTGTTTAAAAGAACAGCTCAGCAGTTTTGCCATGCTAAAATTGTCACTCAAGTCTAAAGTCTTCTATTCAAACATTTATTATAGCACATTCAGCTGTGGTGGATGCAGTGCTGATTCAAAGTTTGCATTTGTAATAGGCAATTGATTTGTCTTAGAAATGTAATATAAACCACAATAATTTTCATAATGTTATGTAGAATTTTAGTTGGTGAAAGCTGCAATTACCTTATATTTAGTCTCTTAAAAAACCCCAAATGTTTTAAAATGTTTTATCCCTCTCTCTGCAGTGAAGGTGCAGAACACACAGCTGTGGGGAGGCTGGCTCTCCTCAAATGACAGGTTAATGAAAATCCAGTTTTTCTTCTTCCTAGGGGCATTTTGGTGTGCACAGATGTGATGGCCCGTGGCATTGACATTCCAGAAGTGCACTGGGTGTTGCAGTACGACCCCCCCAGCAGTGCCAGGTACAACTTCAGACCCTGAGAACCTTTTCTTTCTGTTACTTGTTACTGAGCTGCTCAGATATCAGTCAGGAACACAAACCTGCATAAAACACATTTAATCACTTCTTGGAAGTTAATTTGAGAGAACACACAAAATAATGCAGGAACAAGGGAGGTTTTTGTTGTCACTGCTGTGAACTGAATGGCTTTGTGTTGTGTGTGTGTCACTCAGGTGGGTGATTGTCACCTCTGTGTGCAGAGGTGACTCTGGGGTAAGGCTTTGTTTGAGAATATCAGAGAAAGAGTGAGAGGTGACACTGGGGTGAAGGAGAACAGAGATGAGAGCAGGGACAGAGCTCTTCCAAGGAGTGGTACATTGAAAGCTCACAGGAAAGGAGCTTTTCCATGTATTTTAACTTTTGCTGTCATAATTCTTCCTACAGCTTGCTTGAACTTCACTCCCAAAACAGACACCCCTTGCTTTAGCCTGACAATTTAGTGGGACTGCCCCACATCCCTTGTGTTTGCTAATTCCTGTTGGTTTAATTAAAAGCACACAGCACACTGTATTTTCCATCCCACAAGATTTGCCCTTTTGCTGCCTGATGCCTCCAAGTCAGACTGAGCTCTCCTGTTGGGTTGTTTCAGTGCCTTCGTGCATCGCTGCGGTCGCACGGCGCGGATCGGCAACGTGGGCAGTGCACTGGTGTTTTTGCTTCCCATGGAAGAATCCTACGTTAACTTTCTCTCAATCAACCAAAAGGTGAGCAGGCTTTTATGTTACCCCAAAGCAGGAAAGAGCAAGGGCACAGACTTACTGATAGGAGCTTTGAAATCAGAATTTGTAGAATTTGAGGTCATCATACACATGGGTAATGTTTTAGCAGAGGTGCAGAATTAAAAGACAAGAGCTGCTTATGGAACACCAAATGCAGCTGTCTGTTGGAACATGATTGCTCCAGTGTTACCTGCTGGCTTTGTAGGAGGAACATGTGATACAATGAGTAGGAAAAGCTTTTGTTCCTAAGGGTGTAAATTGAGCATTTGCAGAAGGGCAGCGCTGGCTTAGGGTCCTGCCCCAGCCCTGCCACCACCAGCTCACACCCTGCAGCCTCTCTGCTCTTTACTCAAAACTCCTACAATTTCTCATGCGGGCTCCTGCACTTGTGGAGTTAATGGTATGAATTCTCTAGAGACCTCCTAATGAGACCAGAGCTTGATGAAGCAAGAGCTGACGATGTTGCCTCTCTGGAGCTGCAGTGTGAGAACTCTTCTGCTGGGCCAGGAGCTGCTGTATGGGACTGATGGTCAGCTGGTGTTGGAGTGACCAAAGGGAAAGGGGCTCAAAGCTGACTGAGGATTAACTGGGCAAGAAGTGTTTGAGGTTTCACAGTGTATTTCACATCACTTGGTTGAACTCTTCCTTTCATTTTGCTGTTTATTTTCTGGTTCCCAGTGTCCCATGCAGGAAATGAAGCCGCAGACGAACGTGTTGGATCTTCTTCCCAAGCTGAAGTCCATGGCCCTGGCTGACAGGGCAGTGTTTGAGAAAGGGATGAAAGCCTTCGTGTCTTATGTCCAGGCTTATGCCAAACACGAATGTAACCTGATCTTCCGGATAAAAGGTGATTCCCAGCAGGGCTGCTACCTCTTACTGGTTTTCTCAGATAACAAAAGCACGGTTGGTGTTCTCCACAAGCTTCAGCTGCTGATTCTGGATGTCAAATTCACTTTCTGCACCATCAGATTTTGACAAAACTACTATTTTTTTCAAGCAACTTGTTTTAAGAGAAAACATTCAAATATGGAGCTTGACCAAACTGATGTAAGCACAAATAAAAGTGACTTAGTATTGTTGCTGATATTAAGGTATAGAATGCAAACAATACACTAAAATAATGTTAGCTTTCTTTTCCTTTCTCAGTTAAATTAACTTTTTATCCACCAGGGAGCTGACATTATAATCTTTATTTCAACAGATCTGGATTTTGCCAGTCTTGCCAGAGGTTTTGCATTGTTAAAAATGCCAAAGATGCCTGAACTAAGAGGAAAATGTTTTCCAGACTTTACTCCAGTCACTGTTAATACAGACTCCATTTCATTTAAGGATAAAAACAGAGAAAAGCAGAGACAAAAGAAATTGGAAGAACAAAGAAAAGAAAGAGAGGAAAATGAAGGGAAAAAGAAATTTGTAAAGAACAAAGCATGGTCAAAGCAGAAAGCCAAGAGGGAGAAGAAAAAGAAAGTAACAGCTAAAAGGAAGCGTGAAGAGGTAACTGTGTCCATTCCCTTAGCTGCAGGTGATGGCTGTAGTCCTTCCTTCCAATCTCAGAGAGCTCTGGGATTTTACTGTGGTGGGACTGATGGCTGTAAAATAACTTTTTAGGACTTCGGCAAGCAAAGCTTAAAAAAATTACAGAGGTTTTTAAAGCCAAACACTAAAACAACTCAGCACTGATGCTAGTCAGTAATAGGCTTTTTATTTCTCAGAGGTGCAGGAGCGTGGCCTGAGGGTGCTTTTGTCAATTTTCAGCAAGTGTAGCTGAGAGTTACAGTTGCCTGGGTAGGAATTGAATATTATTTCCTGCTTGGATATTCCTGGCAAACTCTGACTTGTAATCTTGTGTTCTGTATAGAACTGTATAGAATGAAAACCTTTTGGTGCTGTGTCTAATTTGTTGTTTTTAACTGCCAACAGGGCTCTGATATTGACGATGAGGATATGGAGGAGTTGCTGAATGACACAAGACTCTTGAAAAGATTAAAAAAGGGAAAAATTAGTGAAGAAGAGTTTGAGAAGAAACTAACAGGCAGCCAAAGGCTCAAAGCAGAAACTGTTGAGGACGTGGAGTCTGAAGGCTGACAGTTACTCTGACCACATTTTTACATTCAAACACTGCTTTTTCAATAAAACTGTATTTCTGTAAAAAAATGATACAGAGAACAGAACTGACCTAATTTCTTCATAGAGAGACCTGGCATCCATAAAGACACAGAGCCTGCAGTTGTTGAGAACAAAGCTAAAAGCACCACTCAGGTGTGGCAGGAGCTGCAGGTTTCCATCAGCAGCCTTGTGCATGTTTTAATTTTGGTTGTTTCAAGGACATACCACAGCTCAGTAACAGCACGCCTCAGAATGAGTCTGGATACACCATAAGGTATTTTATTTTACAGTATCAAAATACTCCACCCCTCTTTAAAATAATTTAGTTGTGGCCTTTAGAAGCTGTAATAACTTTCGGAATTTTTTCAGTAGTGGTCCATAATTATGTTAATCCTTATAATGTTGTTTCCTTGCCATGTTCAGGTATCATCTTCCAAGTTCTTAGAACCCTGATAGCCACTGAAGATGACACATCCTGTGCAGGGAGTCTCTGAGTTACAGGTAGAGTTTAATGAGTTCATCACTGACAGCTGATGGAGTCAGCACACCGAGGTCTGTGAACAGCAGCGTGATCAGTGATGGGGAGGTGTAGTCAATCCAGGGGTGCTCCTCTGTTAGGTTCTGACCCGTTTCCAGAGTGTCCGCTTTGTACTAGAGGCAAACAGAGACCATTAATTAAATCCTCCTTTGGGCAAGAGCAGTGCTACAGCCTCAAGCAGATGTCTGTGGTAACACTGAAGGATGTCAAGTGCCACTTGATCTCAGCTGTTTTATCTTGTGTAAAAAGTACAGTTTGTAGTTCTGGAATTTATTGGTTTAACTGTTTCTTACCCTCAGCTGCTCCTGCCCTAAAGGAACTGCTTTAGGAACAGAGTATCAATATCAAGACAAATTATGGCTGTTTGGTGCATGACTGTGCCATGGAGCAACCCCGTAACACACCACAGCACAGAGATGCAGATAAAGATGCTTAGAGGACAATTTTTCACAGACACACCAGTGTGCACCTTAGCTGGGTAAGAGGGAAGTTGAGTTTCTCTTACCTTAAACCTGTCAGGGACGTCCTGCTGATTGAGAGGGAAAAGTCTTACAAACTTGAAACTTTCTGCTACCACATAAAATGGCTTATTCTGGGCTTTGGCACACACAGCAATTTGATTGGTGCCAATCTGTGGAGACAGATGGAAAACAACGTTGCAGACTCGGTGCTTGCATGACAATATTGCCCAGTTTCCAGCAATTAACAGACATTTACTGGATAACATCCAAATGGAGGAGACTTTTCAAAAGCCTGAAACACTTCAAAGAAACCACACTTTAAAAGTCCCGAGTTTACAGATGATTACCTTGTTGATAATGCCTCCACTTTCAACTACACCTTCAGCACCAACTAACACCAGGTCCACTTTCTCCATAATGTAGCTGTTAAAAGGGGGGAAAAAATCCAAGGCTTACTGGGTAATAGGACAAATAACTTGCTGAACAGAACAGAAATGAGTAATTCAAGCAATCTTCCAATTTTCTGCACTACTTTCATCTACCTCTTGTCAGTCCACATGCTGTTATACATCCTTGGAGTGAGACTTCATCTGCTCCCTGCAGGAATATTAAGTAGCCACATGTTCCCCAGCCACAGCTGACCCTGGCAACTGTGTAAATGCTGGAAGAAGCTGAAGCCTGACTGGGAATGACACTCGGTTACAGAAAAGAAGCCTGTGATAGGATGCTGCACAGAACAGGCCAAATACACAGGATGCTCCTCATCCAATCCCCCTTTCCTGACATCCCTCCAGTGGGTTTTGTTAACTGAAAACACAGATCTAAAGAAAACCATCAGCTAAGTAATTTGAATAGATTGAATGTGCTCAGGAGAACTTGCAGACTTGCCCAGTCAAGACAGCAGCTTCCTGAGATTCAAGGTGCCTCGGAGGCAGTTTTGGGCATTCTGAACTTACAGATTTACTACAGTTGTTTCTTTTCTCATGTTCTGGACTTGTATTAAGCAGTGGTAATTTAGCAAACACTTTTAAGAAACCACAAAATGATAACACTTGTGCAAATTAGGAAAAAGTGGCCTCTTTGTGTAGCACCTCAGTTCCTTTTTACAGATCTGTACAAGTTCTTAGGTCTGGTTCTTTCTTTCATTCCAGCATGCAAAATCTAATGCTTTTGCTGTAGCTGACACGTTCTAATTGTGCACCTAAAGGTGTAACTTGTTTAGCCTGTTGGATGACTATGACAAACCAAGCAATAACCTCTGGAGTTTGAACAAGATGCTTACATGTAAGTTTATTTTGTCTTACTGTCAACATAAAATTGGGACGAAAAATATTAAAATTTATGACCAGACTTACCCAACTGCAGCATCCAGAATCACAGTCACGGGAATGTTCAGCTTCCTCAGGGCTTCTGCCATTGTTTGCCTATTAAAGAAAACGTTTGGACCTTAAAAATCCTTTTTTTTTTAAAGACAGTGATAGGAAAATATTGTCTGAAAGACTGAAGCCTGTGACTGCCCCCATTCCCCTGCTGGTAGAACAGAAAATAAGTTATTGTACAGAAATGGAAGGAATTGGTGTGATGTTCTGTGTGTTACTCAGTGTGCAGGGTTTACTCCTTCACTTATGCAACAATATCTGCCCAGAAGTAATTATTTGGCATCTTCAAATGACATTGTTAGCTGTATATTTTACTTTGCTGTGATTAGCATAATACTGATTATTTTAGCCTACCTCTTAAAGACGTAGGCTACCTCTCTAAATTATAAATCTTACCTCTTACCTCTCTAAATTATAAATCAGTTGTCTCCTATCTCCCAAGGGAAAAGTAGGTTGCCTGGCACTGACTGAAAGCTTGTGAACCTTTGAGGAAAACCTAGATAACACTAATTAGAATATCTAGTATGGGAAGTTAATTACCAATATTGCTTAGGGTTTTCTTCACTTGTCCAGAATAAAGTGATATTAGTGACGCCATTTAAAATGCTCCAACCAAGCCTGCAGCTTTTCTTAGGGACAAACTGGATGGTAGCTGTAACTTACCCTGTTAACCAAGATAAAAACCAAATCAATGAATACTTGCCCTGCTTGATCTGGCTGGGATTCAGTGACATAAACACTGAATCGCTTCTTGGACTCCACAGCTGCTTCCAACACCCTGAGGACCACCCTGGAGTAGGCGTGTGTCAGTATCCGCTGCCAGAACAAAAATAATTCACACATTACTTTTCCTGAGCCTTGGGAAACCTTTACTTTTGTTAGCAGTGTCACGGCTTGATGTGCAGGACAACGTAGTGCAGAAGGCACCATCACACTCCTCTCCCCTCCTGTTCCTCCCTCACCGCAAGCAGCAGCAAAACCGAACAGGAGTGATCGTGGCCCGGCCTACTCACAGCACCATCTCTGATGAAAGGGTGACACAGCTTGGCGATTTTATTCCTCGAGAGAGAGACTTTGGTCAGGAAGATCTCCCCACGCTCGATCATGATTTCTTTGCACTTGGAGTAGTCCTGGAAAAGAGCGGGATGCCCGCTGAGTGGCCGGAGGGTCCCGCAGCAGCAGCAGCAGCATCAGCAGGGCAGAGCGGGGCAGCCCTTACCGAGTACTCCAGGGAGGTGAGGCTGATGAAGCGCAGGAAGAGCTCCCCGCCGGAGGACACGGCCACCGAGGAGTCCACCCGGGACAGGGTGTCGATGGCGTCCCGCAGGCTGTTCCGCAGGCCCTGGATGGTCTCCCCTGGGCACAGGCAGAGACACGCGGTCACGGCCTCGCCCTGGGGACAGCCGGGGCTCAGCGGGGTCCCCGCCCCGCCGGGAGCTGCGGGGGGACCCGGGCCCACCTCGGTCCTGCTTGAGGAAGCCCAGCAGCGCGCGGATGGCGGCCACGGCCGAGGCGACATCGGGGTCGTCCCTCAGCTGCGCCCTGAACGTCTCGATCAAGTCTGAAAGGCAACGGGGAGCGTCAGGTCAGGCCCGGCCTCTCCCGGGGCTGCCCCGCACCCCCGTTACCGTCCGTGCCCATCGCCTCCCTCTGCCCCCGTTACCCTCCGTGCTCATCGCCGCACCGCTCCGCTCCGCTCCGCTCCCCCCGCCGCGCCGGGGCGTGGGGAGGGCCGGGCCGGGGCGTGCCCGGATGAGGAGCGCCGGGCCGGGGCGTCATCTGCGGGCGCCGGAGCCGCTGCTCCCCGGAGCCGCTGCTC
>VZTH01008859.1:0-14033 GCA_013397815.1 Aleadryas rufinucha | reverse complement strand
TATATATATATATATGTAAAACATATGAAAATGTTTTATTAAGTAACAAAAAACGACCAAAGTCAGACCAACAGACCTTAATGCTTATCTAAAATTAAAATTTAAACAAACAGTTTTCCTTCACTTTTTGTTGTTTTCAATCAAACATCTTTCTTTGCTTATTTTATAATTTGAGGAAAGTGGTTGGCAGTCGGTGCAGGAAGCTAATTTTTCACATGGGGCATTTTTTTTTTTCTCTAACATGTATGGCACAGGAGACAGAACTCAATACATTACCTGAAACTGGAAAAGCCTTGACAGAAAAGTTCCCAGGCTTGCAGAACACTTAGACGTCTGTTATGCATTTACAGATCAACCTCAGCAAAACATTGCAAAGTTAAGCACCTGCACAGTCCTAGCAGATATAAATGTTTAGCTAAAGGATTTACAAATCTCAAATTTCAGGACATAAGACGAGCTTCTTAGGAGGGAGATATGAATCATATCTACATAACAGCACTTTCAGACACTGTAATCGTTGTTCCTAGTAGAAAAATGTTCCTTAATTAGAGACAGATGTTGAAAATTTTGAGTTATTTGAAAATGTCATAAGCCAAGTCTCTCAAAGAAAATAATAGGTTACTTGTTGGACTCTTATCTTTTTAGAAATAAAGAAATATAGAAATGGTAAAATTACACTTAAAATATGTATTTCTCTTCTGTATTCAGCACTTTTGCTTCCTTTGAGCTAGGCTGAAATCCAGAGAATATGATTAAATGCAATTTTGTCATAGATGGGAATCCTCTTCTGGAAACATTGGCCTTGTAACCAAGTGAACAACTCAAACAAGAACTCACAAAAAGAAATTTCTCTCTAATTCCTTGCTATTTTACCACATTAAATCCCTGCCATGTATTCTCCTTTGCAAAATCAAAAATATATTTTTTTTTCTCTAAATCTTTCCCACATGGTCTTTGTAGTCCTGGCTATTTCTGTTTGACTGCAGAGAAGTGCTGCTGCCCTGCCCCCTTAGAAGACATTGCTCTGATCTCTCTTTATTCACCAGTAAATATCTTCAACCCTTCTGTTTCCCCTCACAATTCCCTAAGGAGATAATTCTTTAGAGTTCTTCAAATTTACTTGCCAGAATATCAGAAAAACACTTTTAGGGTCCTATTTACAGTGCAATCAAGCCATGCAATGTCAATCTCTTTGTAGCATGAAATATTTATGTGTCAGTAGCTGTTAAATGATGGACTAAACTTAAAGAAAGATCACAGTTTATCCCTGAGACCATTTTTGAAAGCCATTTTGCGGAGTTGAGGTGTAGTTCATGCAGCAGTGCTTCCCACTGAAGGATCGTGTCTTCCCTTCCACCCATGGGAAGAACCATCCCTCTTTCCTGCTCCTCCCCATCGCTGGACGTATGGCCATCTCCAATTTTAATGGAAATGACTGGACTGGGAGATTTCATTCTGTTCCCTTTCAAATTTTAAGCAGAATTCTTGATGAAGTCATGTGTTTTAGACCTTGAAGTTACAGGACCTTGTTCTTGTCGATTTTTTGGGTTTTTTTTCAGCTGTATAAAAAACCAAAAACA
The DNA here is from genome assembly GCA_013397815.1 of Aleadryas rufinucha. Classification (NCBI taxonomy): domain Eukaryota; kingdom Metazoa; phylum Chordata; class Aves; order Passeriformes; genus Aleadryas; species Aleadryas rufinucha. Next base: position 12,453 of record VZTH01008859.1, on the reverse strand, counting down.
GTTGCAATGCGCAGAAACATGCAGCTGATGTTAACTGCTTGGCTGCAGCTGAATTCCACTTCATAAATGGTAATTTGAGTACATTTAAATGTACAAATGTGCACAGAAATTTTACAACTGATCCTGCAATCCGTGACTGGCAGTCACTGGAGACCAGGACTGACTCTCAGTGGGAACTGAGCACCTAAATATGCTTGGATTATATTCAGTATTTTATTAGTTTGTTCATCCTAGGAAAGAGAAGACTGAGGAGACCTTCGAGCATCTTCTCCTTCCACAGCCAAAGGGGCTCCAAGGAGAGGGACTTTGGACAAAGGCTGGAGAGACAGGACAAGAGAGAACGGCTTCCCAGTGCCAGAGGGCAGGGTTAGATGGGATATTGGGAAGAAAGTGCTTCTTGTGAGGGTGGGGAGGCCCTGGCACAGGGTGCCCAGGGAAACTGTGGCTGCCTCATCCCTGGAAGTGTCCAAGGCCAGGTTGGATGGGGCTTGGAGGCACCTGGTCTAGTGGAAGGTGTTCCTGCCCATGGCAGGGGGTGGAATGAGATGGACTTTAAAGTCCCTTCCAATCCAAACCGTTCTGTAACTCTATGATTCTATGATTTCCTCATTTACTCAGACAGTGTTTCCTAAAAGCAGAGATGTGCTTGCTGCTTTACATCCCAGTAAATCTGAGTTGTTTACATCTGAGAAAGTTGTTTGTTCTCCATGGCCTAGTAAAACAGAATGAGAGACTCAAGACCTTTGGGTGGATGGTTTCAGCTTGTTTAAGGATTGATAAAGTCAATTCCATGTCCAGGTTCTGCTGGCTTCAAGTTCATTCTCACTTGGGTTGTTAGAAGGCTCAGTCACTCAGTTATTTCAACTGTCTGAGGAAATTGTGGTATTGCCAGAGGCTGATGGTTATCTGAATTATCCAAGAGTTATTTTCCTATTATTCTAGATTATCTTGCTTTTAAAAGGACCCTAAGTGTTCATGTTCAAGGAATCTGGATAGAGAAATGACAAAGATGGCTGTCTAAGGAGGTTTTTGGAGGAACCACTGGGAAGGTGTGAGGTGGGGATAAAAGATGGCTTTATTATTGAAGGGAAAAAAACCCAAAACATAAATACCACATTAAATGTTCCTCGCTGAATAGTGGAGATGCATCCTGGACAATTAGGGATAATTACTGAACAATTTTTAGCCTGGTTTCTTCAGGAAATGAGGCTTGAATGATCGTTGTGCCTGTCAGTCCCACTTAATAATTGCTGGATCCATTCATCAGCTGATGACCTGACAGAGGACTGATGCTGAGCCACAAAGTCCTCACAGCATCCTTGGTAAGAGTTGGCTGAGTGGTGGAAAGCACTGGATTAACACTCCCCCCCCAAAAATAGAAAAAAAATAAACAAATTAGATACTCAGAGCTAAAAATATATTTTAAAAAGAAAAGTAAAATCAGAAATGGTTTAAACCCAACACAGCAAAGAGACCTTTGCTCATTCAGGGGGATTTTGTAGATTCTCTGGTATCCAGGAAGGGATGCATTCAGTATTATGCATTACTTAACCCAGTGGACAGGACAGAAAAAAAAATCAGCTTGAATCCATGGGTTCTGATGCTCGAATTATCCCCCATTCATCTTAAACTCAGTGATATTTTCATGAGGATGTTACATCGAACGTTGCCTGTGACTGACACAGAAGCAGAGTGTCGTGTCTCAGCCACATTTCCATTTAATTCCATCTTGCCTCCATATATTAACACAAACCATGAAAGAAAGAAAGTCAGTTCTGACAGTTTATTTATTTTACTTATATTTCCCTGTCAAAAAAAAAAAAAAAAAAAGGATCCTTTATCATCCTCTGGGTAATCAGAAGGGAACCAATGCTTTGATTTAATGACAGGATCCAGCACTTTCTATTGGCAGCAGTTTTCTAGCTTGAGTTCTGATACTGTCCTGGCTGTTAAATGTTTCACACACTAAATGGAATCATTAAGGAGAGCAGGCTGGTGGGTAAAACCAACACCATGGAAAGATATTTAGCTGATTAATGTCTTTGGCACCTGGTTTTTGAGGTCTCCATTAACTAAAATGAATTTCCTCTCCTGCAGGAACATATGTGTTACATATTCCATCTCCCCTAGAACAGATACAGTCAGGTTTCTTCACACAGGAGTGTGAAGCATCATTTCTCATTTTTTGGAGAGCTCCATGCATGCAGATTCCTTCATGGCATTTCCCAAACACTTTTGAAAGGTTCCAGGCCAAGGGAAAAAAAAAAAAGTTTTTCAGTGAATTAATCCCCTGGAACTTGTTCTGAGCTGGAATAGCACTGCACTGAGCAAATGCAGAGTCTTATTTTTTTGGGGAAGAAGAATGCCCTTTCTCTCTTTTTACTCATGTATATCGTTAATAACTCTCATTCTTTGATCACACACACACGCCCACACACACACACACGTGTACGTGCTTGGCTTTTCCATGAGATAATACAGAACCTCTTGAACACACAAGATGCTTCAGGCAATTCATATATAATTCTGTAGTACCTTGCAAATAACTTGAGTCTTAAGGGCTGAAGTTCTTCAGACTTCTTTCCTGCTTTCTAAAGCACTACACAAAAAATAGTACTTGCAATCTTCAAGAAAATGTTGGATGAAATGACCTGATGTTTGATAAAGGTGATTGGCAGAGTGCCACCTTCTAAAAGAAAAAAGGGAAAACTCCTCATGCTTTCAAGAGTGACACTAACAATCACAGGAATGATGACCCTGATGAGCAGTTTAGTCACCAAATTGCTGCTGTCCTCAGTCCTTATACCCAGCCAGCCAATGGTCTTGCATGATCCATTGCTGTTGAATAGCTGAAAATACATACACCGTACACTGTGTCTCCAAATTAGGTGCAAAACACTGCACTGTGTGGCAGTTTCTGTGTCTGCAGGGACAATTTCTATTGACAATAATTATTTACATAAATAAGGCACTCTACAAGTGCCTTATTTAAGTAAAGCTGCATACAAGTAGTGTCTCTGAATTGGTCTGGGCACAGCAGGGGCTGTTTGAGCTGGGGATCTCCAGGACCATCTAAAATCCCCACTTGGAGAGCTGCTGCACCAATCAGTCAAGTACTTTGTTGCAAAGAGTAAGAAATCAGTCAACCAGCTTGTCCCAAATCATCTCAAACTAGTAAGTACTGTGTCTCACCTGCTTGAAGACAAGCTGGAGGACCAGGCAGGGAATTGATGGCAAAGCACATTTGGTGTTCTCAGAGGCACATCCCTGATTCCCTATTGCACCCCAGCTATGACTACATGACTTATGGCCCTATAGTTCTGTGGGTTTGATTTACCACAGTGTTTCTGGTGGTCCCCACAAAGGTGCAGGCTAGAGCAGAAAGTACCAGCGAAGGCGTTTGAAAAGCCATGTGCACTTAAAGCCCAAGAAACTTTGAGGGAGGTGGATGGGAGGATGCAGTACAGTAAAAGCCTTTCATGAAGTGTTCTATCCTATACCACTGTCTGAAGCCACTTATCTATTATCTGCTATTCTTCCAGAAGGAAGCTATATGGTTACTTTTTTTTTTTTAAAGAGTTTTTCATAATTCACTAAATGTACAGGCTTCAGGAAGGGGAAGGTGGTGGTACAAGTCTTCCTGCACCCAAGAGATGGAGAGGAGCTGTTAAACAAGGCCTGAATCTCAAGAGGCTTCTTGAAAAGGTTTGTGTGAAAAACGAATATACTCCCTGCTGTTCTCTGAGGACTGTGAGAGCAACACAATAAAATTCTGAGTGCAAGAGCTATTCTAAAGGCAGTAAATAAGCATCTTCCACAGCATACACAATTTAAACAGCAGCTCCAAAGGAAAAACACACCTCCACTTCAGTGCTCTCTCAGCTGTTTATTCCCTTTGTCTACTGAACTGAATGATCTCACTTGAAGTGAGGAGACAGTTATGTTTCTGTTTTTCTCAGTAGCCTCTGTAGTTAGTGGACATGGAAACAATGGCAAATGGGAAGAAATGTGCTTGTTCTAGCTCTCTTTGAGGTGCTTGTACGGATTTCATGACTTGCTCTAATTCATAGCTCTTCTGCAGCTTAATGATGACAGCTGCATGTCTGCTCCTTCAGAGAGAGGAGATTCAAGCAGAGGGAAGCTACCCCTCATATTAACATCCACATAACAAGTGCCTGTGATACAGCACAGGTGCCAAACACACGTCCCCTGGGGCCCTCTGCTGTAAACTGCCCATCCTTCCTTAGAGTCAGAAACAATATGGCATTCCCTGAAGACAAAACTGTTAAAATAGTCAAGAGAAGAATTTTGCTGGAAGCTGAGCAGAAAATAAAACCCTGCTGGTGCCAGACTCCCAGCCATGCAGCTGGGGTAGATACCAGATGAGTTCAGCAAAATGTGGGTGGGAGTTTTAAATCTCAATAGGTCTCTGGTTAAAAACTGTCATTAAGCTCTTTGTTTTAGGATGGGAAAAGTCCTGAAGATTTTGGAATCATCTATCCCTGCTTGTGTGTTGCATTGGCATTATGGAAGGCTAACTGCAGAATGAAAAGCAAAAGAGACATTTCTCTGAACAAGGCTAGGTTGGACGGGGCTTGGAGAAACCTGGATTTATGGAAGGTGCTCATGCCCATGGCAGAAGGGATGAAACTGGATGGTCTCTAGGGTGCCTTCTAACTCAAACTATTCCTTTACTTTAAGAAAACCAAAATTAAATTCAAGCTTTCCCACAAAAGTGCACACAGCTGAGCGAATTTAGCTCATCACCATGTTCTGGCAAAGCCTATGCAATCACTGCACACATTTCATTGGTACCAATGTCTCATATGGAAATAACATTCATGTTGATAGTTTAGATGGAAAAGAAAGGGTTTTCTTTTTTAGTTTTGAAAAGAATGATTTTCTTGGAGAAGATTAAAAAAGTTTTTGAAAATTATTTTTGGGAGACATCATCACATCCTGAATAGACTGACACCATTTTACCTAATATTTTCAGCTGAAAAATCACCCAAGTGAAACATCAGAATGGTCACACATGGCTGGCTCCAAGAAAAGTACACTGTTTTTCTGTTGCAGTGTGAGGCTCTGAGTCCTTAGGGCTCATATTTCAGCAGAGGATTTGGTGATGAAAGTGCACTTGCAAGGGAAGGTGATTCAGGGTGTAGCTGGTTACAGTCTGAGATGCAGTAACTTTATTTTCTTATTATTTTGTCTACTACCTAGCTGTGAGCCTTATATTAGGGGCTATGACACACCTTTAAACAGAGGCCAGTCAGAAAACCTGCATGAAAAACAGCAAGATAGGTAAATAAAACCCCGTCACAGTAAGAGCAGAACAAATTGTTTAATGAAGGCTCCTCTTCTTCAAATAGTGGCATTTCCACAGGGGGAAAAAAAAAATAGATGAGCACTGGGAGATGCATGAAATATTCTCCTTGCAGGAGGAGTCACTTCAAGATGATTCCTCCCTTTTGGGCTGGTGTTGCTGGGAAGCAGGAGGAGTTGACTGATTATTTACTTTATTATTACTATATTCTGGGTACAAGCAGACAGTTATATATTTGCAAACATCAGAAAGTAGCTGTGTAGGAGGAACAAAGTTTAGCTAACCCTGGGGACACACCCTGTGGCTCCCACTGTAGAATTAGGAACTTCTCGAGTTGCACAGAGTTCAGTTCTCTTCAGACTGAAGACACAGCTCTCTGAAAGTTCATAAAGTCGCAGAATGGTTTGGGTTGGAAGGGATCTTAAAGGTATTCTTGTTCCAAACCCCTGCCATGGGACACCTTCCACTAGACCAGATTGCTCAAAGCACCATCCATCCTGGCCTTGGAAAGCTGTGTTTTAACTTCCTCAGTATCAAAGACTCATCCACTGTACCCTGCAGTGGGGTTAAGTGTGAATTTCTCCTGTGACAACAAGATACCTCCTGGATGGGTTCTTATCGAAGACATTTCAGGAAGTTTAAAGTTGTGAAAAAATTCTTCTCTTTTAATGTCCTGCCCATCTTGTCTCATAGGAGAGTGCATTTCATGAATTTGTACTCCCCATTGTTTTGTCTTGGGTTTGGTTCAAACAAAGTAGTTGGAAGTTTGAATGAAATGGTCTTTCTGCCCATGATATGTTAGAAGGTTGAGTTTGTATCAGTTCAAGCACTTTAACTTGCTTCACAATATGCGGCTTGTCCTGGGGGAACTAAGTCAATCTTAACAAAATTTCCAGCTACAGGCATTGCAAAGTCTCTACAATTCAATATTGAGATTTGGACCAGGCTTCTGTCAAAGACTTGCTCGAGCTCATTTATGAACAGCTTAGGAATTTGATCTGTCAAGCTTATGGCCTAAGCGTGGAGATGTGGTGTGACCAAATTCCCACTCTCATATAATTAACAAAGCTCCCTGCCAGAAAACTAGGATTGCAATCTGAAATGAAATAGTTTGGGATACTTTGATTTCTGAAGCACTACATGGCTTGCCTTATTCCAGTAGTTATGTCAAGCAGTTTGTCTCTTTCCCAGATGTCCAAGTATTTGTATACTTTGAACAGCTTGGAATGAAATTTTCTCTTCCCTGTTCTGCTTCTGCTTATCTTCTGCAAGGATTTGGATTCAAGGTATCTCTTTTCTTTGCCTGCTCTGCTTTTGCCTAAGTACCTCTCATGCTGACCAAATTCCTGATGTCATTGGCCACATTTAGCCAGGATATTGGTTTTGTAGGGTTGTTTTTTGTCCCGTTTTGCACTCCCAAGATAGCCTCTTCTTTCAGTGATCAGGGTGTTATAATTTAACTGACTACATCTGCAGTGGTACTATGTATCCTTTATTCACATATCATAAAGCTTCCAGCACTTCTGAGAGCTAACTTGGCCTTCTCCTGTGCGACTGTCAGCTCTAACAGAAGAGTGCATTGACAGCTGGATGTATTTCTTGGTAGATAATAATAATATCTTTCACACGCAAGCCAGCTTGGCAGAGGATTTCCATATCTTTTCATGTTTTCTTTAGTTTCCCCCAGTTGAGAATCTCACATGCTAGTTTATTTTCATATTTCCAATGTGTAAAGTTGTCTAGATGAGGAAGCAACTCTATACATCTCATTTCATTACACATGACACTGCAGACTCAGTAACATGCATTGAATTCACGCTGAAAATGGCTTTTAGCCATGTTGTAGAATCACAGAATTGTTTGGGTTGGGAGGGACCTTAAAGCTTATCCAGTTCCACCCCCCTGACATGAGCAGGGACCTCTTCCAGTAGACCAGGTTGCTCAGGGTCCCATCCAACCTGGCCTTGAACACTTCCAGGGAAGTGTTTTCTTTTCAAATGATTCCCCTGACGTGTTTTGAGACATCATTTAGGTGAAAAAGTAACTCTTTTGCGGAACATATTTATTATTATCTATGTTGACATAACAAAAATTTGAAGACATTGAATAAGTTTAGAAGATGCACACTTTAAAAATCCTAAAACTAATAATAAACTAAAAATATTTCCGAGAAGGTATTTGCTATAGAAATTCTATTCTTGGGGATGTCTGGGAAGCTGTTGGAGCAGACGAAGCGTTCAATCTCTCATACCTCAGCCAGTTGCGATCTTGTCTTAATTTTGTTTGTATTAAATTTCAAATGTATTCAGCGAGTCGCTGTTGCGAACAGATGGGGTTGTGATTGTGACCTGCCACAGCTTCTGTCACGCTGCCTCTGTGGGTTATGCACGGATGTAGGTGGATTTACATACATACATAAGCGCTCAGCTAGAGACAGTGATGGGTGACTCAAAACGACTCCCAGACGGGGCTCCGACTGCCTGTTTCCCTGTGGAAACAAGCAGGATCCGACCTGTTGTGGGAGATGAACAGAGGTGTGGCAGTGCTTTCTCTGGTGAAGGTAAGGAGGTAAAAGTCATAAAAGTCATGGTCGAAGACTTTGAGGAGGACACATCTTCGACACCGGCTATAGCCTTGCAGCACTCACACAAACGTGTATCTGCTTCTTGGACCCTCCAGCAGCACTGCTTGTTAGTGAGATGATATCCCATTATTTCCCCCAGACAAAAGAAGGTGAAGAGAATAAGAACTAAGACATACCCCGAAGGAGAGCTTTAGAGTGAGAAAAATGGAAGTGGATCCTGAACCTGCGGAGCCAAGACCAGTCCCAAACAAGTCAGGGCACAGAAGATGAGAACAAGAACCTCAGCTTGTGCCTGCTTAAATCTGCAAATAAGGTGCACAAGAATGAGCTGTAAAAGGAGAAGAGAAAGAAAAAATACAAGGAAGTGAACAAGCACAGAGAGGAAACAGGGCTGTCAAATTCAATACTGCACTCTGAAGGAGTTTAGAAGTCAAGGAGTGATGATATCAATGCTGTTTTGAATAAGGGCAAGGCTAAAGATTTGCTACACTGTTCTGAAAAAAGTGAAAATCTGTGATATGAACCCCATCTTAAATAATCAGTTAAACTGAAAATTATTGGAATCTTGGACTTTTCATACAAGTGGGACTTGTACAAGGAGGAACATTTAAGCCTTGCAACAGGATACCTTTCTGATCCACCAGTGTGTGAGTCATAGCCACAGTACGAGAGATAAAGAGTAAAGAAAATGTGTGAGGTGTCTATATCTGGAAAATAAAAATTTGGAAAATTTGGAAAATAAAATTTACATTCATGTTGTCTAATTTATTTATTTAGAAAGAAATTATGAGATATGGATGCTGAAGGAGAGAGGACTAGCTAGGCAAGAACAAAATAATTAAGACAGCTCAAAAATCAGGAAAAGGTGAAATGCTAGCTGTGGATTGAAAAAAAAAATCAAGCAAAAAACCAGAAAAAAAGATGACGTCATTATCTAGTCCTTTACCTATTAAAGGGAACAAAATATTTTCTACGTGAAAAATTCTTGATTTGCTATAAAACTGATTTTCTGCAAGAAAACTGAAATTAGAAAAATTGAAAATGGAAATATTCCTTCAGGGCGATTCTGATGTTTCCTTTTCTCTGTACAGGTAATTTTTTGAAGATTATTTCTACCAAGTGAAAAATGGCAATTATGGTTTGTTTTTTCCCCAACACTATTTTGGGAAACGCGCTTCCTCTCTAAAAAATTTGACACTAATAATTTTGATTTTGCAAAGAAAAAAACCCAACAAACCCCAAAAACCCCTTTTCTCTTTCTCAGTTTTACTGGCCACGAATGTTGTCATTCTGCTTTTCCAGTGCTGTCATATGACAAGTGCAGCATGATTTATATTTATAATTATTATGTCCTACTTCTGGGGAAGGAATGGTTCAACTCCCCCAGTTTATAATGTTCCCTGCTTGTGACATGTCCTGTCCCTTGCCTTCTCTACAGCAGTTTTGAATAGGTTATTTTTAGTCTTATTATATTTTTTTCTTGCTGCCTGTGCTTTCAAGTTTCCCTCTGACTTTAATTAAAGTGTCCTTAGGCTTGTGCATGTAAAAAGCTAACAAGTTCACCCAGTCAAGATCTCTCCTAATTATAATGCAAAGTAGGAGTTCAAGTGAGGAGAACATCAAACAGTTTTTATGTGACATATGAGAGCTTGACACTGTATTTTGACAGGCCTGTTGCAGAATACATGATGCCACTGAAATACATTTTAAAAGTAATATCCCAGCTTACACATCATCCACAAAACAAGCCTATGGTGCAGAGAGCAAGCTGTACAACATGCTGCACAGAGCAAAAGACAGTGTTTGGCGTGTTATTGATGTGTTATGTAAACAGTGGCAAGATCCAAAAATGCGATGACTTTTGGGTTTGCTTCTTGCATGTGGTGGCACTTACAGACGTACCGAAGCCGTGGGCCAGTTCTTCAAATGCTGGTGGCTACAACGCAGCTGCTTGATGAAGGATGGGACTGTGGACCTTCCCCATCACAAAACAAACACAGCCTGCCACAGCATGAGATAAAACGTGCAGCCTTTCTGGGCAGGAGTAGAGGAAAATTACATTTTTAGTAGGTGTGGCACAGACAGAAGGCTTAATACAACCTCATTAGTCTAGGAATCTATGCACAAAAAGCAGATTATTTTCACCCCAATCACCCTAATAGAACCATAAAACCATTAAGGTTTCTAAAGACCTTTGAGATCATCAAGTCCATCCACCCAGCACCCAACTTGTCCACCACTAACCCACATCCTCAAGTGCCTCATCCACACATCTTTTCAATCCCTCCAAGGAGTGGGACTGCTCTACTGCTCTGGGCAGCCTGTGCAAATGCTTGACAACTGTTTCTATGAAGAAATTTTCCTTAATACCCATTTTAAACCTCCCCTGATGCAACTTGAGTCTGTTTCCTCTCATCCTGTCCCTTGTTCCCTGCGAGCAGGGCCCGACCCCCCCCGGCTGTCCCCTCCTGTCAGGGAGTTGTGCAGAGCCACACGGTCCCCCCGAGCCTCCTTTTCTNCACGCTCCAGCCCCTCAATGTCTCTCTTGTCCTGAGGGGCCCAGAGCTGTCCCCAGCACTGGAGGTTCCTCAGCAGTGCCAGCACAGGGGATGGGCCCTGCCCTGGTCCTGCTGGACACTCCAGAGCTGGGACAGGCCAGGGGCCATTGGCTTCTTGGTCACATGAGTACCCTTCTGTCCATGACCACAATAATTATGATCACAATAACCTGTAGGTTTCACACTGCTTAGAGGCTTAGATCTGCTTAGAGGCTGTGAACCCAGCATGTGGCTTCATTTTAGGCTGCACTTCATCCACTCTAGGCTGAGACTAATCATGCCAAGATGTTTAATTTTTTCCCACCGGTTATAAGAGGTGTCAGAGGTGACTAGCTGATATATCAATGTTGCAGACATAAAAACATGGAATTATAGAATGGTTTGGGTTGGAAGAGACCTTAAAGATCATTTCATAACTACAGCACGTAAACTAGTTGAGGAAGAAGAGAAATTGGAAATGGGAGAAAGGAAGAAGAGAGGATGAATATGTTTAGTGTGTATTATCAGAGCCAAAGCAGACACATGGTTTTTACTGAGAGCTTTCATCTTTCCACGGAATGTTTGCTGCTGCTGCTAAAATCGGAATTTTCTTGGAAAAATATATGGTTTTGGTCGAGGTCTTGAGATATTGCAAGTAAGACTGAGAAACAAACCGAGACGTGTGAAGGAAACTTTAGTCAGAAGCACGAGAGGTTCATTTCCTGACATTCAGCTTTAGTCATAACTCACCGCCAGCAGCGATGTCGTGATTGCCCTGCAGTCAGAGAGACACGACGAGAGCAGGAACGGGTGAGTCAAACCCTGTGGGTGTGTGGATGACTGTACAGGACTCCAGCATGACAAGCACCTTTCATCTCACCATTCATGAGTGCCACTCAGCACTCAGCAGTGACTTCTGCAGTTGCAGGATCAGTATCCTGAGTGAGAAAGGAAAAATGCAAGAGAAAGAAGGAGCAGCAATGCACAGAGTGACAGGCAAGGGAAGGAACGAGATCTACAATGTGAAAAATAGTGAGCTGTTTGTTTCAATAGTTGCACAGAGGCAATCACACGTCCTTTTGGTCAAGGGTGACATGTCTGTGAGATTCTTACAGCATCTCATCTGCAAGTCCTGCATGTCACTGTCAATATGAGAGCAATGTTAGCAGGAAAATTATTTCACACACTATATTGAAGCTTAAATATTTAAAGCAGCTTAATTGCTGAGCATCTGAACTGCCAACCAGCCACTTGTCTGAGAAAAATTTAGGACTGAATGGCAGAAGTACTCTGTACTGCCTCACAATTCAGACCAAAAGGAGGCAATAACCACCAAATTTTGCTTTCTGCTTAACCCTGCCTGAGAAAAGCAACGATTTCCTCAGAATCAAATGGAAGTACAAAATATGCTCGGAGGCAAAATAATGTGCAGAGACTAGAAACACAGTGTCTCATATCTCAGAACATCTTAGGCATCCATTTATTAGAGCTGCATTTACCTAAATGTATTTCAGCGTGAATTGTCTTGTAAAGAGGGGATGTCGACAGCGCTGCAGTGATTGTAACAGCCACAGGGCCTCCCTGAATGGCACAGCACAACACACTGTACTTAATGTTGACACTGTTCACTGAAACAATTATTACAATCAATTTGACTTCTAATGTGACTTCTCTTGTAAATCTCTGGGTCATTAACCTTAACAACATCAATGTACTGTCAGTATCCAATTCCACCAAATTAGTGTCCGAGGTAATAGGAGAAGGAATGTATTAATGTGTTATTGGTGACTAATAAAGACAGCAATCCTCTAATGTGCTATGAAGAGCAGCTGAAGCATGCAAGGGAAGAGGAAATACACAAAGTCAGGGCAGTAGACACCTTTGGTGGTGCATGTCAGGTCATCAGATTAGGTGGTAAACAGCTTGACCTCTTTACTGCTGCATCAGGAGGAACAGGGATGGGAATGGTCCATGGCATATGGTCCAAGGCCAACTGTATGAGGTTC
>VZTH01008854.1:0-20110 GCA_013397815.1 Aleadryas rufinucha | reverse complement strand
AAACCATTCCCTGATTCCATGGTTCAGAGTAGGAAAGAGCCAACTGAGGAGGGATAATCAATTCCCATCTAACCCTGCCCTCTGGCAGTGGGAAACCACTGCCCTCTGTGCTGCCACTCCAGGCCCTTGTCCAAGGTCAGAATCCCCTTTCCTGCTGATGTCCCCACGCTGGGGACAGCCCGGTCCCCGCTCGCTGTTTCAGCCCTGAGCCCCACGGCACCGACCCGAGGGACCCTCCCAAGGCAGCGCTGGCAGCTCTGTGGGAAGGGAGAAGCCCCGTTTGTGGGCTATCAGGGGATGCTCTGTGGATGCACTGGCTGTTACTGACAGCTGCTGGATCAATTCCTGTGCAGGTTTTTATGAGCAGACACAGCAAATTTGGTTGGATTGACACCGTAGATGTGTGGAGCGATGCCGTAGCATAAATGTCATTGAAATGAGACACAAGGACACCGAGGAAGATGAAAGCCTTGTGATATGGAAGATGAATAGCATCCAGACAATTTGTTTTTTTAACTTAATTTTTGGTGTCCAGATCCAGTTATTGACTTCTCAGCATGAGAGAGCAGATTGAAGCCCGTGACGTGAAGGCACTCGTGATGCTGCGAGTTAAATGCATTTGTGAGTCTTTGCAGGACTAAAGACTCAGGGAGCACAAGGAATTTAGGAATACAAATATAATAATAAAAAAATTACTTTCAAGTCTTTCCCCCCCCTCGCAAGTGAGAGGCTCTACTGGTTTGTTTGTCTTATTTTTGATCAAACTCTGGTTTTGTTGTCAGCACTGCTGAACATCTTGGATTTCCTTTGATGGGATTGAAAAGCTATTTCCAAAAGAAAAAAAAAGACAGAAAAACTTTCCAATGCCTCATTCTTTTTTTTACTGACTTAATTACACAGTAAACAAAGCAGATTTATTTCTGTGCACACCTGTATTATTTCTGAAGAGCTGTTGAGCATCTGTGAAATGAACAGATTGTCTCCTCTTTTTGAATAAAAAAGCCCCAAACCAGAACTCGAAGGGCTCGAGGCTCCTCTGTGTCATCACCCCCAACAGCAGCTCCACCGTTCAACTCCAATAGCTCTTCAAAGCTCTTCTCCAGGGGCAGGAATGGCAACAGGAAATGTGAGCTGGGATGAGTCTGTGTCTCAGGGCTTTTAATTATGGTAATCAGCAGTTCTGGAAATGGGGAGCTTGAGTAGATTCTCTGCTGTCTGATGGAGTTCTGTAGATCAGAATCACAGAATCCCAGGCTGGGTCACGTTGGATGGGACCACAGTGGTCACTTGGGCCACCTCCCTGCCCCAGCAGGGCCATCCCAGAGCACAGGGCTCAGGAGTGTGTCCAGAGGGCTCTGGAACATCCCCAGGGAGGAGACTCCAGCCCCTCTCTGGGCTCTGGAACATCCCCGGGGAGGAGACTCCAGCCCCTCTCTGGGCTCTGCTCAGGGCTGGGCACTGCCCAGGGCACAAGTTGTGCCTCCTGTGCAGGGGAATTGCTGGGCTCAGCCCCTGCCCGTTGCTCTGGGGCCATTGCTGGGCCCTGCTCGGAGCCCTCCCTGCACCCAGGGACAGCCAGGGACAGACAAGGACAGCCAGGGACACAAAGGGACAGACAGGGACAGACAGGGATGCACTGAGACACACAGGGACACACAGGGATGGACAGGGACAGACAGGGACACCCAGGGACACCCAGGGGCACCCAGGGCTGAGGGCCCCTCTCAGCTGGGGCTCCTCTCGAGGCTGAGCAGCCCCAGCTCCCTCAGCCTTCCCTCAAGCAGAGGATGAACCTATGGGCTTCAGTAATAAAAAGGCTTTCTGCTGCCCAGCTGCGTGTTTTCATTAAGTCCAAATGAGTTTAATGCATTCACAGTTTAATATATTGAAGATGCTCCCTTTGGTTGAAATTATCAAATTATCACAAGCTACTGTCCAAGGAAAAGATGTGCAGGCAGACACAGAGAGGAGTGGAGCACAGCTGCCTGAGCCAAATATCCTCAGGAAACCAGGTCCAGAACAGGGGGTGCTGCTGCTCTGGGGGTCGTGGACTTGGACCTCCACAGTCAGATCCCAGAACAGGGACCCCCAACGTCCCTGTCACACCCCAATGAGCTACCCCAGCATCCACATGGAACCACAGAAACATGGAATGGTTTGGGCTGGAAGGGAGCTCGAAGCCCATCCAGTGCCCCCCTGCCATGGCAGGGACACCTTCCACTGTCCCAGGGTGCTGCAAACCCCACCCCACCTGGCCTTGGACACTGCCAGGGACAGGGAGAGCATCCACGATAAAATCCTTTCAGCCCCTCCCTAACACTCATCAAACACAATCAACTGCACACCTTGTCCAGCTGCTGATGAAGCTCATCACAACGGGGATTTACAGCACAGGAGCTCTTTAGGGTGATGAATTTGTCCATCACTGTTTGGGTCAAGCAATTTTTAGCTTCTGCACCAGCAAAAGACTCTCTGCAGCTTTATTGTGCCTTTATCCCCATCAGAGCTGCTGATTATGTGAAGGAAAGCACTTCACGTGGCCTGGTGCCAGGTCAGTCTGTGCAGTTTGCTCCTCCACAAAGGCGGATTCGAGGGTGCTGCAGGATGAGCCGGGAATCCAGCAAAGAGTTAAAGGACATGAAAGCCCTTGCAGAAGCAGCTTAGCGCACACAGGCAGAGCAATTGGGAAGCGAGCACATTACTGCCTGAGTGAGTGACCCGGAACGTCATCATGACACATCACTATTGTTCCCTCGCAGAATATTTCCTTTGGGAGCAAAATGAGTGAGGAACGAGTTCCCAAATGACTGCTAACAAGAAAAAAAAAAAATTGGGGAAGGGGGGAATAAAAGGCAGAAAAGAGCCCAGAAAGGCTTCATAGGCTAAGAGCAAATTACTCTGCAATTCAGCGAGCGATTTCATGGACATGCTGCAGGGATAATGCATTCTGAGTGGCTAGAATTTCATTTAATTCCACTTCATTGTTGAGCATCTTTTCCAGTGGTTTTATGACTGAACACTGTGTGCCCATTTTCCTTGTTCTTAATCTGGTTTTTGACAGTCACGCTGGATATTCCGTGTTCGCGTTTGTTTGTGCGACGCCTCTTCTGTCCTGAGACACAAACACTAAAAGAAAATCTTCACAAATGAACCTTAATTTTTCTCCACTTGCTGTTCAGGCTGGTGACTGAAGGTTTTTGTCTCTGCTGTGCAAACAGGGTAACACAGGCTGTCAATCACTCATGGATCAATTAATTGATCCATCAATCTGTTTTTCTACCTCGCAGAAATCCCTGCAATTGCCTCCAACGACCGAGGGGGCACAAAGCTCTGAGAGCCTCAGCTCAATGGCATCTGCACTGCTCCAGAAGGAACTCTGGGACAGTCCTGTGTGGAAATCAGGAGGATCTCTCAGTTTTCTTTAGCTTCCTCATGAAGCCAGAAGAAACATCAATACTCTGAGCAGATTAACAGAGTTATTGAATGCTTTGGGTTGGAAAGGATCTTAAAAAATTGTCTTGTTCCCCCTGCCATGGCAGGGACACCTCCCACTGTCCCAGGCTGCTCCAAGCCCCAATGTCCAGCCTGGCCTTGGACACTGCCAGGGATCCAGGGGCAGCCACAGCTGCTCTGGGCACCCTGTGCCAGGGTCTCACACCCTCCCAGGGAACAATTCCTTCCCAATATCCCATCTAACCCTGTTCCCTGGCAGCTTGAATCCATTCCCCTTTGTCCTGTCACTCCAGGCCCTTGTAAGGAGTGTAATTTTCTGGACCAGTCCTGGACCATTTGTATTTGCCATAGTGCCACCAGCTGGAAACATCAAATTATTCCATTTTTGTAGCCTTTTTGTTTTATTCTCTTCTCTTTCTGTGGTGGCTGGATCAACCTGGTTTCCTTGGCAATAGCAATGTGACAGCAAAATTGTCCCAAGTTATTTTTCTCTTGGATTAGTTCCATCCTTGGAAGGTCTTTTTCTTACAGAGAAAGACAGGGAGCTTCTTGGAACATGTTAATTCCCATTTTCTTCCCAAAAAGTCATCTTTGGAGATTAAACTGACCCTCTTCCTTTGGCTGTGAGCTGTCCGTGCTGGGGCAGCGATGGCTGGAGAGGATTGGTGGCATCCCAGTGCTGCTGTCCCTCCAGGAGCGAGTGGCCACGAGGCCGGACAGTGCTCAGATCTGGCTGGGCGAGAGATTTTCCCTGCAGTTGGGGATAATTGAGTGTTTTCTCGTGCAGCCCCATCTGCCCGTGGCCACTGTTCTCTCCTGCTTTGTAATTAGCTCTTGCACTGTTGCAAGGACTGATTTGTCATTCTGCCTCTGTACAGTCTCCAGCACCACGGAGCACTGATACAAAGCACATTTCCATGTGAAACCACTATTTGCAGATCGAGTAAAAGGACAGCCTGACCTAAAATCCCATTTTGGCCCCGTGGTAAAACGAAGGCAACAATTACAAATAAAAGGACAATAGAGGAAGAACAGAACTGGGAAGATGGTAATTAGCAAAAATGAGAAGCTGTGAAATTCAAATAGTTCACTTGGAAAACTAAAGACATTAAGGAAAGTCCCAGGAACAAGGAATTGCAGAGCATGTTAGAACCACAAGGGATCTCAGCAATGACATTTGGCTCTTTGCTGGTGGAAGAGAAAGCAATAACCTGTTCTCCAGCCCTCAAAATGTTCTCACCTTCCTCTCCTGGTTTTAAAATTAAAAGAAGAATTATTTGTATTTAATGAATATGATTAGGAATAATTACCTGGAAAGATATTAAGAAAATACTAGGAATGAGTTTGTTTAATAATTATTAGGTCATTTTAATGCACTTAAAATATTGGCTGAGGGGGAATCTGCACAGGAAAACCCTGCATGGCTTAACGTGAGCTTTTACTCTGAGTAAATAAAGTATTGGCCATGGCAGGGACAGGAGGGATTTTAAACAGACAATTTCAAAGTTACCCACAGAGATCTCAGGAATGCAGACTGTGCTAGGGAATGGGGTTAAGGGGTCTTGGTAAGCAAGCAGAGCACCAGAAATTCCACCGTGGGGCTGCAGCACAGACATCAGCAGAGACCCTGGAGAAAACGAGAAGGGAGTTGAAATTAGGAAAGGAGAAACATTTTCTGCTTCAGTGAGAGACACCAGTGAGGCTGAGATGAGTAAACCAGCCAGTTGGCTGCTGTCAGTTTTAAAAAGGAGTTTGGGGAAGGATCAGAAGAGAGTCCAAAAAAAAAAGTGTAAGAAAAACTACTGGGGGTCTGGAGAAAGTGCCTTGCACTGAGACTTTCACAATCCAATCTGCTCAGTTTACTAAAAAAAAAAAAAAAAGGAAGATGGAGAGGTGACTAATTTGATTAAGGTGTGTAAGTACTTTCATAGGGAGAAAATTGTGGTTAGCAAAGTAGTCTTTAATCTTGCAGAGAAAGGAATATTTATGACTGGAAGTGGAATCCTGACATATTCAAACAGAAATAATTTTAACAGAGTGATGGACCAGGTGAAGGCAGTGCCATGGAAAGTGCTGCATCTCTCTGCTGCTGAAGGCTTTCAAATCAGGACTGAATTTCTTCCCCAAAGAGTCACTTTCGATTTCAGCCTCTCAATCTGCTGCTAACCAGCTAAATTCAGTAACAAATCCGAGGTCAGGTGAGATGGTCAGCGGTGTCTCGCAGCCTGGAAGCTGCACAATGCTCCGGGGTTTGGCTGTTTCATGGAATTTTTAGGTGTCAGGATTCAGTTCAGCTGCTGCTCTCCCAGGCACCCTCTCTGACCTCTGGGTGTCACGTCCAACAGCTCGGACAGGGCAGTGGCCATCTCAGCTCAGGGAGCTGGGATTGTTCAGCCTGGGGAAGAGAAGGCTTTGGGGTGACCTTACTGCAGCCTTGCAGTGCCTGAAGAGGAGCTGTGAGAGAGGCAGAGAGACTCTGGGCAAGGTCATGCAGTGACAGGACAGGGGGGAATTGCTTCAAAGTGACAGAGAGAGGCTTTAGATGGGATATTGGGAAGGAATTCTTCCCTGTGACAGTGGGCAGGCCCTGGCACAGGGTGCCCAGAGCAGCTGTGGCTGCCCCTGGATCCCTGGCAGTGTCCAAGGCCAGGCTGGACAGGGCTGGGAGCAGTGGAAGGAGCCCCAGCCCATGAGGAAATGGATGATATTTAAGGTCCCTTCCAACCCAAACCATTCTCTGCTTCACTGATAAAAAACAACCTCTCAAGGTGCATTAAGGAGTCTGGCACACCTCATCCAGCGAGGCCTTCATCAATCCTGGGGCTTAGGGGGGAGCCCGGGAGGATTTTCACTCGCTGAAATGGCTTTGCTGGAAGGGTACCAGGATGGCAGCTTTCCCAGGACATGAATTCTGGGTCGGTGTGAGCACAGCACCTGCCCCGGGGCTGCGGCTCCGAGACTGCCGCAGACCGGGCCGGGGGTGTGAAGGTGCTGAAGGGGGAAGGCAGGAGTGGGAAACTGCTCCTGCCCAGCTGGCGGAGTTTGGAGGAGATGTCCAAGCCAGTGGCAGTCCAAGGACGCTCTGTGTGCCCCCTGCACTCCAGGCAGAGCCCTGGCAGCGATGGCCTCACCCCACAGGGGCCGGGCGGGCGCTGCCCCGGCCCCTCCGTGCCCTGCTCCGAACCGGCCCCGAGCGCTCGGCTCTGCCCCCTCGGAAACCACCGGGCACATCTCTGGGGAGCATCACCCCAGCTGGGCCAAGGAGGCTGCATTCCAGCACGGAGGGAGAGCCGAGCTGCCAGCTGGGACCTGGAGCTCGCAGCCTCCACGATGTGAGTGCCATCTCACTGGAGCAGAAAATAGGAACGTGTCGAGCCATCACGTGGCCTCCTGCGAAGATTGAAGTGCTACCAGGGGTTTCTATTTGTGTGCATCTCCTCGTTTCCTAATTACCATGTTTTCCCCCCAGCCCTTTCAGCAATAAATAAATAAATAAATAAATAAATACAGGCTCCCATCCCTGGAATAAGAGCTGGAGCATCTCCTTAGCCCACAGCCCTTCTCTGGAATTCACAAGGCTCAGGCTGGCACCAGTGACCACGGTTTGAATTAAAAAGATGTAGAAGGGAATTTAAAATCACTGGGCCAGATCATCAGCTGCTGCAAGTCAGTGAAGACCAGCTGAAGCCAACAGAACCACAATTATTTCGATTAAGCAGTGAGATCTGACTGTATGCAAAGGAAGCCGTGCTCAACCTCACTCGTACCTCCAAGCTCTCACTATTTGCTGTCCTCTGCAGTGAGAGAGGTTAATTATCATCATCTAGAAGCACCGGAGTGAAATTAAGTAAAGGAGAATTTAGGAGGCATGTCAGGAAGCATTGCCTCGCTGCAGCTCTGCTGGCACAGCACATTCTCACAGGGAAAGGGAGGGATGGCTGATCACCTGTGTCAGTGGAACTTGGGGTGCCCACAGAGCTGGGAAAGATGCTGCAGGGAGCAGCACCCCTCCATCCCAGGAAGGAGATCTGATATCCAGATGAGCTGCTCCAGTTCTTTGATGCCCTGTTTCTGAGTGATCACATCTCCCAGTGGGAGTGCTGAGCAGGGCACAGGCTATCTGAATTATTATCCAAGCAAACACTCTCATTCTCAAAATCTGGGAAGTTTTCCAGCTTAATTAACATTAACATTTGTTTTCACTAAGCCGTCTGTCAATGTGCCACCAGAAGCACTAAATATGAGCTCTGAGCACACACGGGTAGGTAGCAATTCAGGTGGAGCACGGAGCTTTATTTCCCAGCTTTGTTCCT
Source organism: Aleadryas rufinucha (assembly GCA_013397815.1). Classification (NCBI taxonomy): domain Eukaryota; kingdom Metazoa; phylum Chordata; class Aves; order Passeriformes; genus Aleadryas; species Aleadryas rufinucha. The sequence continues at coordinate 12,344 of VZTH01008854.1, read as the reverse complement.
TACAAGGTTCGTTATTCCTCGGCTCTGTAAATCATCCCCTCCTCGAACTGCAGCAGCCTCTCCCTTGACACACGGTCTCATTGAAAGCTAATGACCAAACATCCTGTAACATCCTCGCCTCAGCTGTACCCAGACACCAGCCCTGATTGCCTCTTGCTGGTGCTGATGTTGGCTGGAAAGGGAAGGCAAAAGGAAGATGGATTTCAAGTGGCATTCTGTCCCAGTTCTCCTCTCTGATCTGTTTAGATGCAGATTTCTTATATATCACAGAAGCCCAGAATGGTTTGGGTTGGGAAGAATTTTAAAGCCCCTCCAGTGCCACCCCTGCCATGGCAGGGACACCTCCCACTGTCCCAGGCTGCTCCAAGCCCCAATGTCCAGCCTGGCCTTGGGCACTGCCAGGGATCCAGGGGCAGCCACAGCTGCTCTGGGCACCCTGTGCCAGGGCCTTCCCATCCTGTGCAGTGAATGCACAGGGGTTAATTCTTCATCTTCTCAGGGTCCTTTCCCTTTGGTCACCTTGTGGCTTTGGTGACAACCAGTTCTCAAAGGATGGAGAGACAGTGATTGAATCCACTGCAGGAGGTTGAGAAACAGGGATACAAAGTGGGACAGGTCTCACTCATGGGAGGTGACACCAAGACTTCCAGCACTGACACAATCACACCCCCACCCTCAGAGCTGACAGCAGCCAAACAACCTTTGGGCAATTTCCTGCATCCTCCCTGCGAGCTTTGACCTTGTCCGACTGACACACATCAACACTGGCCTCACCAACCTGGACAGCCTTCAGATGTCGTGGCTGGGTGGGGCTCTGAGCAGCCTGGGCTGCTGAAGGTGTCCCTGCCCACAGCAGGGGCTGGATCTGGGTGGGCTCTAAGGTCCCTCCCAACCCAAACCATCCTGTGACTGTGTGATTCTGTTCTCCCCCAGAGGAGCTGCTGCTGGGGAAGCTGTATGAGACAAACAGGTTCTTCCTCATCTCTGAGCTTGCTCCATCTCCTCTTTGCTCTGTTTAAAAGGCCAATTCATTTCTTCCATGNTTCCTCATCTCTGAGCTTGCTCCACCTCCTCTTTGCTCTGTTTAAAATTTGTTCTGTCCCCAGCAACAAACAGGGCCTTCCTCATTCCTGGGTGCATGCCCTGAGTCCTGGACCAGCCCTGATCCCTTCCCCTCATTCCCCGATCCCAGCACAGCTCCTCCCAGGCAGAGAGAAACCTCCCACAAACATGGCCAGAGGTTTGGCACAGGATTTTGAGGTCAGAGTTCCTCTGCTTCCTCAGAGTCAACCTTTCCATTCTGCTTGAACCTCCCATGTGCAAAAGGCCACAATGACTTGGCCCCATCCCCGGCTGTGCCGGGACATGGCAGAGTAAGGGGCTCAGGTGCCTTGCCCAGGGCTGTGTCCCTCCCCTGGGCCAGGGCAAGGGGTTTGTCACAGACATGGCACAGACTGGGAGCTCTGGGAGCTGCCCCGTTTCTGTGGGGTGGAGAGGGCTCCTCTGGAGATCCTGTGCCTGGTGCTGGGCTGGAAGTGGAGCTGCCCCTCCATCCTCTGCTTGGCAACAGAAGGAAAGGTTGGCATGGCAACTTCTTCTGACGCGGGCAAGGCTGTTAGAAAGGGACTGAGATCAGCTGTTGTCTTGTCCACTGAGAGAGGGACAAGAAGGAGCACAGCTTAATTTGAATTAAAAAAACCCCTCAGGGCTGTGAATATTCAATATTCCACAGTGAAATGTTGGTGGGGGAGGCCACAGCGTCTCCTCACTGAGCATTCGATGTGTGGGCAGGATAAAGCTGCCAGGGCTCGTCTGGGTCCACTCAACCCCTTCAGTGCTGAGCCTTGAGCAGGGCCTTGTCTCGATGCTATTGCAGCTTCAAGGGCTCCTCAGGACCCTGAGCTCCTCCCTGTTTGCACTGACACACAAGAATCTCTGTTTCCCAGTTGCTCCCTGGCTCTGCCACGCTGCATCAGAGGCCATGGACCCTCTGCACTCACACCTCGTGCCCTGTCTTATTGCCCCGTTTCTGCCTTTGTTCTTCAAATTCCCAATGAGCAACTACACTATTCCCAGTTTTCCTAGTTGAATTCACCTCCTTCCATGGAATCACAGAGTCACAGAGTCACAGAATGACCTGGGTTGGAAGGGACCTCAGGGATCATCCAGTTCCACCCCCCTGCCTGCCCACTAGGTCAGGAGTTTACCAACTCCTAAACCAAGCCAGGAACCATCTCTCTTGCACCCAATCCTTCCTTCTTTCTCCTATAGGACATCCTGCAATTACCTGCCTGAACTACACTGGCTGGCTACTCTTGGAATTTGAAATATTTCCACTTCACAGTTCCAAATTCTGAATTAGAAATGGATCTTTGGAGGGTCCAAGTGGGGCAAGAGAAGAGATGACAGCTGAAGGATCCCACCCTAAGTGAATACATACTGATGGATGGGGTTCTTAGGGAATTTTAACTCTTATCAGTTAGTTTGAAATCTCTGTGGGTCCTGAACCAACCTTGCCTCTGTCTTCCAGCTAAAATATCTGGACTGAACAGCAATTATCCAGAAACAAGGGATCATCTCCCAGCAGCTGCAGAGCACCCTCAGTGTTGAAAGCATTGCAAATGGACACAAAACAATGTGGAAAACCAGTGAGGGACACTGGTACCTCAATTCACCCCAGCACAGGCCTCCCCTGTGCCCTGTTCTGCAACTGAGCTCTGTACGAAACTGAACCCTCCCATTAATATGGAATAGCCCCAGAGAACAGATCTGTGTCCTCTGCAACTGCTCTCAGACCCTCTGTGTCTTCTCCTGGTCCATTGTTAGACCTGCTCTTAGCCCATTTGGGGCTCCTGGGTGAGGCAGGGTCTGATGTGCTGGCCCTGGAAGCAGAAGTTCTGAGAGATCTCAGCCTGTCCATGGCTGCAGGGACACTCCTGGTCTGACAGAACGGAGAACAGCAGACTTTGGGATGGAATTCCTTAGGACACCCCAGTGGGGCAAAGAGGAACCTCAGACTGAAAACATCAGACCAGGAGGAGAAATAGGAAAAATAACCACAAAGAATTTCCAAGGAAAAATAACCACAAAGAATTTCCACTGGAGGTTTAGACTTTAACAAGCACAAAGTTGGGAGCAATCGTTTCCAGTAGGACCAAGGAAGGATCAGGATGGTGCTTCCTATGGGTAAGGAGGGCAGAATTCATGGAATCAGGGAATGCTCTGGGTTGGGAGCGACCTTAAAGATCATCTGGTTCCAACCCCTGCCAATCCAATTTATTCTTTAACTTCCCCTGGTTAAAAAGAGTAAAACAAAACCCACAAAACCACAAGGCAGAATCTTGGTCTCCCCACAAAATAAATAATAGAAACAAGCAAACCTCAAACCTTTCTGATCCCAGCACAGAATCTCAGCCTGCTATAAACACTGCTGGATTTAAATATCGAGAATATTCAGTGCATCAACAACAAAATATAATCCATGTTATTTCATCTGACAATGCACAGAGGACGAAAATAGAAAGGCCCGCTCCATTAAGCTTTGCATCTCCAACTGCACTGAAATTATAATCAACAGCTTCTTCAGGGCAAGGGGAGAGAAAACAAAGGAAGGCAGAAGGAAAAAGAAATACATGGAGGGGGTTTTTTTTCCCATGGCACTTAGAAGAAAACAGTTCCAGCCCTTTTCTGCCCCCCTGGACAAGGGGCTTTGCTGAATTCTGGGGTCTTGACCAAACCCTCTCATGTTCCAGCACTGCACATGGAGCTGCAAGCCAGGAGCCAGAATCCATCCCCAGCATCCACACAGCTCCCTCTGATCCCCTCCCTCCTTCCCTGCCCCGTCCCAGCTTCCCTGGTGTCACACAAGCCCAGGGAGAGCCTGGACTGGATCCTGCACAGGTCCATCCGTGGGTCAGGGAGGTCCAGAGTGGGAGGTGTCAGGACAGGTTTAGGGTGGAGGGCCCTGACCTCCAGCCCTGATCTCTGCACTGCCCATTCAGGTCTCTCCTCTCTTGTTCTGAGGCCATGGTAAGATGTCATTGGTCCCTTTTGGTGGCTCTCCAGTGACATTTTCCAATAGACATTGGAATATCATGCAGAATATTTCCATCTTCTTCTATTTTTATTTTTTTTTACTAGCCAGAAATGGTTGAGTCACCATTTTAAAAGACAAAATTCTGTGGGAAATCAAACCAATGAACCAACAAACACAGAGTTTGCAATGACAATTTTATTAGTTTTTCCTGGCATGACCTCACCCCTGGGATGTAGAAAACAGGAGCTAACTTCTCTGAGCAAGGCAAACTAGAAAAGTTTAGAAAAATCAGTTGCTCCATGCTGCTTTCTTTGGAGCGTGTCTATAATCCCCAAACTCCTTCTCCAGGTTCCCCAGGTTCCCTGCAGCTACAGAATCTGAGTCCTGTTATTACTTTTTTTTTCATCATTGATTTATGTAAATTAAATAGGAAGAAATACCAGCACTCCAGCCAGAAAGAGAAATGCCTCTTTTACAGGCTTAATATTTCACACCGAATATTCATCCTTCCCTGTGAGCAACTTCTTTTCTGGCCTCTCACATTATATTTTTACCGATAGCATTAAATGCTGAATGCAGGCAATATCTTTGATATATGGACAATTTACAACACACACAGAGAACCCTGACAGGACTCTTTTTCGTTTCTTTATCATCTTGTTCATAAATTACAGCTGCTCTGGGAAGGGGCTCAGCGAGGAGGGCGCGGGGCCGTGCTGGAGGGGTGGGACAGAGACCCGGTGGAGCTGCAGTGGGGGCACAGATCTCCTGGATACCTGAGGCACCTTCCCTGTCACCTGGGGGTTGTTTGTACCCTCATCAGGCAGTTTGAATTTTTTCCAGTGCTCTCCTGAGTGCTTTCCTTTTTTTGGGACAGCTTGGGAAGGGACTGCAGTGGGAGAAGGCGATGGGATGAACTCGTGCAGGAACAGCCACACCCAAGGCTCCTCCAGCCCAGCTGCAGCCACAGACCCCTGTAGCTGGTGACAGACAGGAGCTGCCACCTGGGGACACCTCAGGAAGGTTCTGAGGGGCTGGGGGACTTTGCTGTGCTCCAAGGACACCCCTGACAAGCTGCTGCTCTTTGTGCCACCAGTCTGGGGTGGCTCCAGTCCATCCCAAGCCCACATCTTGCATGTCCTGTCCCCCTTTTCCCCACCTACATCACATTTACACCACAGGCAAGGTGCCAGGCTTGCCTTTGTTTGTAACTGCTGCAGAATGAGCAGAGCTGAGAACTCTCCTCCAGCACCAGAACACCAAGAGCTGTGGGGCCCTGGCAGGGTGCACACAGGGACAGGATGGGGTCATGTCCCTGAGTGACCCCAGCGTGCTCAGCCAGGGCTGGAGGTGTCTCCATCATTCCAACAGTGCCCAAAGCACTCGGACACAGAGCTGAGGCTGACTCTGAGGCCTCTCCACTTGGGAGTGGGACTGGTGGAGCCCTCTCACCCTCTCCTCCAGCTCCCTTCGAATTCAGGGCAGAGCACAGAGAGGGAGCTTAACCTTCCCTGTGGGGATGAGAAGGGAGCGTGCTCAAGGCCTCCACTTCTAGAGGGGAAAAGCAGCTGGGAAGAACAGAATTGGGTGAAAACCAACATGGAGAGGGACAGATCAACTGTGAGTTTCCTCCTGCTCCTCCTCTTCCTCATTCTTCTTCTTTTCTTGGGCTCTTGAGCAACCTGGTCTCGTGGAAGGTGTCCCATGGCAGGGGGGTTGAAAGCAGATGAGCTTTAAAGTCCCTTGCTGCCCTCACCATCCCGTGATTCTCCAGTTCTCTGAACAAAACCCTTCCCTGGGCCACAGGAGCAGCAGAATGGAGCACTCAGCAGTTGCCACAAGGGGTGGGCTGGTGGGAATGAGACTCCAGATGCTGAGTCCCAGTGTGTGAACTGAAAACACTTGGAATTTTGTCCTGAAACTCTCAACCCACCCTGCCTAGCTCTGCTCTGGAAACACAAACCTCTCACCTGGAAGTGTCACATGAACACACATCCAAAGCACGCAGGGAAGCGGCCCCTCAGCAGTGGTGTCGGAGCTTCCCGGGCTCTGGGGGCTCCCCACGCCTGGAAAAGGCACCACCCGGCCCTGGGCAAGGAAAACACAACTCCCACAGCCTGCTCGGCTGGGCTGCACTTCGAGGTCACAGCCTGTTTCTAGAGGATCATTTCAGAAGACAGCACTACATGTGTTAGTGGTAAATTGTTTAGTGCTGAATTAATCTCACTCTTCATGCATCTGTAGTCATTTTCTGCTGGCTGTAAGCAGCATTTCTGTGCATAATTGTGTATTACCCCCCGGGGCCTGGTACAAACAGAGCTCCTGTTTAAAACAGAGTTGTTAATCTGATTGCCTTTTTTGTTTTCCAAGTTACAGGTCAATGCACACCTGGTACAAAACATCTGTATGTGAAATTCCAGCAGCCCCCTCCGTGCTCTCTGAAGTCCTGGGTCCTGCCTGGCTCTTGGATCGTGGTTCTGGAGCTGTTATGGATTAGGATAAACACAATGTCAACACTGACAGCTTTGGCACAGGCTTTCCTAAAAAACAATTGCCTGAGTGCTCTGTCTCTAAACCTCCTTCCACATGGCTACTCCCACGGATGGATAATCAGCCCCCAGCCGGGCCCAGAGTCCTCCTGTGCAGATTAAATCCTCGGGAAAAGAGAGTCTGCACACATTTGCTGGTTAATGAAGATGCACTGGTGTCAAGCAGCAAAGAATGATGGTGCCCACACTGAATCCTGGAGCTGCAATAAAGAAGGAACTTTCTTGTTCCCAGCCCCTGCAGGGTCTGCAGCGATTCCCTTTGCCTTCTACAGGGTGCCCAGGGTCCATCACCTCATTTCCAGTCTGAGCCTGGAGAAGGACCATCCTCTCTGAGAACTTTGCTCTTTTCCATTCCAGAAATGAATGCTTGGTAGCCAAAAATCTGGGACATGCAGCACTGAACAGTGTGATGGGAAAAGCTCAGGTGTTTTCCCCGCACTGTGTATCAAACCCTGAAGTGAACCTGTAACACCCTGGGCTTCCTCCTCTGGGATCACAGTCAGCCCAGCTGCTGCTTCTCCTGCCACCCACACAGGGCTCTTCCTGAGCCTGAGGTCCTGTGCCAGAGCAGGCAGTGGACAAATACAATCACAGAGTCATGGAATGGTTTGGGTTGGAAGGGACCTTAAAGATCGCCATGGGCAGGGACCCCTTCCATTGTCCTGGGTTGCTCCAAGCCCCGTCTGACCTGGCCTTGGGCCCTCCCAGGGATGGGGCAGCCACAGCTGCTCTGGGCAAAAGCCACAGGTACAAAGTGGCCCTTGCATCTGTAACTTGTCCATCTGGTGCCTTCCATGATGAAGACACATTTCAGTGTTTCATTTGCAGGAAAGGAATCCTTCAGCACGGACCTCCCCTGGCTGTGACTGCACTCGATGGTCAGAGTCTCCTGCAGTTAACAAATTTAACTCCAAAAGAGCAACTACAGGGCCAGTTACCAGAAAAACGTTGCCTCTAATTCCTTGACCCTTCTCACAGCCCCATTGGATGTTCTGTTTCCCCTCTCTCCTGCAGGGCTCGTGCTGTGGCATGAACCAGAGCCATGAATTCATTCAGAAGCAGAAGACTTTAATTTCATTAGTGCTAAATCCCTCGTAGAGGCAAACCCAGTAGACAAAAGAGGAGCTGAGGATTGGGAAGTCGGAGATCAGCCTTCGTGGTGACTCATGGGACTCATGACAACACAGCAGTGCACAATAAATGTCACACCATGAAAAATCCTCATTGTCTGGCCATAAATCCTTCTCCCAGCTGGGTTGTCTCCCCATCTTCTGCCCTGCTAAAGGCCACAGAGCTGCTCAGCCTCGCTTGGAGAGGTCCCTGAACAATGTGCACTTCAGGAAGGGAGCCAATACCCTCCATGCTGGGGCCTGGGAGGTCATCCCTTGGCCCTGGTGGGACCTGGGGTGACATTTCTGTGGAGCTGGAGCTGGGACTCGGAGTGTTGGTCAGTGGAGAGGCACAGCAGGGGCCTGACCCCACAGTGCAGCCATGAGGAGCAGCACAGCAGGGTCTGTGCTCACTGCCCCTACTGAGTTCATCGCTCTTGTGTTCCATGACAACGTGGGGCAGCAGCTGCAGCTGCAGGGAGCTCCCGTGTTGGAGTGTCCTGGCCTTGGAGCACTCACAGAGGCACAGAGGTCCCTCACTGAGCTCCTTGGGTGGGTGCTGCAGCACCAGCCCACTGCAGCAGGACAGAAGCTCCCTGCTCCCTGTTCCCTGTTCCCTGCTCCCTGTTCCCTGTTCCCTGTTCCCTGCTCCCTGCTCCCTGCTCCCTGTTCCCTGTTCCCTGCTCCCTGTTCCCTGCTCCCTGCTCCCTGCTCCAGGTGTGGTCCCAGCCAGGCCTGTTTGGGACGGGGGGTCCTGTGCTGAACCAGGCAGAGCTCTGCTATTGCCTGCACGTGGCCTGGGATGAGCATTCCCCAAGGATCAGCAGATCCAGTACCTCTGACTTCAGCAGGAACAGACCCTTCGTAGCTCATCCTAAGTCACAGCATGAAACATGGTTTGGGAGTTGGCTTTCCTTGCAGAAAAGAGGGGAAGAGGGTGGTGGTAACGTGGCCATTCCCCTCCTCAGAGCAAAGAACGAGGCCAGTGGTGAGAGGGACACTGTGACCTGGTGAGAGGGACACTGTCACCTGCTGAGATACCATCACATGGAGAAAGGGACACTGTCACCTGGTGAGAGGGACACTGTCACCTGGTGAGAACTGAACTCCAAGTCCCCAGCAGAACATGACCTCAGCTCTGCTGCTGCCTGGCAGAGCCATGGCTCAGAGCACTCAGGGGTCTCTCTGAAATAACATGATCAGGTGAGTTGTTGCCTCCCAGAGCACAAAAACATCTTCCTCCCTGCAAAGATGAGTGTTGGGACTGGCTGGATGTCCTCAGGCTGTGTGTCCATACTGGACAGATGGACAGCTCCTTCCAGCCACAGGGAGAAGCTGCTCTTGGCCATGCAGGCACCACGGCAAAGGGTGTGAGAGCCCAGCAGCCGAGCTGGCAGCAAAGCCGCTCTCTCTGGGATCCTGGACACTGCCAGGGGGTTTGCCATGTGCAGAGGAGGCTGTGTACAAGGAATCCCTTCGGAACTGCTGCTTCCAGGCACGTGCAGGCACCGAGTTTGCTGCTTCTCCCACTGAAACCACCCGAAGCTTCTTCACTGGCATGGCAGAAACCAGGATCAGGCCATGAAAGACAAGTTTTTCCTTTGGATGATTTGAGCCTAAGTAAAAACTGCTTTATTCCATCCCTGTGGGAGGGAGCAGCGCCAGCTCCAGCTGGGGCGCTGGAGGAGACTGCGTTTCCATTTCATGGAGAAACCATCCTAAAATAGTCCGGGGAACAACTGGAGCATGGGGAATTCCCATCTCAGCCCAGATGTTTCCCATAACCAGCCCTTGCTCTGGCTGACTGGCCTCATTCAGCTGCCCAGGAGCTTTCCATCTTGTGTTTGGATGAACATTTCATTGCCCATCTGAATGCTTGGTAGCCAAACACTTGGGACACGCAGCACTGAACAGAGTGATGGAACAACCTTCGCCTGCTGCAGGCTCCTGGTCCTGCCTCCAGAGGACAAATGTGACCTTGCTGACTGTTTTACGACAGGGCTCCCCGAAACACCCACAGACAGACCCAGAGTTCAGAGCTAAACAGAGCTGCTTCTCTTTCATTTCACACACCAAATAAACCTGATTCTTTCTAACAGCTTTCCACGGTGGAAAAATCACCTGGTCTGTGTGGAGTGGATCATTCTTTACACCAGCCATGGACCTTTCAGTCACACAGGGACTCAGGAGGGCATTTTCACCCCATTTAAGTGTGGTGCAGAAAACCTTTAGATTTACATGGTGTAAGAATGAAATGTCTCATTTTGTGCCTGGTCTTCATTACATTTCTGATATGAAGAAGTGACTTCATTGTGATTTCAGTCTCAAGTGACATCTTTCCTTCCTGTGGACATGGCGGGAGCAAAGTGGCATCTCCAGACTCTAAGCTGCATTGGGAGCTGACTTTGCTGGCGGATTTTGTCTCTCAAAATGCAAAAGGCTTTTCTTTCCTGCCTGAGCTGAGCGATGCCTTGTGAGAATCAAGGGCTGATTGTGCTGTGCTGCAGTTCAGCCAAGGCACAAGGTCAAGAGCACAGAGATGGCAGTGGGCAAAACAGCATCCTGAGGAATGTGCCCAGTGACCAAACACGGATTATCAGAGCACGTGACTTCCAGCAGCAGACTGGGGAACGTGGCAATGAACTCAGGATAAAGCATCTTCATTTGGGAGTTTAAGTGGGTTGAAATTGCTGAAGCCAAACACTCTGGCATATCTGGGTTTCTTGGAATTACTAGGCTGCAGAAAAATTTGGAGTGTCAATGTTTTTGGCCCAGTTTGCAAGAGAAAGCCAATGTTGGTATTTTCCTGGGGAGGGGAGGGAATTCTCCATTCTTTTCTGCTGAAAGGAGTCTTGACATTTCAGAATGGGTGCAGGATCCCTCAGTTACAGAAGAGGGGATCTGAAACCACTGGCAGTGGAGGGTTGGAGCATTTGTCCCCCAGGGTTGCCCTTCCTCCACTCCTTTTGTTCTCCTCTACCTCCGAAAATACAGAACCTCCCTGCAGCTCCCAGCCAGCGGATCTCGTTATCCCTCTGTGCCACAAACTGAAGGGCTCTCTCACTTCAGATCAGTGTTCCCGAGCAAGTATTCACAGGCAATGACAAATTACCCCTTCACCTTTCCTCACAACACCGGGCAGCACCAGCCTCCCACCCTCAGATGTGTGTCCTGCCCTGCTCCTGCCATCCCCATCCACATCCTCCAGCTGCTGCTGCGGCTCTTCCCTCAACTGCCTCCAGCTAAAGAGCTTCCTCCTGGGGCTCCTTCTGGAGCAGAGACAGAGGGAGCTGAGCCCAGCCAGAGCCAAAGCCCCCTGTGCCCCCCAGGTGTCCCTGGGCTGCTGCTGCTCCCTGTCACCAGCACACATCTCCTGGGTCCTGTTTCTCGTCACATGGGGTGTAAGATCCTCCACAATTCCTCTCCAAGTCACACTAATCTCTCCTTTCCCCGGAAGGGCACCTAAAACACTCTTTGCTCTCCTCTGCTCCAAGGGACACACTGCCCAGAATGGCCCCATGTTGTTGGACTGATGAGGGTGACAAGGTTGATGCAGGGATTGTACTGGGATGGGAGAAGTTGATTCTATCCTGTGGCAGGAGAGGTGGTCTAGAAGATCCCTTTGGTCCTAATTTCTGAGCTGGTGTGAGATTCCAGCCCTTAGACAACACCCAAATGGAAGGGAGCCCTGGGAAGGGATAGAGACCTTCCCCTGGGACTGTGGAGAAACCCCCACAAGTTTCTGCCTTATCCAGTGTGCCACAGAGTCATTTCTGGTGTCCTGACCTGGTGCCACATCCTCTCCCTTCTCTCTGGCCCAAGCAAACCCAGAAATGAGCTCCAGACAACCCTTAGAGCTGCTCCTCTGCCACACCTGCTGCCACCTCCCGCTGCCAGGGCCGGGCAGGCAGCATCCACTGGTAGCTCATCCATCATCTCCAAAGGACCCCGTAACGCGACGGGAGCTGGAATCAGAGGCTGCCAGGGAGCAAAGTGCTCTTGGGGGAGATGAAGCTGTTTTACTTCTCCATTACAGCTGACAGCTGGAGCAGAGCCAGGACAGCGGTTTCATGATGTGTCTCTAAATTCCAGGCGGGCTCTGACACACTCCATCAGTGTTAACTCTGCCCACGGGACCTTCCCAGGGAGGAGAAAGGTCCCTTTCAGCCTGCGAGGGGATCGAGCCGAGTGCACGGGACCCTTGGTGGGAATGAATGAATGAAAAAAGTGGTGTTTTGGAAGGGAAAGAGGCTGCTTTGTACCGGGGCTGGGAGAAGCTGCAAAGGCAGCCTGTCAGCTTCAATGAGCAGCTTCATACGTAGGGAACTGTTTATGGCTCCTTCTAATTGCTGTAATATTCCTGCCACTGCCACAATGCTTTTCTAGCTGCTTCACTTGCTCTGACAAATCAGCTGCCAGGAGAAGAGAAAACACTGAAGTAAATAATGTAAGCAATGAAAGGAAGGGTGACCGATGCTGCTGATCCCTCGTCTCTGCTCTCTGCTGGCAGGAGGGTCCAAATGTCACTCAGGGACTGACCTGTCCCATCAAGAACTGGCCTTGTGACCTCCAGCTGTGGCCACTCTGCTGCCTCCTTCCCATGCAGCACATCTCTAGGTTAATCACAGAATCATGGAATCACTGGGGCTG
>VZTH01008852.1:0-28027 GCA_013397815.1 Aleadryas rufinucha | reverse complement strand
TCCCACTCTCCTCTCTGTCCTGCCTGCCCTGTCACGTCTGTCCCTCCCTCCCCAGGAGAGCTGCGGGCCCACCTCACCCCCCGCAAGGCCAGCCGAGGGGAAGGCGCTGGGAGACCCCTCCCTCCGCCCGACATGGACCCCCCGCCTCCCCCACTGCCCAAAAAACAGCTCCAGCGAGCCGAGTCCCTCCCGGAGCCGGGATCATCCCAGCGCTGGCACGGCGACCCCGAGCCACGGGCTGGCAGCATCCTCTACAGCATCCCCCCGCCCCAGCTGCGGCACGAGGAGGGGGCTCCCCCGCGGGACAGACCCTCCTGGGGACCCAAGAAACCCCTGACCAAGTCCCAAAGCTTGGGGGAGCCGCTGGCCCGGAGCAGCCCCCAGAAAGCCCCATCACCCAGCCTGAAGGAGCTCACATTTGGGACAGCGGACGGGGAGCTGGGGCAGCTCCTGGAGAGCCCGGCCGGGGTCTGTGGGGTGATTTTGGGGTGCCAGGAGGCCGCCCTGGCCCGGCTCTCGGCTCACATGCAGGAGGAGCTGGTGGGGCCCGAGGAGAGGCAGCAGCTGCTGGAGGCAGAGCTGGCAGGGAAGCGCTGGGCAGCGCTCGGGGTCCTGGACCCCCGGCCCTGCTGCCAGAGCGGGGACGCGTGGTACTTCAGGGTGGGCTTCACCTTCGAGCGCAGCCAGCTGCAGTTCGCAGCCAAGGTAAGGAGGGGTGAAAGCCCTGGGTGCTGCCGAGGGAGCGGCTCCCGCAGGTCCGGGAGCCTTTGGCTTTTCCACGGAACTGGGGCCGCTTCCCCTTTCTGTCCCCGCTTCTGCATTTGCTGATGAGACAGCGCTGCCGGCGGGGGCTGGGTGACGGGGGGGACAGCTCCCACGGGGCCAAGGGACACGCCACAAACGGCCCCGCTGGGGGACATGTCCTGGTAACTCAGCCAGAGGGGCCGGCACACGCAAAGGAGAGGCTGGAGCCGAGCTGGCTGCCCGGGAGAGCAGGATGAGACCCGGGGGGCTGCACCGCCCCTCATGTCCCAGTTCTTGCTCAAAGCCATCCTGGCTCTGCCCCTGGGCTCGGAGGGTGCAGGGGGACCCCAGCACCACGTGTGGGTCAGAGCAGGGCTGGTGGCCCTGAGCTGGCAGGGTGGCCCAGCCCAGGATCAGGCTCTGTCCTCGCACAGCTGGCCCTGTCCCGTGTGTCCCCGCAGGTCCCCAAGCCGTGCTGCTCCAGCCTGGGGGTGCAGAGTTCCCTGGGGACACACTGCAGCATCCAGCGCCTGCTCGGCCGCTTCACCGACCGCGTCCCTCGGGAGCTGGTGCTCCCGGGAATCCCTGGAAAAGGGAGTCAGGGCCCTTCCGGAGAGGAAGCAGCCTGTCCCGATCCCCGGCCCGTCCTGCAGGTGCTGCTCTGTGCCGAGGTTCCCCAGCAGACCCTGGCGGACTTTGTGAAGGGCTCCCACGCTTTGCACAGGACCAGCCCCGGGCACTACGAGCGCCTGGGCTGCCTCCTGCTCCTGCAGCTGTGCCTGGGGCTGGAGCACCTCCGGAGGCAGAACGTGGCCCAGGGGGACCTCTGCCCCGAGAACCTGCTGCTGGTGCAGTGCCCGTGTCCCCCCCAGAGCCAGCAGGGCCAGAAGGAGCCGCTGGGACTGTCCCTTCCACGGCTGCTCATCAGCAGCTTCTTCAAGGTGCAAGAGAAGCAAAGACCTTGTTCCAGCAGCCAGGAGCAGGACTGGACCCAGGGCCTCGCTGCTCCCTCCCCTCCTGCAGCAGCTGAGCTGAATGTGGGCAGGCTGATCTATCAGATCTTGCACGTGGACATCTCCCTGGAGAACATCTTGGGCTTCGGAAGCAAAAGGCTTCCCGAAATCCCCTCGCTGTCCATCTACTCGGCGGGACTGAAGCGCTTGGCCACGCTGCTGCTCCACAGGGATCCTCAGCAGAGGGTGTCCATCGAGCAGGCCAGGGGCATCCTGCAGGTGCTGCTCTGGGGGCCACGCCAGGAGCTCTTTGCCAGGAGCAGGAGGAGCCTGGCGCTGCTCCGGAGCTGGCTGGAGGTCAAGAGGGCTCTGCTGCTCCTGAGGTTTGCGGAGAACTCGGCCGGGGCCAGGGCGAGCCCCGGCCTGGAGGAGTGGCTGTGCTGCCAGTACTTCCAGGGGGTCACTGAACACACCCTCTACCAGGTCACCCAGGTTCTCTACGCTCCCTAAACCACCCAAAGGTCCCCCCAAAGCCAGGAGCCCACGAGGGCCTGGCCAAACCTGTCCCTGCCCATGGCAGGGGCTTGAAACGAAATGGTTTTTAGGGTCCTTCCAACCTGCACTGTTCCATGATTCTATGAAAGCCACCCAAGGAACCCAAGCTGGTACTCCCTGGGGAAGCTCTGCAAACCCAAACCCACTTCCCCCACAGCCCATGAATGATGAAGTTGGGATCAAACTCCCAAACAGAGGGTGTGGTTTTACACCCTCAAACTATCTTTGGTTGATACTCTGAGTCTGGTTTATCAGAGCATCTGAGGAAAGGCAGCTGGATGGGAGCCCCAAGCACCAATTTAGTGGCTGATGATCCCAAGTAAAGTTTATGGAGTTCAGACTTTGCACAAAACCCCCTCAGAGCCCTCCTGCAGCCACCAGGTTTCTGCTGTTTTAAATAACACTCAAAGCCACCCATCATAGCTCACCCTGTTCAGCAAAGGAGAAACACAGCAGCTCCTTCAGCCTGTGCTTCCCAGAGACAATTTGTGGCAGAGTCACAAATAAAAATGACATTTTAAAGGGAAAAATACAGCTTCAATAAAACCTGGAGCTGAGCCTCTCCAACACTGGTCCTTTATGTGCTTCTCTGCCAGCATTACACACCCCAGGGATGGGTCCAGAGGGAAACACAAAGTGCCCTGCCCGGGGGTGATTACCCAGAACAGCCTCTGTGGGCTCTGGGAAACAGCTCAGGTGAGTTCATGGGCACCAAGGCAGGGCTGTGGGATCTGCTCCTTGCTGTGAAACACGTGGCAGCACGGGGGACCTGGACCCACTCCCCAAATCCATGCGGGTGCCGAGGAATCAGGACGATGAAGGCCCTGCTCAGGTCATTTAAATTATTCCTCAGCAATTATTCATCCACTCACAGCCAGCCAGATTGGGTATCAGGAAGAATTCCTTCACTGAAAGAGTGGCCAGGCACTGGCACAGCTGCAGTGGTGGAGTCACCATCCCTGGGAGTGTTCGAACAACGTGTGGATGTGGCACTTGGGGACAGGGTTTAGTGGTGATGGGGTAATGGTTGGACTCGATGATCTTAGAAAGCTTTTCCAGCCTAAAGAATTCCATGATTCAGTGACTCCATCACCTGACAGCAGCAGGGCTGTGCACACAGGGGGACAGAGCCTCCCCATGGTGGCTGTGCCCGTGGATGGGGCAGTGGCTCACCGGGCGGTCACCAGAGCCTGGGGCACGGCTGGATCGGGGGGGATTCCTCCTAGGAGCCCCTGAGCTCCAAAAACCAAAAATAATCCAGAGCTGGGACCCCTGAAGATGCAGAGAGCAGCTCAGTCCCAGCTCCTTGGTCAGTGGGTTTCTGCCTCCTGCTCCACCCAAAGCCCCCAGTGCAGCCTCCCCGCCCCGGCTGGACCCCCCAACCCTGGCACAGGCACTGCCTGGCACAGAAATGGGGCTCAAATCTCATTCCAGGCCTTGGGCCAGCACTGGGTGCCCCGGGAGAGCCCCAGCCCTGCTGTCCCTGTGTCTCCTGCAGTATCTGCCGTGGCTACGAGAGGGCAGCACAGGCCAAGTCCCAGCCCCTCACCCCGGGGGGACAAAGCCAAACCCGCTCCCGTGGCCCCCGCAGACCCAGCCCAGCCCCAGCCCGGCAGCTCCGAGGGCCCACGGCACCCCGATCTGGTTTCCAGCCTGGGTGACCCCCTCCCCTTCTGCCAGGAGCATCCAAAGTCAGCAAAACACCCCATGGAGGCAGGACGAGGCACATTCCACACTCCCGGCCCTGCGGAGAGCAGGACACGGCACAGGGACCACGCTGCAGAGGAAAACAGCGATTTTTCCAGATAACCAACGCAGGCAGTGCAGCCCTGTGCCAGCCTGGTGAGGAACACAGGGACATCCTCCCCTGCTCATGCCACCACCATGAAATCCCAGAATATCCTGAGTGGGAAGGGACCCACAGGGACCATCAGTGCAGCCCCTGGCCCTGCACAGACACCCCAACAACCCCACCCTGCGCATCCCTGGCAGCGCTGCCCAAACGCTCCTGGAGCTCTGGCAGCCTCGGGGCCGGGACCATTCCCTGGGGAGCCTGGGCAGTGCCCAGCACCCTCGGGGGGAAGAACCTTTCCCTCAGCTCCATCCCAAACCTCCCCCAGCTCAGATTCATGCAGTTTCCCTGACTCCAGCCTTGCAAAAATCCCTCCAGGAAGAACACAGTTGTAGGGCCACAAGAGAAGTGGGAAGAGGCAATTAAAGAGCCCAGCAGGAGCCCCCACTTTGCACCACATCACTGCTCACACACCCCCAGGTTACTTTGTGCTGCATCTCCAAGGAGTTTCAGGGAATATTTCAGTGTATTCCATGGGATTCCAGCACTGCTGAGCCCAGGGATGGGCTGTGGGGGAAACTTATTTCACAACACTCAGAGTGAAAAAAGCCCACTTCTCCTCACACCCAGCAGAACCTGGTGAAAATAAACCCATCCCAGGGATTCCCTGCTCCAAGGTTTTATAGAGGGAAGATTCATCAGCTCCAACAGTGCCAAACAAGCCTGCAAGTACTGAAAACCATGGAAATACCACACTTTAAAGCTGAGCCCCTTTGGAGACTTGTTACAACTTCAGTTCAAGTGTTGTTAATTCCAGCACCACAAGGAGCCCTTTTCCCCTCTGCTCAACACACCCTGAACACCAAGGGGTGTCTGTGGACCCCGAGCACAGCCCCCTCCTCACCCTTCAACCACAGTCTGCCCCCCAAGGACCCTCAGGAGTGCCACAAACCTTCCCAGCTCCCAGCCAGAATTCCTGGAGCAGCCTGCACACACTGGAGCGGCTGCACTGTTGTGGGAACACTGAAATTCCAGGTATTTAAGTTGCATATTTGGTATTTAAAGCAGCCATGGACTGAGCTGCTCACGTTCCACTTGAGGCTTCCCAACCAAATCACACCCCGAATATCCTACAAAACACTGGCAGGGCAGGGAAGCATTGATCCTAATTACCACACCTGCTAATTAGTCACTGAAAGTAGACTTTTCCAGGATTGCTGGATTATTCCAAGCCCTGGCAGAGCACATCCATGAGTTCCAGTCAAGCAAAGAACGAGCAAAGCCTTTCCACACCTGCAACTTTAATGGTTGGGGCAGTTCCAGAGCCACCTCTTCAAGAGTGCAAGTCTTTAAACAGCTTAAAACCAGCAATAAAAAGTAAAATATAAATTTTTATTTAGAATTAAAGCAAATACTTCAGTATCACAAACACAATATTAAACTTCAAGAAATATACTGCTAAATTTGGAGGGAGCATTTATTTTTGCACAACCACGACATGCGCACAAAAATCCAGAGAAAGATGTGGAGTCTGAAATTTTCAACATCTCACCACCAAAGCAGCTGGGTCACACAAGGTTTCGTACAAGAGTTAAGACAGACTGGAATAAGATGTTGACAAAATTTCTACAGAATCATCTTTATAGACAACAAGAAAGCTCTAAAGAGGCAAACATTGCAATCTAGTCTTCTTCTGCTGAGTCTCTCTCAAACGTGTAGGCCATGAAGCAAGCGTCTGGTCTCTTGGGGACAAGGGGATGCCCTGGTCTCACAATCTCAAAGCCCAAAAAGCTGAAAGTACGGAGCAATGCAGCTAGAAAATAAAGCAGGAGACAGGTTTCACCCATGGGATACTGAAAATAAAAATTATATTTCCACCAAAAGGCATTTTGTGTCTCTGGAGGCGCAGGGAACACCCACCTCTGTCATCTCTGTTCTTGTGGAAACAGATGAACACGTGCTCCACTCGGAGCTGTTCTTCAGCAAACTCGAGTAGAACTGCAAAACTGCAAGAGAAACACCAGGGGTTCAGTGTCCAGAGTAGGGAATGTCCTGGGATGGGAGGGATCATCCAGTCCAACCCCTGGCCCTGCACAGGCACCCCAACAATCCCTCCCTGAGTGTTGTCTGAACGCTCCCGGGGCTCTGGCAGCGAGTGCTTCCTTCAGAGTGAGTCAGCAAGGCCCTGAGAGCCAATCCACACAGGAATTCCTAAGGAAGAGGCTCAGCTTGGAGCCTCACACCACCAGGAGATCCCTGAGCCCCAGGCAGGACACCTCAGTGGCACAGAAAATGTGTTTGTGTGACACAGCTGAAGGAGCTGCAGTGACAGACTCAGAAGCAGCCTGGGATTCTCCGTGCCTAAACCAGCCTGAAATCCCAGGCTTTTGGCTGGTTCTGCCTGCAGCCCTCAAACCAGGCTCAGGAGAGAGCCTCAAGCACCAAAACTAAACTTCATCCTTCAAAACATAAAGAGCAAAGTGTTCTCCCACCCCACTGAGAGGCCTCACACTAATCCACAGCCGAGTTTTCCCTGACCCACCTGTCCTTGCTCCCCTCAGGCAGAGCACCACTGGGAATCTCGATGTAGAGGTTGTTGTTGTTCAGCACTGCTCTCCAACTGATGTGTTTGGCATCTGTAAGCCTTGGCTGGACATTGAGAATTCTTGTCCTGTTGTTAGGTGTTAGTTCTTCTGTGACATTCAGCCGATTATCCTGCAGCAGGGAGAAGGAAGGAGTTATTTTTCCATTCATTTTTGGAGCAGGGATTGAGGCAGGGAATGCTGCCAAGCTCACTAGGAGCCGTTTGCTCCTCATACTCACCGAATAAAATAAATTAGCTGAAAGATTGTGATCCCTCTGACTATTCCCTCGCCCACCTGGGATCTTCAGGGGTGGGTGAGGGACATCAGGAGCACCACCGAGGCCCCGGACCCAGGTTACTACAGCAATTGAAGGGAACCCTGGAACTGCAAAGAGAGCAGGGTCAGACAGGCAGGAACGCTTGGGCAAAGCCCTGGGACTTCCAGCATTTAAACAGTGTTAAAAAAAACCAACCTAGGCCAAAGGACTCCTCCCACTGCAAGTGGGAAGACAAAGGAACCTCCACACCAGGGGCAGGGGCAGTGCCCAGGGAGCTGCCACTGCGGTGTTTTGAGGGAAGACTCACTTGGAGATGAAAAATACTCTGGTTGAGTGAGCCAGGTGAGTTTTTGTGCCAGGGCAGGCCTGATTGGCTCAAGAGAAGAACCTTTCTGCAGGGATGTGCTGTTTTCTGCCCTCCTTGGTCTCAGGCAGCACGAACACCCCCAGCCCAGCAAGGCAGGGATCACTTTTCCCTGGAATATTCACCATCAGACCTTCCCAGCTTGAGGCCAGGCAATTCCAGGGAATCATCTCCACCTCCAACATTTCCAGCTTGAGCTGAGGCCACACCTGAACCTCGGCAAACCTCGTGAAAAACCCCTCCAAACCTCTTCCCTCTTCCCACTGAATTCCTCGGAGCGATTCCACAGCGCTCGAGGAGAAAAATAATTCTATTCTGAAGACGTGAGGAGTATTTTTAAGTTGCTCCCCATCGTTTTCAAGGCTGTTTCACTCCTCCCGTGGCAGAGCAGCGATGGCCCCTCCCTCTGCACCATCCTTCACCCGCAGGCTCCACTCTTGAGTTGCGTCATCTCAGCAGATGCAGCAATCGAGGCCCTTGGGGGAATTTTCACAATCGTCCTGTCTCCGGGTGCCAGCAGCAGCCACTGCAGCCATTTGCAAATGCGAATAAACAGCTACAAAATAATCCACCATTTTGCACACTTCGCACCCGAGCTGCAGGGTTTGGATTGGTTTGGGGTTTTTGGGTTTGTTTTTTTTTTTTTTTTTTTTTTTTTTTTTTTTAAATGAGCTTGAAACTTGTGATAAATAATCCGTATTAGAAAGGCTGGGAACGGGCAGAGAAGTTAAATATTACGTGCTGGAAGGTGAATTTTATTTCTATTTTTATGTGAAGCAAGCGCAACAATTGCGAAGTTTTATTAAAAATACAAAATCTGCACTAATTGAATGCGTTATTTTAATTAAATGAGCCTCCAATTCATTATTTTAAGCTCTTTGAAAGAAACGTTTTTCTTTAGTTCCAGCATTATTTATTTTTATCTGAGAATGACTGTGAACTATACATTTCTCATTTCCCTCACAAATAAACCTTTAAAAACCTTTTCCAAAGGTGTGCTGTGGCGATCTTTAACAATTTCACCTTTTTCCCCCAAAGAGGCGGTGCAGAAGGAAGGCTTGCAACTATAAATATATTTTAATGATGTTTACGTGCACTTGGGGGGAAAACCCCATCTTTAACCCGCAGTTACATATAAAAACGATTTAAAAACTCCTTCCACAGTTCACACACGAGGTGTGAAGGGCAGATTGATGCCCTGAGCATCCACCACTCCACACCAGCCACCTTAATTCAGGTATTTTCTTCCTTCCCAGCACCTGTGAGGGTTGTTTAATCTTTCGGTTGAGTTTTTAACCAACAGCTCTCATAACACTCTTACCCTCGATTAGTTTTGCGAGTATCCACGGTTACATAAGGTGATAACACCCTTCAATCCTTCCATATCTTTGCCTAATTGTTGTTTTCCCCTCGGGCCCCCCCCAGCCCGGCTCCTGCCCCGGGCACTCCCAGCCCTGCCCGGAGCCTCTCCCAGCCCGGGGGTGCCCTCGGGGGTCCCTCCCAAGGCCGGGACAGCGCTGGGACCTCAAAATGACCCTTTTTTTGTGGTTTTTCCACCCTCCCCTACGGCCTCTCCCCGCGCGGCGGGGACCAGGCTGCCCCTCCCCCGCTGGCCACGCAGCCTCCCCCGCCCCTCTCCGGCCACCAGGGAGGCGACAGCGAGGATGAGGAGGAGGAAGAGGAAGGAGGCAGCGAGCGCCCAGCGGTGCGAGGCTGAGGGAGGCCGCGGCGCCTCACCTGCTCTGTCCGGTACTGAGGCTCAGCACAGCGGGCATGATGGTGCTTTTATTCCCCTCTTTCTCTCTAGCGAAGCAGTGGCTGTTGAGTATCCGTTGCAGGGAGGATTTCACCATCCGGCCGCTCTGGTCCGAACCCCGAAACCCTCCGCCGCCTCCGCCCCCTCTCCCCAGGCGCTGCTACACAAAATGGCACCGCGGCCGCAGTGCCTCCTTATATACCCTCCCTCTGCTACGCCCCCTGAAGAGACCACGCCCCTCAGCCTATGCCACGCCCCCCCACGAGGAGACGGCTCCTATTGAGCAGTATTGGTGTCAATTAGAATATCTCGCTGTCTATTGGTTGAGTGGAGCGTGGGGGGAGGGACATCGGGCTGGGGGAGCAGCACGGGAGGCGGGGGGTAGCTGCGCGTGATTGGCTGCGCGCGCCGCGAGTGGGCGGGGCCTGGCGGGGCATCGGCCGGCGGGCGCTCCGCAACCCCTCACTGCCCTCGGAGCCACCGGTTCGAGTCCCGCGCCCGCGCCCCGCCCGGCTGAGGTAACCGGGGGGGCCGGGGGAGGAGCGGGGTGTGAGGGAGCACAGGGAGGGAGAGCCGTGAAGAGTCATGGAAAGGCATGGAAAAACACCGACAGAGCCGTGGGGTGCAGCCCTGGGGCTGGAAGCAGCGGAGGGGCGGCAGAGGGACCCCCTGTGGGACCCCGGGGGCATCGCCGCCCTCAGAGCCTCGCACAGAGCTCGGTACTGAGGGAAAATTTTAATTAAAAACTAATAATAAAGCCCCCACAAGTAGTGGGGGGAGTCCCTGAAAGGTCGGGCTGGGGTTGTGACCTGGTTTTGTGGGGAGTGTTTGGGCTGGGCACCTTTGGCCTGGCTGTGGTTTATGGATTTATAGGGGAATAGGGATGGGGAGTAGTTGGTTGGTGGATTTAGAGTGAAGTAAGGATGGGGAATAGTTGGTTTATGGATTTATAAGGGAATAGGGATGGGGAATAGTTAGGTCAAGGATTTATAAGGGAATAGGGATGTGTAACAGTTAGTTTATGCGTTTATAGTGGAAAAGGGATAAGGAATAAATGGTTTATGGATTAATAGGGGGATAGGGATGGGGAATGGTTGGTTCATGGATTTATAGTGAAATAGGGATGAGGAAGGGCTGGTTCATGGATTTATAGTGAAATAGGGATGAGGAATGGTTGGTTCACGGATTTACAGTGAAATAGGGATGAGGAAGGGTTGGGTTTTGGATTTATAAGGGAGTAGGAATAGGGAATGGTTGATTTATTGGGAAATAGTGATGGGGAACAGTTGGTTCGTGGATTTATAGGGGAATAGGGATGGAGAACAGTTGGTTTATGGATCAGTAGGGGACTAGGGGTGGGGAATGGCAGACAGTGATGATCTTTTAGGCTAAAAAGGCTTTTTTGCTGTGCCTTCCTGAAGAAGTGGGTAAATCCTGGTTATTTACACAGCAGAAGTTGGGCTCATCCCTATAACAGCCAGCCCGTGCCCTCTGCTTTCCATCTCCTGCCAGGGGCTTGGAAATCCGAGGCTTGGGGATGTGGTTGGGTCTTTCTGCAGCCCCATGGCAAGAACAGTCCGGAGGAAAGGATGGGAATTTGGAAACGGGACACCCCCACTGCTCCTCTGGATGGGATTGATGGAAACACAGCTTCACCCCTCGGGGGTGAGGGTCAGCCTTGAGAATTCATCTTAAAGCAGCAAATGGGCACAAAAAGCTAAATAGGTCATCATCCCCGTGGGTTTGGGAATTGGATCTTTGGCTGAGCCGTTTCTGAGTGTTTCAGCCTGAAAACCAAGGCAGAGGCACATCCCAGGGCACATCCTGAGCAGTGGATTTTACCCTGTATGGAAAGAGAGCTCAGAATACTGGTGTGAGTGATGGTGTTTGCAGGCAGGGATGCCTTGTAAGTTAAGTGGGAAAAGGTGTTTATAGAACCAAAGAAAATTGCTGAAGATACATTGTAATGGTTTTTTAAAAATCGTGGTTTTCCATTAAAAAACTTGTAGATGGCTGTATTTCTTTTTTCTTCATCAACTCGGGCCACAACACACTTGTTTCATTGCCTGCAGCTACCAGAGCTGCATTTGGCCATTTCTTAGGGGGTTTTATTACTGTCTTATTTTTATTTGCTCGAAAATATTCCCATCCAGGAGCTCTGAGCACGATGGATTGATTGGCTCCACTTTGCAGAAGGATCATTGTGTAAATCTCCACCCACCTTTTGTGTCCCGAAGCTGCTGGGATAACCCGGGATGGAACAAAGTGTTGTTGCCAAAAGAAAGCAGTGTCTGCTCTCCTGCAGCTCAGAGGAGAAGCCTGGCCTGGCCAGCAGCCAGGGAAAAGTCTGGGAGCCCTGGAAAGTAAGAGGGGTGAGAGGAAAGTCCTTTTCCTGCTGCAGGCATCTGCCCTGGGCTCCCAGAACACGACACAAACGGAGCTTGTGCTCACCTCACTCTGGAGATTTGGGTGATGATTTATGGAGGGGAAACTCTTCTGTTTAATGCATTACCCAGAGCCCAGCCTGAAACAATGGGATGGCTGCAATTCCGGAATATCCGGACCACACGGAGCACATCAGAGGAGATTTAGCAATTCCTGGTCTGTGTGTTGTGTTAGGAAGGTTTTCCTGCTGGGGCTGGAGGTGTCAGGGGGTGGAAGGGCCGCATTAGCATTCGGTGATGGATTTCATTATTTCCAATAATGGCATTTATTATTCCTGTAGTAATCCGGCTGTAATTCCTTATAATGGCTCTGTGTGAGGGGAATCAGCGCTGCAGCTGTTTCCTCTTCCCTGGGAGCTGGGAACAGCTTTGCCCTTTGAATCCCTGTCACCTCCATGGTCCATCACTCCATTTCACAGCTGAGTGCCCGGAGAGCTCCGGGTGCTCTGCGCTCTGCAAAAGCCCAAGCAACCTGTGCTGGGTTTGTGTTAAACACCACGGGGGATTAGTTCCAGCTGCAGTTTTGCTGAGATAGCCCGACTTCCACTGTAGCAGGGACAGTGATTCATAAATCCTCGCACAGAAGCCTCTGACTCACAATTTCGGGATTATGGCCGAGGCAGTTGGAGATGTTGCCATCCCCAGCTGGTTTTTCACCCCTGGTTTGCAATGGTTGCCCTTCCCGTGGCAGAGTAACTCTGTGGCGGGGTTGTTGCTCCAGCTGCATCCCCAGCTTGGCATCGCAGTCCCTGGAATTACCTAAATCAGGGGGCAGTGAACCCTGACAGTCTGAGCAGCCCAGCTCTGCTGTGGCACAGCAGCTTCCAACACACAGGGAAGAGCCACAGAATCCCAGAATATCCTGAGCTGGAAGGGACCCTCAGGGACCATCAGTGCAGCCCCTGGCCCTGCACAGACACCCCAACAACCCCACCCTGGGCATCCCTGGCAGCGCTGTCCAAACGCTCCTGGAGCTCTGGCAGCCTCAGGGCCGGGACCATTCCCTGGGGAGCCTGGGCAGTGCCCAGCACCCTCGGGGGGAAGAACCTTTCCCTGANAGCCTCCCCTCCGTCTCCTCTGCTCCAGCTGAACGAGCCAAGTGTCCTCAGCCGCTCCTCAGCCCCTTCCCCAGCTCCGTGTCCCTCCTCTGGACACTCTCCAACACCTTTGGATCCTTATTTCTTTATTGCATTTCATTTTTACAACCACTGCAAACGGAGAATCTCATCCATCAAGTTCATCCCGAATCCTGTGCAGGTGTCCTCAAACATTCCAGCCACCACAGCCTTCCCCTCTCCAACAACTGCATTTCCAAGGACCAGCACAGTCCCACAGCCAGGAGCTTGTGTCAGGTCTCAGCTGCTGAGGGAGCTCTCCAGAGAGCCCCCAGCAGGTCCCAGTTGCTCTGTGCTCTTACCCCAAACAGGTCACAGCAACTGGGCTGCCTGAAACCACCTGGGAAAGGATCTTGTACAGCCTGAGTTACTCAATAACCAGAGCAGTTAATGAGGAAAGGACAACAAACCGATCTCTGTTAGGGATCTTAGTTGAAGTATTTTCAGGCTGAGAAAAGCCAAGGAGTTGATTCCCCTAGATTTTCATTTCTTAGCTTGTTTCCGTCTGCTTTCTACCCTCTTTTCACAACAGAGGTCTCAAACAGTAGTTAAAATCACCAGTCAGCGATTCTTCGTCGAGTTTTTATGGGTTTTACATTCTGAAATAGTCTGGAAGAAGAGTTTGCAGCAGCAGAGGAAGAAAACCAGATTGAAAAGCCAGACTGAAAACTGTTGTGAACATATTAGAGCAAGAAATGGGTGTGGGATAAGTAACTGTCTTCCCTCTTCCCTGTGTTTTCAGGTGTGCNCTTACCCCAAGCAGGTCACAGCAACTGGGCTGCCTGAAACCACCTGGGAAAGGATCTTGTACAGCCTGAGTTACTCAATAACCAGAGCAGTTAATGAGGAAAGGACAACAAACCGATCTCTGTTAGGGATCTTAGTTGAAGTATTTTCAGGCTGAGAAAAGCCAAGGAGTTGATTCTCCTAGATTTTCATTTCTTAGCTTGTTTCCGTCTGCTTTCTACCCTCTTTTCACAACAGAAGTCTCAAACAGTTGTTAAAATCACCAGTCAGCAATTCTTTGTCAAGCTTTTATGGGTTTTACTTTCTGAAATAGTCTGGAAAAAGAGTTTGCAACAGCAGAGGAATAAAACCAGATTGAAAAGCCAGATTGAAAACTGTTGTGAACATATTAGAGTAAGAAAGGGGTGTGGGGTGTCTTCCCTCTTCCCTGTGTTTTCAGGTGTGCAAGTGTTTGTGATCTGATAACACAAGATCAGTGCTTAGAAAGATGATCAGGAGCTGAAACACTCATAAAACTCCTGAAGGTTCTGAAATCCTGCACGTTGAAACCATAGCTCTGCAACGTCATTTATTCCAAGAAGGAAAAGATAAACCCTTCTGTCATTTAGGTGATTAAAGCAGGATTAAATCACACAGCTGCAAAAACTGCTGCTTCTGCCTGGTTTTCTGCCAGTGCTGGAGCTGAGGCTGCTCCTGCATCCGTGTTCTAGAGGAGCAACAAAGCTCCAGGGAAGGGGAATGGGACAAAAACCCTTTTTGACGTGTAGCAGAGAGCCCTGTGTGTTGTGTGCTTTGCTGCATCATGCTGTCAGGGCTCTCCTGGAACGTGGAAATGGATGTTTGTGGCACTCAGCAGCATCAGGGGAATTCATCCCGCTCCGATTTGCTGACGAGGGAAGAGCGACAGAGAGAAAAACACGAGCTCCCTTCCAAAGCATGTGCAGTCCATGCATAGCAATGTCCTTTTAGTACCTCCCCAAAAATGGGAATAAAAAATATTAATTTATTCATTTCTTGAACCAGGCTTTAAAATCAAGTGGATCTAATTGCCTTTTCTCTCAATTTCCACTGCAGAAAGACTCTGCTTGTTCTTGCAGCTTTGAGAGGTGTCTAGAGATGCAGCCAAGCACCAAAACACAACAGAAGCCGAGGCAGAGATGTCCATCAGGACGTGTTTTCACAGAAATCATTGTCTGTGATGACTTCACCCTGTAATTTAGCTGATTTTAGTCATGGAATAATTTAAATGTTCCTGTTGGTCAGCTCTGTGTGGAGACAAAGGACAGCAAAAGCTTGTGAGGCTTTATCAAAACAATGGACAGTGTTATTTCTAAACTTATCAGATCTATATTTTTTAAGTCTTACCAAAAAAAAAGGCTCTTAAATCTACCCCTCTCCTTCCTTGGTACTTCTGGCTCATCTCCTCACAGGTAACAGTTAAGTACCAGTTATCTAATTTTAAATACTCCCCCACTAAATCGCTCTTTAGTATGTCAGAATCTATTCTGATCTTTGTGGGACAAGTAATTAGAACACCTTTTCTAGCTGGAAAACTCTCCTCATTTTCATTGTCATCCCTGTGAGGATGATCTCATTTGAAGGTCAGGTTTTCTGCAGACCCACTTGTGCTGGAAGGAGACTCTGCCAAATGAAACCAGAATTTTTAGGTGTTTACCAGCACAGGGAAGAATTTATTTTTCCAAGATCTTTGTGAGATACTGAACTAGAAGAAAACAGTCATCAGGCCAATCAAAAAAAAAAAGTCTGTACTTCTCACCAAAAAAAACTTTGGATCTCTGTTTTTCCACTTCAAAACAGCTGGCATGGAGAGGGATTGAATGCAGATGAGGTAACAGATGTTTAAAATGCTGTAAATTCCCATTTAGCTGAATTAGGGGTGGAATCCAACATCACCTGGGCACCTGGGAGGTGCCGAGTTGTTCTCTTTGAGCTTGCAGGATCAAACTGAGCAGTTTCCACAGAAAAATAATGTGGGGGTGAGGGGGGGAGGTTGAAGTGGGAGCAGGAAATCAGCTGGAAAGGGGCTTGGCCAAGAGCAGGAGCCACAAGGAACACTCAGAGGGTGGCACCTTGGGATTTCTGGGAAAGAAGTGTGCTGGGGCACTTTGTTGTTATGGGCCTGTAATTTAAGGATAATGTTCCACAGCACTGATTCCTGTATTGATTTTTCTCTGGCTGTTGCTGCCAGTTATGAACAAAGGCCCCTGAGGAATTCGGAGGTGGTTGCAACACAATCAAGTGAAAGACGTTGCAACAGCCTCCCTTCCCCAGCCCATTTTCTGTTTCGTTTCTGCTGGGCCAGAGGCAGCTCAGCTCCATCCCCTCTCCCGAGTCACCCAGAGGTGATGCAGCTCTGGTTCCTGCTGAGGAGTCCCAGAGGGGAGTTCATTTGGAGAGGGGATGGAGCCCTGTCCCTCCTGTTTGCACGGGGAGGGCGTTGGGGTCCTGAGCAACCCCCTTGCAAACCCCTGCACAATCAACCCCACCATGATCAGCATCCCAGGCTCCCTGCAATTCCTCCATGAACATTTTCCTTCCCCTCGCTTGCTGGAGCCTTTGTGTGGTGGATTTAGGAGTTTGTTTTTTGCTCAGCTTCCATTTTCCCTCCCAGAATCCGCCACCGTCCGAGGTTTCCCTGCAGGACAATCCCCTTGCCCAGCCCGTGCTGGGAAGGGGAACGGGACAGCCTGGCTCGTTTTCCTCCAGTTCCTCTTGGATCAGGCAGCCTCAGGGGATGAGGAAGTGCAGCCCTGCTTTTGTAACCCCTAATTTCGTTTGGAAATGTTATCCAAACAAACAGCTGCCAGCAGGATGAGCGTTAAGACCTGTGCAGAGGCTGCTCTGTCAGAACCGAGCTCGGAGTGAGCTGTGCCTGCTGAAACATTTCACCCAGCAGCTCATTAACATGGAGATAGCCAGAGGAGACTTTCCCCCCCGATTAGATCCTGCCTGTGATAAGAGCATTAACGAGCATATTTTCCCATAAATAAAACGAGCAGGCCTGGAGGGCAGGGCAGGTTATTTTGCCTGGAATCAGTTCTATCCCACGCTCACCCCTTGGAGACTGGGGGGCTGAGGGAGCCAGTTCACCCTGAGAACAAGCCAGAGACCACCAGGCAAAGGGGATTTCTTCCAGCTCTGTGTGCTCCACGCTGCTTTATTTTGGGGATAATCCACGTGGATTCTGTCACTGGCCAGAACTCCCTGTGCTCACAGCCAGGGCAGCCCTTGGGGTGCTGCAGGAGGGACAGGAAGGTCCAACTTTGGTAAAGCTGCTTTGGCCAGGTTGTTGATTCGAGCTCCAGGAGGGACAGGAAGGTCCAGCATGGAGAAAGCTGCTTTGGCCAGGTTGTTGATTTGAGCTGCAGGAGGGACAGGAATGCCCAACTTTGGTAAAACTGCTTTGGCCAGGTTGTTGATTTGAGCTGCAGGAGAGACAGGAAGGTGCAGCCTGGGGAAAGCTGCTTTGGCCAGGCTGTTTTTCGAGCTGCAGGCGGCCTCGTGCTCTCTGCATCCGTGTCTGAACCAATATTTACTCAGGGCTCTGTGTACTGGGATCATCAGCAATCCCTGCAGTGAGAGCAGGGCTGGAGCCAGCATCAGCCCAGCCTAGCAGCTTCCCTTGTTTACATCTTTTTTTAAAAACACTCCTGACTTCCAGGCTGGGGAGAGGTGGCAGCTTGACAGCTCTGGTGAGCATGAGCCCTCCCTGCAGCAAGCTGCCCACCCCAGAGCCTCTGCAGCCAAAACTCCCCCTGGAAGTGGGTGGGCAGCAGACCCCCAGCCTGGGCAAGCTGTGGCATCTCCCCAGGAAGTGACAAACCTGCTCTGGAAGTGACAAACCAAAGTCCAAAGAGAACTGGTGCTCCTTAAGGGACTGGCAGCAAACTGCCATCAAAGGAGCCCCCCAGCTGCCACCACGCTCAGGAGTGGAGGCTTTAAAGTGAAGGGAGCTCTAGTTCAGTGCCAGAATTTTCCAGTTTTCCCAAAGGGTTTAATTTATGAAGCTGTTCTAGGTACAGATTAACTTCCCCTGCCTCCTGTTTGTCATTAACTCTGGGAGAAGCTGAGCTTTGAAGGGTTCATTGCTCGAGGAGAGGGGTGAGCCCTGCAGTGTTTCACAGCCACACTCCCAGGATGCCTGGCCTGGTGTTTCCAAAGGAACCAGACTTTGGGGAGCTGTCTGTTCCCGTGTGTCCTGCTGTGTGTGTCACACACAGACACCCTGAGCCCTCCTTGGGAGGGCAAAGCCCCTCTTCCAACAGAGCTGAGCGCGCGCTCCGAGCTCTCAGTGAGACCAGCAGATTTCCTGAGGTGCTGGAAGATGAAGAGGTGGCACAAGGAAGGTGAAGACCCTTGAAATTACTGCTCAGGCTTGGAGCTGTGACCTGCTTAGTTTGGTTTCCTGCTCACAGTGACTTTTGCCAGCTACTTCAGGCGATGAGCTGGAAACCTCCTGCCTCGGAGGTGTGTGGAAGACTGGGAGTGGCTGTGATTACTGGAAATAAACTGGACAGGAGCTGAGATTTCATTCTGAAATCTGTTTTCTGGGGTATTTAGCACCTTTCTGATTCCCCTATAAATGTTTGACTATTCTTGGGTCAGAGTTTCCCTGTGGGGTTGTCCAGTGAGTAAATCCTTTCAGGTTCCAGTGCTGCTCTGCGTTCCTGGTGCTCCCCTGGACTTTTGTCCTACAGCACTTTCATTTCTCAGCTCTCAGTTCCTCATTCCCCTCGACGTGCCCATGTTTGTTTGGCTTCACACACAGCCACATCCTGGATCCAGGATCATGGATTGGGCGCTCTCAGCCCATCTTCAGCCTCGTTGGGCTCATTAGGGAGGAAAATGTCATCAGGAGTCCTTGGAGGAACGGGATGTGACAGGAAGCAATGGGAGTCAGCAGGTCAGGCCTTGGCAGCTGTCAGAGCAATGTGCACGGGGCCGCAGCTCTGCAGCTAAACCCGGGCTCGGGCTTAACGTTAAACCTGATCCCTGCAGGGCGGATCCCACGGCATCCCTGGGTGCTCCTGAGACAGGGAGCACGGGCTCTGTGGTTTGTGTGTGTTTAGGCTCCCCCTTGCAGCCCCTCTGGAGCTGTAATTCCAGCGGGAGCTGCCCTGGGGATTGGGAAGCTGAGGCAGGGAAGGGCAGAGCTCAGGTGGGAGCTGCCCTCGCTCTGCTGCTCCGTCCCCTCCCTGTGGGAAATGGACCGGGGGGAGTTTAGGTCACTTTGAAAAGTCTCCTTTGTAAATAATGCTCCCAAGCAAAATGTTCCTTTTAATCATCTCAATTATCTGTCCTAATCCTACCTCAACTCCCCTTGATTTTTTTTTTTAATTGATCTCTTTGTTGCCTTTAAAAATATGGGAGATTATTCTTTGGCAGTGATAATCATGTTTAATTATCTTTTTTGTGGTATTGGGCCTATTTTCCCATTATTTCCTCGCTGTCTGGCATTGTCAGGTTTGTGTTCTGCAATTTTAAGATTTGAGCTGTGATCAGGAATATTCCTGCTGGGGGCAGCTGGATGCTTTTCCCCATGTGATGGAGGTGGCTGCAAGGTATCAGTTTATAGAAAACTGGATTTATTTTATCATTCTCAGGGTGATGGTGATGGACAGGAGCCACCCCTGTCATTGTCACACAACACAACAGCACCGAAACTCTGCTTATTTGTGTCACTGCTCTCAGTGTCCCTGGGCCTTAGAAAACTCTGAATTTTAACAACAAGCCTTTCCTGAGGCTTCCATGCAAAACAATGCAAATAAAGTTAATTAATGTAATTAAGCCTTTATCATTCTGGTCCAAACTGTGACACCAAGGCTGGGACCAGGGTGTTCCAGCTGCTGCAGGAGTGGTGTTTCCAGGTCCCTGAGGGATGTGCAGGGTCCTTTGGGTCCCTGCTGGCAGCCAGCAGCAATTCTGAGCCCAGCTTTGGGCAGAAGGGGTCAGAGAAGCCCATTCTGTGTCACAGCTGTTGTGAGTTGCCATTGCAGAAGGATAAATAACCCCAGATCCTGCCCTAAAAAAGGAAGGGATTTTCAGAAATTTCAGGAATCTTTCCTGTCAAACCTGTTGAGAAAACCCTTCAGTGAGAGGGAGGCCAACATTTCCCTACACAATCCCTTCCAATGCTTTGCTGTGTTTACTACTCCAAACTATTTGGGATTTTCCCCCTTAAATTCATGGCTGCTGCTCATCCCTCACTTCCCACGGGCAGGAACAGTTTCTCTCTGGTCTCTCCTCACTGGATTCAGCCAGAACACATCCAAACTCTTTTCTTTCATCCAAACTCTTTTCTTTCATCCAGAATACTTCTTGCAGCCGTTCCAGTGAGGCCTTTTTTCCATGACTTCTTTTTTCCCTGACCTCCAGGTGTAACAGCTCTGACGCACTGGGAGGAAACTGTGGGATTTGGGAAAACAGGCTGTCCTTGGTTTTCCTTGGACATCAGCTATTGTTGCAGCTCTCCCAGGTCCCTGCTCGTCAGAATGCTTTGAAAAGCTCCCTTTCTCAAGGCATTCCCAATCCTTGGATTGACTTTTCAGCTGGGAAGGTTTCAAGAGCTCTTGGTGCAGCTTCATGGGGACATTGAGCACTGGGGCTTCTCCATCTGCGAGGTTTGAAGAGCTGGATGTGGAATGTGTTTGCTGATGGAGGGATAGGGCTGGGAGGGACCTTCTGAGCCCAATCCTGTGTGGGCCAAGGGTTCATAAAGGCACAGAGCTCCCCCCTCAGCCCCCAGTGTGTCCCTTCCACCAGCTGGGAGCTCTAAGAGTTACAAAGCTCCTTTTTAATCCCAGTTATATTTATTTTAGCCAATTTTTTCCCCAGCTGGTCTCATGCCAGCATTGTCTTTATGCTTAAATTGGCATCTTGGCTCTCTCTGGGTGCTTTTGTGTGTAGCAATCCAAGCCCTTTGTTTTGGTAGGCAAAGCAAACCGAGACTTCCCTCTGTAAATCTTCCTTTCTCCTTTCCCTGCTTCTTGTCAAGGCAGCCTCTCAGCCATCCAGAATCATTCCCACACAAGTTAAATATGGAAAGCATCTCTCCATGGCCACCTAAGTGCCATCACCTCTCAGGTGAAACCCAAGTGTTTCTAAATTCATTTGCTGGATGTTGGCAAAGGAGCTGAGAAAGCACAAACACCCCAACAGAACAAGGAGGGAAGAGTTTGGCACATCTACACAGTGGGGTTGTGATTTGACAAAGGTTATGGAATCATGGAATGGTTTGGGATGGAGGGACCTTAAAGCCCATCCAGTGCCACCCCTGCCATGGGCAGGGACACCTTCCACTGTCCCAGGCTGCTCCAAGTCCCGTCCAGCCTGGCCTTGGACACTGCCAGGGATCCAGGGGCAGCCACAGCTGTTCTGGGCACCCTGGGCCAGGGCCTCCCCACCCTCCCAGCCAACAATTCCTTCCCAATATCCCATCTAAATGTTGCTGTTGGATCCTCACACTGGATCCTGTGATCCACGTGGGTCTCTGCTTTGATGTTCTGCTGGAAGCTGCCTCCAGTGGTCTGGCAAAGGGATCCAAACCAGCCCTGGCTGAGCCCCTGGCTCGGGAGGATGGAGGTGGAAGCAGTTTGGCAAAACCTCACTCTGCACCACAAAAATGTTGCTTAAAGATCTCCCAGCAGGAGTCTGGGTCTGTTCAGCTCCTGTGTGCTAATCTTTGATAAGGAACTAAGAATTGTTTGGGGGTTTTTGGTGAAAACTGGGTGTTTTTCATATTTCTTAACAGCCAGAGCTAAGGGTCCTCTTGACAGGGTTCCCTCGAGACCAGAGGTGTTGTCCCTTCAGCCCTGAGTGCTCCCAGGGGGATTTAACAGGCACACCCCAGGGAAGAGGAGCCAAAAGGGGCTCAGAAATGCTGCCATGATTGGATGTGCAAGAGCAGCAAAGCTCAGACAGAACCATGCCTCCTGCTGTCCTGCAGGCCCCAGAGATGGACATGTCAAAGTTCTTTTAGTTTCAAGTCTGGAGCTCTTATTTGGGGCAGTTCTGGGCTGTAAAAGTTGATCTTTTCACAGGTTTGACACATGGGGAGGGGATTTCTGAGGGCCCAGACCTCATCCCCTTTCTCCTGAGGGGGCTGAGGGTGATGCTCAGAGCCAGGGAACTCCTTGCCAGGGATGAAGTTCCTCCTCTGAAGAGAGACTTTTGACAAGGCATGGAGGGACAGGACACAGGGAATGGCTTCCACTGCCAGAGGGCAGGGATGGATGGGATATTGGGAAGGAATTGTTGGCTGTGAGGGTGGGGAGGCCCTGGCACAGGGTGCCCAGAGCAGCTGTGGCTGCCCCTGGATCCCTGGCAGTGTCCAAGGCCAGGCTGGACATTGGGGCTTGGAGCAGCCTGGGACAGTGGCAGGTGTCCCTGCCCATGGCAGGGGGGGCACTGGATGGGCTTTAAGGTCCCTTCCAACCCAAACCATTCCATGATTCTTTGAAAGGAGTCGGGATGGGAAGGGAATCAGGGACCAAGAGGAAAAAGGATCATGGCAAGGCTTTGCTTGACTTGGGGTTCACCCCACTGTGCTTTGGGACTTGGACCTCACTCCCCGGTCCTGCCCTTGCCCCACCACTGTCCAGCCCCTTTGGGCTGTTGGGGGATGGTGCTGAGGGTGCCCAGGGCCCCGTGCTCCCCCCTAAATCTTCTCCCTACTAATATGGTGCCAGGATCCATCCTCAGCACCAGCACAGCCTGTCCCCAGGGTGCAACCCCTGGGTGGGGCAGGGGCTCTCCCGTGTCTGTGGGGTGCTTGGAGGCCCCGTGTGAGTGGAGGGGCTGGATCCCAGGAGAAATCAGGCACAAAGCTGAAGCAAACACTGCTGTGAAGCCACAGTGGCCTCCTCCCTCCCGCAGCCTCTCTCTGCATGAAACACGATGGTGCCCCTAAAACCCAAACCCTAAACCCGCGGGTGCACCCTCTCTGTGCCAAAGCCGCCCCGGCNAATCAGGGACCAAGAGGAAAAAGGATCATGGCAAGGCTTTGCTTGACTTGGGGTTCACCCCACTGTGCTTTGGGACTTGGACCTCACTCCCCGGTCCTGCCCTTGCCCCACCACTGTCCAGCCCCTTTGGGCTGTTGGGGGATGGTGCTGAGGGTGCCCAGGGCCCCGTGCTCCCCCCTAAATCTTCTCCCTACTAATATGGTGCCAGGATCCATCCTCAGCACCAGCACAGCCTGTCCCCAGGGTGCAACCCCTGGGTGGGGCAGGGGCTCTCCCGTGTCTGTGGGGTGCTTGGAGGCCCCGTGTGAGTGGAGGGGCTGGATCCCAGGAGAAATCAGGCACAAAGCTGAAGCAAACACTGCTGTGAAGCCACAGTGGCCTCCTCCCTCCCGCAGCCTCTCTCTGCATGAAACACGATGGTGCCCCTAAAACCCAAACCCTAAACCGACGGGTGCACCCTCTCCCCTCCCCAAGCCCCGTCCCTGGGCAGGGTGAGGCTGTGCCCGGGCTGGGTGAGGCTGACTCAGAGCCGGGCTCAGCCATCCCCTGCCCAGAGAGCGGAGCTGGAGCATCTCCCCCGCTCCTCCCGTCCCCCGCACCTCGGCACCGGCGGCTGGAGCAAGACACGACCGGTCCCTGCATGTGCATCGCCTTTGTGTGCCGGGGATGAGCCCGAACTGCTGCAGGGAAGCGTTTGAACCAGAAAAACCGTGCGGGGCTCGATTGTTCCCTGCATCCGTGGAAAATTNAGGGACAGGGACAGGGACACGCTCCGCTTCTCCATCGCCATCCTGCAGACTGCGGCTCCATCCCTCTTCCCGTGACTCCCGTCCTCCAAGGCTGCCCGCGCTGCCTCTTCCGCAGGGATTTGCTGTGCTGGGCTGCTCCGTTTTCCTTTCATCGCCTTTTTCAGACCCTGCCTTTTTAACCCGAATTTTTGGCTCGTTTGCTCGCCCACGTCCTCGATTCTTTTCCTTCTTCCTTTTACACTCCCTCCTCCCTCTGCTCCCGGTGCTGCCCAACTTTCCTCTTTCCCTCCTGCTCTCACTCTCGTGTTTTCTTGGTGGTCCTGCCAACAACCTCATGGGATATAAGAAAAGGAAAATCTCAAGGATCCGCAGCTGAGATGATTCCCTGAGGAACCAAGGCTGGCTGGGATGACTTTTATCTGCCTTTTCTTAAATTCTTTTTAAACCATGCCTTCCCTCACCACTCTGCATCCCCAACTGATCCCTGGGGGACACACCCCGGCCCCAATTCACTGCAGGGATGGAGGTGGGAGAGCTCAGGGCAGAAACATTCCCAGGAGCTGGCTCCGTGCTGGGCCTGGATTTGTCCCTAAAAATCGGGGAAAATCAGATGTTGAAGGTTGGCTGAGCAGTTGCTACCACAGCCAGGCACTTCCAAAGGAGGAAGGCAGAGGCTTGGCTGGAGCGTTGTGAAAGGGATGAAGCTAAAGGAATGGGAATTACAGGCTGGGTGGATCAAGGATGATTCCTGTTTGTGGGAATGTGAAGAGTGGATCAAGGATGGTCTCTGGTTGTGGGAATGTGAACAGTGAATTGAGGATGATTCCTGGTTGTGGGAATGTGAAAGTGGATCATGCACAGTCGTTCCTGGCTCCTGCAACACTTTTTGCACCTGAGGGACTTGGGTTGGGTTTTTTTCCTTGTATTTTTGCCTTTCTGGTTTGTTTCCTTCTGCTTTGAAATCCCTCTTTGCCCCTGGTATCTCTGGAACTCGGTGAGAGCCCCTTCCCAAGAGGGTGGAACATCCTAGGTCCTCAGCTGGGGCTGCCTGTGGGATGCTCCAGGGATGTGACAGGAGCCACCTGACTGCCATGGCAATTTCCTTCACTCAAGTGCAGCTTTGTTGCAAAATCCTGACTCCTACAGTGACCAAAGGAAGGAGGAATTGTAGAGTCCTGGAATGTCCTCAGCTGGGAGAGACCCACAAGGATCATCCAAGGAGCTGGAGGCATCTCCTTGTACAATCAAGGAGCTGCTCCTGACATTCCTCTGTATTTGTTCACCTTTTTTTCCCAAAACCTTGAGCTTTGAGCTCTCTCTGCAGTGCCCAGACCTGGACAGGCCAGCAGGGAGTGGTGTTTAAAGTGTTTTATTTAAAGTTCTTTAGAGCATTTGTGAAACTGCTGCTGAGCTGGAGGAGCTCTGCAGTGACCTCCTCTCCCTCCTGGCCTCTGAATTCCTCCCTTCCCTCTTTCCCCTCTTAGTGGGGAGCTGCTCTATTTAGTGGCTGGTGAATTCCTCATCAAAGGCATCTCCATCAGCAGGTTTCTGTGACTCTCAGGGTCCCAATTCCCTGGTTTTCTCTGGAATGATGGCGTGGGGAGGCAGGGATGGAGCCAGGCTCAGCTGAGCTCTCTCCAAGCTGGTCTCTCTTCCCAGCAGTCGCTCACTGCAGCCTCCCTGCTCCCTTCCCCACAAACCCAGTGGCCTCTCCCTCCTCACTTTTGGAAATTCTTCCATTCAGGAATCAAGAATCATGAACTGAGCTCATGGGACCAGTTAGTTCCGGGATTGAGGCAATCCCACAGCATTTTTTCCGTGTGAATAATGGGAAGAATCCCTTTCTGGGCACATGTTGCATCCCACCATGGGCACTGTTACACTCAGAGGGATGAACAGGGCAGGGAAAGCTCAGGAAAACTGGAGAAAGGTTCCCCTGGCAGTGGGTGGGGTGGAGCTGTGTAAATCCAGAATCATTCTGTCAGTCCCACCAGAGTCAGGGCAGTGTCCATGGCACCAACATTGACACTTTTCCATGTGGGATTCCAGCCTGAAGGACACAGGTCATTTAAGCAATAGGAATTTCATGGCAGTGACCTTCCTGCCAAGAGGCAGAGCTCAGGGCAGGAGCAAAAAGAGCAGCTGGAGGTTGGCTCTAGGTTGGATCCTCCCATCCTGTGCCCAGGTGTTTATTCCCTGTTTTCTTGCTGCACCTCCCCCTTTGCCTCACTCAGTTTGTAAATCTCCCTCCCTTTGCACATCCTTGTATCCCAAATTGGCAGAAGTTCCTCAGCTTTCCCACTTATGCCATTTTCTGGCTTGTTAATGTCCCATAAATTAAGTCAGTGATGAGCTTGGCATGGGATCGGGAAGGTTTTCACAGCAGGATCAGTTTCTCCCCTTTAATTAAACATTACAGGCTCCTCATGAATCCTCCCCCTGTGGAACTTTTATGAAAAGCCTTAACAGAGTCATTTTTGGGGAATCTGTTTTGATGTGCAGATCTGGGCCCCAATTCTAACCTTGCACACAATTCCAGAGCTCCTGTAAATCATCTGCCTTTGCTGGATCTGCCCTGGAACTGGGAGTCAGGGAGTGAGGCCAGGCTGGGCAGGAGAGTGACCAACTCACCCAGCTTTGGGCTCTCGAGTCTGAATTTGGGCTCTCGAGTCTGAATTTGGGCTCTCAAGTCTGAATTTGGGCTCCAGAGTCTGATTTCACAGATCCTTCCTCCAGGTGGGTTTTAAACCCTTTCCCAAAGTATGGAACACTTGGCTCCAGCCACATCCCACAGCGATGAGATCCGTGAGTCCCTCACAGGTCTGTAGGTGCTGAACTCTCTGGGACAGGGACAAGAGCCCAGGGAAGGGCTGGAGCTGTGTCAGGCCTTGGGATGGAGCTCAGGGAAAGGTTCTTCCCCCCGAGGGTGCTGGGCACTGCCCAGGCTCCCCAGGGAATGGTCCCGGCCCCGAGGCTGCCAGAGCTCCAGGAGCGTTTGGACAGCGCTGCCAGGGATGCCCAGGGTGGGGTTGTTGGGGTGTCTGTGCGGGGCCAGGGGCTGGATCAATGATCCCTTCCCACTCAGGATATTCTGGGATTCACTGAAGAGACCTTTGCTGGATTTCAACCTGTGGCTTTCCAGTTACATCTGGACCCCAATTTTTGTGCTTTGTGAATTAGAGGGAAGCTGCTCCTTCTCCAGAGCTCCCTGGGGGTTGTTGTTTCTCTTCCAAGCTGACATTTCCCTCTCTTCAGCCTTTCCTCCAGTGGAAGCTTGGCTGTGTGCACCATTTGTTCCCAGGCCCATCCCTTTTTCCTGCTTTCCTGTCCCTTTCCGAGGTGACCAGAGCTGCTGGCAGAGCTGTGGGTGCACAGGGGATTCCTGCAAGCACTGGATGATTTTTCCAAGCATCATCCCTGCCCCACAGCAATTCCCTGGCAAGGCTTTTTGCTGCCTTAAGCCCCGAGCTGACATTTGCACAGCAACATCCTCTGAGGCCTCTGAGCAGCTTTGGCTCCTTTACAGCCCAGTTCTGCAGAAAAGTCATTATTTTTTAAAGAACCAAAGTGCTCTTGGTTATAAATCATGCTGTGACCCCACCCCTCCTTCTGATAACTGTGGAAACACCAACCAGCAGCAGGTAAATCGGGAGGAAGGATAAATATCCCTGGGATGGGTGATTTTCCTGTGGCAGTGGAAAGGGAGATGCAGGGCCTGTGCCACACTGGCAGCGAGGCTGTCCCTGCACCCCCCTTGTCCCACCCAGGGTCATGGGAATGGGGGACAAAAATGGGAAAGGAAACTCCTCCAGTTCCCCTGGGCACAGCAGAAGTTGTCCCACGTGATGGTGTTTTGAGCAACCCCAAATTTCGCCTCCTGTCCTGCTGCTGCCTTGTGTCCAGGGACGAATCCCACATTGCTGGGGCGGGGTGGTCCCAGGCAGCTCCCAACAGGCACAGGGTGCCCTCTGAGGGGTGCCCAAAAGCTGTTTGTTGATAAAACCCCAAAATGCTAACACGTGTGAAAGATGTGTTCTGCAGAGCCAGCCCCATGTCCGATCCCACCGTGGCTGTCAGATCCTTCCCAGCCCTTTTCCGCATCCACTTTTTCCGCCTGTTATTCCCACTGCTCTGCCTGCCTCATCCTATTTATAGAGCGCCTTTCACTGGAGTCTCCAGGCTTTTAACCTTTATTCTTGGAATATTATTCACTTCTTGGACCTGCCACGGAGCAATTACTCACCCAGGCTCCTCCCCAGCCTGAGTTTAAAAGGAATTCCCACGGGGCAGCTCAGGGCGTCGAGCTCCCCGCGGCCAAAATCCCGGCTCTTCGCTGTGCCACGGCCTGTCCCGGCATGTCCCGGGTTCCCAGCCTGGCTCTGCTGCTCATTCACCTGCAGAGAGGCTTTGATGCTTCTCTGGTGAGATCATTCACCTCCCAGTGCAGGAGCAAAACGCTCCCGGTGGGATTCTGGTGCTGCTTTCTCCGGGTTTCTTCCTCATTCTCCGGGTTTCTTCCTCATTCTCTTCTCATCACCACGGTGTCTGTCTGGGAGTGTTCCAAAAACTCCTGGATGTGGCACCTGGGGACGTGGCTTAGTGGTGGGTTGATGGTTGGATTTGATCTTAAAAATCCTTTCCTGTCTTAGTGATTCCGTGGTTCTCTGGTCGCTGTAGGACAGAAAATCCCAGTGGTGCAGATCCCAGCAATCTGCAAACCAGATCCCAGCAATCTGGGGGGGTTCTGTGCCCCAGCTGGGGATGGCTTCTGTGAGTGTGAAAAGGGGGAATTGCCCCTTCCCCCCCAGAATTCCTACAGCACCTTCCTGGCCTTGTGGAGGGTGGGAATAAGCAGCAGATTGTTGGAGATGGGTGTCCCTCCCTGGCTTAGGTGCTGTGTGGGATCCACCACCACCACAGGGGGCTGGTGGGGATGGAGAGGTCTCGAGTCCCACTTCTCTG
>VZTH01008848.1:58611-95154 GCA_013397815.1 Aleadryas rufinucha | reverse complement strand
AAAAGCTACTTCAACATCACTTACTTTACTTTGCAACATTTGCAGAAAGCCAATATTATAGCATCTATTTATCACAGTAACAACCTCAGTAGCTATTACCAGGAAGACCTGTTTGTGTTCACAGGATGCCAAGTACTCTTTGACAACAGCTGAAACTGTTGATTCAAACCCAGACATTGCCTTCATTCAGAAGTATTCCCAGCTGATGTGTTTTGTTGATCACTGTATTCCAAACAGCAGCTGCTTGGAAGAATTCTCTATGGTTTCTCATCTCCCATCCATCTTAAGTGTGCTGTACTTTAAAGCATCAGTAAAGGCCAAAGAACAACTATAAGGTTTTCTGGCAGGTGATGAAAAAGTCCAAGATGGCTACCTGAAAGATTTTACACTTTAATGCTCTTTGAGACTCCTTATTTTCTTAAAGAAAGAGAACCCAGGATCTCAAGGTCTGCACTTTCATCCTTGTAGAATTCTCTCACATAAAAAAATGCCTGTAACTCTGGCAGTGTTCCAAAAAACATATTAAAATAAAATTATTTCCACCCCAAAGGCTAAACTACTGCAAATATGTTCACAAGGAAATTGGTCATAGGAGTCACTGAATAATCTAGCAGAATAACACCAGATAATGCGATGTGTTTGATTCTTTCTTTAAGCAATAACTTTGTATTAAGATTTACATGGGATGGAGAATGTAGATCAGATTTCTTGCCTATCAATTTTTCCAATAATCTTTCAGGATTAAAAGGTTGCTTTTGGCCAAAGCAGTGTCACACTGAGGTTGGTTGCATCCTCTGCTGGGACAAATCCTTAATGGTTCATGTCATGAACCAAGGAAAGGTAATTTAAAAGATTCAAAGGCAGCTTCTAGAAAGCTGCATTATCACTGAGACATCCACCTTATAACAAGATTGACTTGTATGGTTTTAAATGCTCACGTTACAGTACATAGTTTCAAAGCAAAGATTAATGATTTCAGACTGCCAAACTTAATTAAAGGTTGGAATAAATGTTCTCCATTATAACTCATCAATCCATTTGACTGAGATGGAAGAATTTCAGTCATGTCTGTTTTAATTGCCTACAGAAAGAACTGAAGAGTTAGCAAAGTTAAAGCTGTTGAAACAGGTAAACGGTGTCTAAATATTTTGCAGGATTTAATCATGTTAAAAGAGGAGTGCAGTTAATTTCCCAGCATATTTTTAACCTGAAGAGCCTTGTAAGTGTAACTGAAGTAATGAGTAGAAGTCAGTTGCAGATAGATGTGTTCGTGCTTGTGTGTCTCTGAAGCTTCTGTAAATACTAATTATTGCGGTGCACCAAGGACTACTGTCCCATCCAAGTGGTCTAGATGCTGATAGTTCCATGTTTTCAATGAATATGCTCAAAGATAAAAGTTATTCCACCACTAAAATACATATTAGTACATATTAGCTCCACCAGCTCAGCAGTTTACTCAGCAGCTTGCAGGAGCAGTTCAGCTCTCCAGTTTACATAATTTTTAAACCTTTGTTTCTTTCTAATTTTCTGTATTGTTTCTCTTCAAAAGCATGAGAGAATAACCGAGCCTGGAATGATACCATCCTCTCCTGTGTTCTTCCATTATGATTTACCCTTTCTTTAACCAGTGGTTTATTTGTAAGCCATTAACTGATCAAAATAATACACTGGTCAAGGAGAGAAATGGGTGAGGTTTGGAGGCTTCATTCATATTAGCGCATTTCACAGGCAGTGCAGCTTTGTCACTGGTTTCCTATGAAGGGAGAAAAACATGGGATTGGCAGCCTGTACTGGTTTGAAAACAAACCAGTGGGAGACACCAGGTCAGAATAACAATTTATTAGGAAAATTTAAAATAAAGAAAAGAGGGGGAAAAAAAACCAACCTGGTTTAAAACTGACAGAGTCAGAATATGACCTGACACCCTGTTAGTCAGGGTGCAGTAGCAATCTGACAAGAATGCTGGCTGCAGTCCTCCTGAAGTGATGGATGTGGTTCTGTTGAAGCAGTGATCTTGTAGAAGGGTCTGGTCTTCCTCGGAAGGCCCAGTGGTGGCTATGTAGCTCTTGCCCTCTGGGAATCCAGTGGGAAAAGGCTGTCTATGGTGTTTGAAATCCCAGATTATATCCAGGATGGAATGTTTGGTTTCTCCCTCTGTGTGGAGCATCTCACAATGGGGTGATGAGTCAGGGGGCAAGGCATTGATGGGCCCATTAATAGAAGATTGTCCAGAGGCAGTTATCTATGAGCCATGGGCAGGGTCCTTGATTGCCCATTAAACAGAGAGAGCTCCCGGAGGGAGGAGACAAGAAAACACTGCCCCACC
Organism: Aleadryas rufinucha; assembly: GCA_013397815.1. Taxonomy (NCBI): domain Eukaryota; kingdom Metazoa; phylum Chordata; class Aves; order Passeriformes; genus Aleadryas; species Aleadryas rufinucha. The sequence goes on along the minus strand of VZTH01008848.1, from coordinate 92,828 downwards.
TGGTTTCAACAGCTTATGAAGATGGTGATAGAATACATGCTTTTGGGCACATTTTACACTGTAACCTAGGACACAGCCACCTGTAATTTCTGAGTTTATTTTAGCTACTGCACCAGGACCAACTAGGGGGGAAAAAAGTTGCAGAACATCAGTTACATGTTGGGAGTGAAATCTGTAATGATTGACAGTCTTCACAACTTGTTCAATGCTCCATGTATTCCTAAACTAATAAGAAGCAAATACACTGTCATTGTGGTGTCAATTGGAAATAAATCCTGACTATAGATCTTTTCAGTTCCCACTGTCAAGAGAAATGAGTCTTTTCCAGAAGCACACTAAGGGTGTGAATTTTTGATACATTAAAATTATTTACATTCCAGATAATGAATTCTTTTCTTTTTAGTTATTCCTAATAGAAGCTCAGAGTTAAGTACAGAGCAGATGATGAGAAGGAGTAGCATATATCAGGAAAACATAAAGACAAAACATAACAAAATAGTAACTGCTTACAGCCATTGTCTTGACTCTTCTCACCAATGTGACATGATCTATCAGGGAAAGTTGATCTTTGGAAATTTTTACATTGGATCAGTTCAGTAAACCAATTCCAAATACAAAGCTAAAAATTCTTCCTGTTTTGGGAATGTCTTATCCCAATGGCCATTTCATCCCTATAATGCTGAAAATTTACCATAACACAAATCATTCACTGTTCCCTCCCCAGAACCCTATAATCCTAAATGCAGTTTTCACAGTTCTGCGTTTTAGATAACACCAGGGAAATAGCACTGCCAGAGACAAAATAGGGAAACATGGCCCATGTCTGACCAGTGTATTTTTCTGGGTTTGATCTCCTCAATTCCTCACTGGAACAGGGATGTTTTTAAAGTAATACTACTCTAGCCCCTTAGAAGAGGAATAGGCAAGAGGAGACGCAAGAGGAGTCAAGAGTATTCTCATGAATAATGTGATACTACACTGTCACCCTTGGTCTCTGGACATTTTGCAGTGTGAAATGTGTACAATATTGTTTTACTGTCCACTATGAAACACAATGGATTTGAATTTATCTTCTTTTAGTGTCTTCATAGTACCTGTAAGCACTCCAGTTAGTCAAAGAACAGACATTAAATACATACTGAGAATTACTTTTGAAAGGATATTAATATTAATTCTTCAACTCATTATTAGGAGTGAGTGCAGCACTGGCAAAGAGTAGCAGAGCAGCCAGCAGTGCCCTCAGTGTCAGGTGTTCTCATTTCACTTCTGCAGAAGCCAGAAGCATTTAAAATGAGAGCTCATCTCCTGAACTGCCTCCTTCTCTCAGAAGGTAACACAAAACAAAGATCCATCCAGGAACACTGCTCATTAAGTTGTCCAGTTTAAAAGTTGGTTTCCCTTCTCAAAAGGAAAGAGAAAAATAACTTACTTTTTTTTTTTTCCCAATTTATTTACAAGTCACTTCTTCTCTTGAAGTCATGCTTATCCCTGCCCTCCCACCCACGGCAGGGTAGCTGTTAAGCCACTATCTTATTGGAAACAAATACTTAAAAAAAAAAAGAAGTTAAACATTAATCAGCAGATGATTCCAACATATTACTCAGGCAAGCTTATTACCCAGGTTTATTGTGGAACCTGATGGTTTCAATGACTTGCACAGCTTCTATTTGGAAATCGAGGCAACAGTGGTGCTCCAGATCATGGAGAACAAGTAAGTGGAAGAGGCGCTGCTGAGGACAACCTGTTGTGCCAGGGAATAGCGTCAGGGCCTGACTCGGCAGGAAAGGACTGCTGGCTCAGCAGGACCCTGCTGATCTCACTGCTGCTCTGCAGGGCCCATCAGGTCAAGCTGCTGTCGTGACAGATGGCTAATTCTTTTCAACAGATTTGAAACAGCAATACTGTAGTTTAAATTACTTTTTATAGTACTATATAGAACCTTTTACAATGCAGTCAACATTTTTTATGAATTACGTATTTGGTTTTATTCCAAGGATGTTTGTGGGGCTAGGAGGAACTTGAAATAAAGCAATTGTTATGCTGGTTTTTTCTCATCCAAGTGATTGCAGTAATGAAGAATTCAGCACAGTGTTATGGAAAGGAATTTAAAAATGCGGAGCTCTGTACTTGAAATGTTACAAATCTTATTAATCTCATTAGTATGCATAATTCTGCAATTTTTAGTCAAAAAAAAATTGGAAAGTCAGTATTTCATGTGACTTCCAGTAAACAGAAGTGATCAGTACAGCACATTGCAATGTCCAAGAACTCTGGAGCAAGAAGCTGGACAAACTTTATGTGACAGTAAGCCAAATGCAATTTTGAACCAATACACTTTGGTTTAAATACTTTATTAGCTAAGATTTAGCCATATCCATGGGCTCTTGAGTCATCTTTTATAGAAATTCTATAGAAGAAAAATATATTTGACATCTTGGTAGGGGAAAAGATTATTCCCATTTATTAGCTGTTCTTCCACTGAATATCAGCTCCAAAGGGCTCCTCTGGAGCACGTGGAACATTGAAGTGCTTAGCTCACCTTGTTCTTTGGTTAGGTTCCTCTGAAATCAGTGAAGTTGCATCAGTAATGAATCAAACCAACCTTATTCAAGGTGATTATACTTTCCTGCATCAACTGCATTTTCTTGGAAAAATTCTGCCTGTAACATTTGTAAACTCAAGACAAAATAAACTGTTCTGAATACACACAGACATCAAGAAAAAACTTTTCAAAATGCTTAATTGTTATGATGAAGCAAAATGCAAAAAAGAATGAAAATGAGCAAGTGAGAAAAAAACAAGAAGTCTGTTACCCTCACAGGGATGTATTCTCTGTCATTGCAGAGTCTTGGCTTGCAGACAGCCCGGTTTTCCTTGCGGCTTTTTTACAATTTTCCTGCTGCTATATTCATGCATCCTAGCCTAGTGTTTAAATTAGGGGTTGGAGCAACCCCCAGTATCAACACAGGCTGGGGGATGAGCAGGTCAAGAGCAGCTCTGTTGAGAAGTATTTGAGGGTGCTGGCAGATGAGAGGCTGGACATGACCCAGCCATGGGCACTCACAGCCCAGAAAGCCAAACATGTCCTGGGCTGCATCCAGAGCACCGTGGGAAGCAGGGTGAGGGAGGGGATTCTGCCCCTCTGCTCTGCTCTGGTGAGACCCCACCTGGAACACTGCATCCAGCTCTGGGGTCCCAGCACAGGAAGGACGTTGACCTGCTGGTACGAGTCCAAAGGAGGACACCAAGATGATGAGAGGGATGGAGCAGCTCTCCTATGAGGAAATGCTGAGAGAATTGGGGTTGTTCAGCCTGGAGAAGAGAAGAGTCCAGGGGTGACCTAATTGCAGCCTTCCAGTCCCTAAAGCAGCCTACAAGAAAGATGGAGGGGGACTTTTTACAAGGGCATGTAGTGACAGAGCAATGATTAATGGCTTTAAACAAAAAGAGAGTAGGTTTAGATTAGATATTGGGAAGAGATTCCTTACTGTGAGGTGATGAGGCCCTGGTACAGGTTGCCCAGGGAAGTTGAGGATGCCTCATCGCTGGAAGTGTTTGAGACCAGTTTGGATGTAGCTGTGAGCAGCCTGGTCTAGTGAAAGCTGTCCCTGTCCATGGCAGGGGGGTTGGAACTAAATGATCTTGTCCCTTCCAGCCATAACCATTCTATGATGGTATAATTTAAATGTTGGTGTAAGAAGCTATCAGTCTTTCTGACAGTAATCTGAGACCTCAGTCTCCTTAGTCTATGCTGAGCCAGCTCCAGTGGAAACAAAATGAACATGAACATCTACCTATGCATCTTCTTTTTCCTTTTTCACATGCACAATCACATTATCAGAATGGCATGCGAGTTTTAAAAGTCACAAGTGGGAATGTCTTCTGTTCTTTGTAGGTAGCAATCAATTTCCTTTATTTGTGTGATGCCTTTGATTTTATTTGACTTTAAAATAAAAGAAATCAAAATAGATCTAGAATAGGAGCTTTGAATTTTGTACTGAAACTGGGGAAGTGTGTGGGTGTTAATGCCTCTTCCTCCTGTGGGTGTTAATGCCTTCCTTCCTCCTTCCACAACAGTCATTGTAGCAGCAGAACAAAGCTGTGAGTGGAGATCCTTATTCCAAAGGAAAAGGCAGTGATTCAGGTGGCTGGGTTATGCTCAGAAAGTGTTTTAGAGGCCTGGAGTGCCTTAGATTTCACTCTTGTGTTCAGCAGGAGATCAGTGCTTACAGGGCTTATATGTTGTTTGCTTTATGGAAGGAAAGAGTCTCAGGAGAGAGATGTTAAGTGGAACCAAAGTGCAAATTTCTGTCCTTACATGGATTTTTTTGATTGGTTTGTTTGTTTCAATTTCTCTGGCCCTCAGTTGCTTCTCTATTAAGATTTCTACCTTACAAGGATATTATGGGAATTAAATGCATTGTATGAGCATTCATTTGGACAGTGAGCAAGTTTCTGCACACTCAGGTGGAAAGAAAAGGCATACAGCCTGCAGCTAAAAAAAATATATCCCCCGTGACCAGTAATTTCAACACAGCGTTGTGGCTTATGACCCAGCTGGTCTGTTCCTACATCTCTACAACAATACTCCTGCAGTCCTGACAGGAATTTATTTCTTACTTACCTACTGAGAAATCCCAAGAAAGCACAAGACGTTGCATAGTAATTACATTTTCCACAGTGGTATTGCTGAATGACATATTGTGATATATCAAGAGGCATCTGTGAATTCAGCTTCAGTCATCACAGTAGACTTTGCCCACTATGGTAGGTTTCCAGAGGAACATAGTGTGAATGTAAGAATAAGAAGAAGTGTCTGAATACCACACAGCATCATGCGTACTTTGTCAGCATTAGCTTTCAAAGCAGATATGATTCTGCACTGGCTTGGGAAGTCTTCATATATTCATTATTTATTTAGCTTACATATTCACTCTAATATTTAAGAATATATTGTTTGCAGATGGTTTCACAAGAGAAGACAATAATGATAGTCACTTGTCAGAAGAATCAGACATCAAAATATGAAGCTTTCTCTTTCTTTCTGTTTCGTATTTGATGCTACTAAATGCCTATTTCTTGTGATTAACAGAACAGGTAAGCAACTTGCATGATTATTCTGTTAGTAAGACTATTTAACCTTTCTAAATTTTAGAACAGTATTTTCCCAGTTTTTGGAACATGATAATAGCATGCAAAAGCAGAAGGCTTTGCTGATCATTAAAGAGGTGGCAGATTTTCAGTTTTATCCCTCAGTGATCATATTGTCTTTTGCAATATATTGCAAGGCTGGCAGGTGGGGAGGAAGAAACAACAACGACTGGCACAAATTCTGCTTTTCAGTTCAGACATTTACCAGGGCAGTTAGCATGAGCAGAAATTCCCCTCTGTGGAAAAGACATTTTTCTTTAGGTATTTGTGGAAGAGTTTTAGTGCAGCCTAACAAACAATAGCCTTCATGCAAAGTGTGTGGCTGATAAATTAAAATAGTCTTCCCAAGCCTGCCATTCTTATTTCTGGAGTGGGCACTTATTTCACTGGGTGCTCTTTCGTTGCCAGGCCCAGTGTGCTCTGAGACAAAAAATGTGTCTGTAGCAGCTCTGCATTGCAGTTTCAGCCCTTTGGCCTCTTGGTTAGTCGTGTCTTATGCTGGGAGCAACACTTCTAAGGTCAGCCATCCCTGAGGGGTACAAAAAGGTAGATACTCAGTTTTAGTTCCTGGGTAGATGAGGAGGTCAAGTACTTCAATTCCGAAACACTGTTACTGATGTGCTGGAATGAGAATTGAGTGCGGTAGTGCCAAATACCTTCAGTTGTTATCAGTCTACTCACCAGAGAGATAATGCAGGTCGCTTAAAGTGACAAAGAGGAAAGTTTTCCTCCTTCCTCTAAATAATTTGTTTGATCCTAATCTCTCTCGATATTGCTCCTATAATGCAAAGTCTGTGCTGGTATTTCTTCAAGGTTGGGGGCGAAAGTTAGGCAGTATGAAGACCTTGACAGAGATTTTTTTCCCTGGTTTATAATATGTTACTCCTTAAATTCAAAGCAAGGAGCACTTTTTTGCTCAACAATTCTTGTCTCATGATTCAAGCATTACCACATTAACAGACCAGTTGCACAAGTAATTTAAAGACATCTAAAAACTGTATGGATATTAGTGTGGTTTGGTGCATAAAATTGCTTCTTGGACTCATTCTTTTGGCCACATCTCTTTGAGAAAGACCAGTCAAAGGCAACATAAGGTAGTATGGCTGGTGTGTGCCAACTGGAAATTTTCATGCACTTGACAAGAAGTCCCAATAACTGAGTGTTATAGCTGCTTAAAGATACTGAATGAATAACAGGACCTAAGAATGACAAAATATTTAGATCCGTGTCAAAACCCGATACATTGGTTAAGAGTAAAGTGTGAAATGAGAGAAGTTACCTTACCTACTCCATCCACTAACTGAGGAGAATCCTGCCCTTCACTGTGTATTTACTGTTCTTGCTCCAAGCCAGTCTGAAAGACTTCAGGAGCTAAAATCAGAACATTGTTGAGCAGTCCTTCCCTATCTCAGTCAGGGGGTTCCCCTTGACTCCAAGACATTATTTCTCATCTATTCATTTTATGACTTTTGTATCACATATCCCAATATCTGCTCCTTTCACGGAAGGAAAGGAGTAATTTTGTCTCCTTTGTTTTACATTCCATAGTGCTTTTTTTTCCCTCAAGTTTTTCTCTGATATGGTACCTTTAAAATCAATGGCCATTTTACTTACTTTCAAGTTAATAAAACATCACATCATATGCCATTGCAAGTACCAGGCTATGTAAGGATCTGCCTTGGGCAGTCTGGAAGTGCGTGCTTTGCTATGTTCCTGCTTCCTAGGTGTATTTTCAGATGTCACTGAGAAAACTTAACAACTGATGTGTGAAGCCATTACACATCATGGGAGTAGTCCATTTTGGAGTCATGCTTTTCACTACACTTTGATGTTGGATCAGAACCCTTGTTCACCAACACTATTATAAGTTGGCAGTAACTAGTCTGAAATGAGTGAATCATATTCAGATGAAAGAAGGAGGACAAGCAGACAAACTATATTTTCAAAAGCCAACTTCTGCATATGTATGCGTTCCAGAACAAAGCATCTTTCAGATGTTGGATGGAAAGTAATTGCAATTCACTGTATTGTTCCCAAATCTCCTAATTTCCCTGTAATTTTTGTTCCTTACAGCACAACTCTAGTGGTTTTTTATACTATAAATAGTATTTTATTAATTCTGTTTTCATGCCTGTTCTTACATCTAAGCAATCTTACCTAAATGTACCTGCATCCTGTTTATTTTCTGATTTCCTGCATTTGCTCAACTTTCTGGTTGTCATCCTGGAAAATGATACATATTAAATTTGTTTGTGAAAAGAGCTAGGAGTAAGCAGGTTCAAGATACTTTGCTGGCATAAATTATTTGTCGACAAGTTCCTAGGTACTCTGACTGAAGTAAGTTTGGAACCAACATCTTTGAGATAAGGATGTAGATAAAAGGCTTTGACCACTCATCCTGGGCATTTCTACAGACCTGAAACAATCAAATTCCTGGAGAGAGTATATTTTCCATAGTATGAATTCCAGTAGATAGGCATCTTCTATATTGCTTTCCACATCAGTGCCAACAATGAATTTTTATGTAAGGCTGAGTGAAAATACAGTACAATAAGATAAGTAAACACATTTTTTTAGTGTCAGCAATCCTGCTCATTTTCTCAGGGTTGGATTTTCCATTGAATATGCAGCAGTAGGCTATCACCAAATGGGTTTTTTTTCATATTCAGTATGTTTTGACACATGAGATAGGCACAACAGGGCAGCCAAGCTGAAAGCTCACAGGGTGTCTGATTCATTGTCATGGAGGTGAGCAAACAGAACACCTGCATGGCAGATGTGAAGGGGGACTTCTGGTATTTTCCAGAAGATACCCAGCTGGAGTTTACTTATGGACTTGCTGAAATTAGCCTGCACTTTGAGAGTCATTTAGACGGCATTCCATGCTTTTTAACTGGTTCCAGGGAGAGCACTGACGTTTTAAAATGGCACTGGAAGCAAGAAAAGCAAATAGTGTGTGAGCCTTCAGTCCAGGTAGCAAGGCATACCTTAGACCCAGGTCAAGAACAGTGCTTAAAAAGAAACCAAAACAAAACAGTTATCTTCTTTCCAACGTTTTTCTGAGTTCGGTGAGGGGGGGCAGTATGTTTCCCTGAAGTGGATTATAAGCATCGAGCAAGAATATGTTTCTCACCTTAGCAGGGAGTGACACAATACCTTGATAGCAGATATGGGCAATTTCTCAGTTTCTTTGTAGTCAAGATACACCCAAACAGTGTTATTGACAATTTGAGTTCACAGAGTCAAGTGATGAAAGTGTATGAGAGGATCAGTGAAATGCATTTCAGAAAGGATCAGCAGAAAACATGTAAATAATATGATAATGATGTACCTAGAGCATGCCAGACTGAAATACAAATACTAGATGGTGTATTGTATGTAATCTATCATAGTACAATCAAATTTTTAAAAATAACTACATTTTTCATTAAAGTAAAAGATCGTTTCTGAGCAATGGAATCTCTCAGAAGAGATTAAACATTAAAAATTAAATACAGAACAATTGCTTTTTGTCCATCTCTGTTAACAGATTAAATCTCTACTGTCTAGATACCTGTAAGCATAATATAATCTAAAGAGAAATACAAAATGTAATTTAACTTCAGGGGTTTTCTACTTTAATTTTTTTTACTTAATTTTATTTTATGAAATGTTTTACTGTCTGTATTTAGCCGGATGGGAAAAGATGGCCAAGAAAATTTCCTTTCAAAAGAGAGCACTGCATTCTGCTGTCCCATGGCTCCCATCTCTTGTCCTCATCCCTTGCTGTATCTCAAATGATAAAAAGCCAGAACTGGTGTTTCAATAACCAGTGCTAGAGGTGTTTGCTCAGGTAGCTGCATAACTAGGGATTTGAGTAGGAGGGTTTGGGCAGAAGTATGGTGGGGAAAACACTGTCTAGAAAAATGCTTCCTAAATTCCTTTATTTATTTAGTGATTATCATTAACATAAAGGTCCACAAAAGGCCTGGGTTATGCTAGGGACTTGGCATTAACACTTGGAATTGATTGGAATGATCTAAAACATCACTTTACTCTTCATTGCTTAATAGACAGAGCAAAAGCAAAATTCACAGAAATCTTCGCAAAGATGAGAATCAATCCTGTAGTGCTCTACCATGATTGTGAACAGATGTTATTATCTTTGGAACTGAAACAAATTCCTGACTCTATAGCCTCCTTGCTCCAGGAAATGTTTTGTAAACCAGACAGTATCAACAACTGAGCATGATAGTAAGCAGTGTTGTGAAATTTACTCTTAGCTTTCCTACTATTTCTACACACAGATACAAAATTTTTTAAATGTAATCAAAATACTGTGATTCAGTTTCTGTCTCCCTTTAGAGTGTTCCATGGACAATATCTATGGGTTCCCTTGGTGAACTAAATAGTAAATGAAAACACAGTGCAGTGCAGAAATCCAAATTTTATCCTGAAGATTTTATAAACCATTCTTCTTATACCTGTGGCAGCCATTGTTTCTTTAAGTTTCCTGGGTTTTCAAATGGGTATTATTGGTTTTCCTGTAGGATCCTTTGGAGTCCTCTTCACTTGGCATTTGCTGCTAACAAATTGTCAGTGTACAAAAATCTGTTGCAAAAAATACTTCAAAACCCCTTAATCTCTCCCTTGCTTTCCACTACAAGTACTTAAATCTGTTAGAATACAGTAGTTGATCAGCAGCAGGAGAACTGTGTGTATATTGCACTCTCCAAGCAAAACAACCTTTAAAAATAAGATATTTGAAAAAAAAAGTAACTTCCAAAAGAGGTACGAATGCCTGGCCACAGTTACTTAAATATTTACTTAGTCAAAATTATGAACTAGGCAGAGAAATGTTATCTGGTAACAAGAAACTGCACAGGATAGTGGTCAAGGACATCATATATGAAGTTGTTAGGGATCACGTGAAAGGCAGTGGTGTTCTTCCCTGAACCAGGACTAGAAAGGAAAGCTGTTCTTTGGCTGTGATTCTAGGTAGCCTGATTCAGTTCCTAAATCAGCTGTAGAGTTGCCGTTCTGTTTTATGTAGTGATATTATTTTCTTTTGCAGAAGGTCTGAGCTTTTCAACATGACCAGTTATAGCAACATCCATCAGATTTATTAATAAAATACTGAATGATATTTTATGATACTTCTGATTTAATTTTATAATAAGAATTACCTAAATTAATTTCACAGCATAAGAATTAGAGTCACAAAGAAGGATTTCTTTCTCTGTATGATATATTTCTGCGTCTTTATTTTCATGTTTTATTAGGTGACTATGATTTGCTTTCAGCATTTTCAGATCATGGAGGAGTTTCTTTGAATGCTCATAATTCAAGTTCCTAATCACTAGAGAATAAATTTTTGCTCAAACAGTTGGGGGGAAAAGTGGTTAAGAGGAGTATTTTATGAATGAAAATGCATACAAAAATGCGTTTTCCATAAAAATTTTCTTCTATCCTGTTGATTATAAGCCTGAGAGTCAAGCTAACTATATCTACTGGACTTGCACACATTAGTAAAAAAAAAAAAAGGGTATTTATGGAATCTCCAAGTCTTTAACTGTTGTGTCTTTTCTATAAATTTCTGTAATCTGTAAACTGATTACAGAACAACAAGAAAGAAAGCAATTTTGTTTTCACTGAGTGAGTCTAACTTGTTTGTCAAACCAGTGATATAATTTGTTTCTGTGCTGGGCTGCAGAGAGACAACTGGTTTTTTACTTACTTTTCCATTATTCATCTATTCTGGAATGAAAACAACTGGAAGCAATATCAAGTAAAAATCCTTCCCAAATTAAACCAAGGGGAGGCTGGCCGACATGGACAGAGAAGGGCAAGATCTGTTGGTACAGCACTTGGTCACAGTGTTGTCTTGCATTTACTTTTAGTTCTTCTGGGAACTTCCCTGGGAAGTTCTCCCAGTGGTAGACGACTATTTGGTTCAGAATATCTGAAAATACAGAAGATAGTATCATGATGAAGACTGGAGGGAAGGGCGTGAAGGAGATTCAGAATTGCCTATCCTTTTTGTAAGTTTTGACATTTCAGGAATACTGGGCTTCCCTATCTCTACCCTATCATTGCTGTAAACTTTTTTGTTCCTTTCCCCATTATGTTGTTCTTGGTCAAGCAGTAGGTTCATCCACTCCTTTTGCTCAGCTTGCAAAACACTCTGCTTCTCCATTACAGTGGTATTGGAAGGCTAGTTAGTGAAGTTAGTGAAGAAGAAACAGAAAGAACATTTAACACTTCAGTTTTTCAGGGGCGTTCCTTTAGTGATTACCAGCAAGGTGAAGTATCATATCAACAAACACAAATAGCTCATAAGGGAAAATTAAATAAATAAATAAAACCCTATGACTGGTGGTTCCCCTTTGCTGTGCAGGATATTGTCTGTCAGTAATCATTCCGAGTGCAGCCATTAAGTTCAATGTTTCCTTTGTGTTCAAATCTGAGGAATTTTCTATCTGTCTGTAAATATGCCATTGGGTAAAAAGCACAAATGGTATTATTCAATATCTGTACAGATCTTCTCATAACCTTTGACATAGAAAAGTCTTTTGGCACGCTTTTCTACATTAGAGCCATCAGCATCTTTCCATACCTTTGATAAACAAAGATGTGATTATTAAAAGGTACCTTTTAAAGGTATTGAAGTAATTTGTTAAATGGTGTCAGAGAGTATTTGCTCACTGTCTAACCAGCATCTCTTCAGAGCAAGTAGGAGTTGCTCTCTTCTCTCTTTTCAGTATGATTGTTCAAAAATAATTCAAAATTTAGCACAAATAGTTGAAGAATCAAAGCACACTGTTTTCTCAACCAGTTTGAAGTCTCTAAATCTCTTCACATTTAGCTCTGTCACTCGTGCAGTTTTTGGACTGTAGTCCAGACAGAGAGTAGGAACCGCAAAGACCAGTTCAGAAATAGAAGGAGCTGTAGTCAAATTCCCAGTCCTAGTCCCAATCCCATTCTAGTGGTAACAGCCTCAGCAGGACTTAATTCTCCAACATAAATCAACAATAACTCCACTTATACCAAGGGGTTATACCAAAAATGGAGAAATTGGTATCAGGTTTAAGAACTATAGTAACAAAATACTGGCTTCTGTAGCATTTCAGAGGCTTAGATAATGCTGATGCTATTCAATGATGCTGTTTTTATCAATACAGCTATGAAACACTAAGGAAAAAAAAGAATATACACTTGCTATGCTTGAGGTACTCTTTCCCTGGAAAGGTTTCTAAAATATATAAAATAGAGCAAGGTCAGTACTTTAATATTCATAGCCCAGTTAAGACGGTATGACAATATTTTGGGTAATGAAAATTTATAATCTATTAACTGAAAAAAAAAAAGTGATTTCAGGTAAATTTCTTAAAGCTTGAAAATGACCTGTTGAAAAAAGAAGGATTATTTAAACAAAACAAATTACATTAACCAATCAACTACATTTTTGAAAACCAATAAAAACTTCAAACGGAAACTTTATGACTCTCTGACTGAAAAAAAAAGTGATATTGCCTTGACTAAAGAGAAAAGAGGCAAAAAAGGAAGTGATTACAGGCTGAGAATTTACATTCCAAGTTTTAGTTGGATGGTTGTATTGTAAACTCCTCGGATTCATTATGTTCACACTGCCAAGAATTACTCTAATGTAGTAGATGAGAATTGCTCTAATCTATTACTGTTGGCTGGAAGTAATTCTTTTAATTCAAAGAACTAATGACATTTACTAGTATTGCCATGCTGCTTTATTGCAGCTTTGAAAATAGATGGGAATACTCAGTGGTGTGGCATTCTAAACAGACTAAATTTAGAGCAGTGTTCCCTGCTCTTTCCACTCTGTTTCATGAGACCAAATCTGAATAGCAGCACTTTGTGTCAGGCCTGCAGTGGTGCGTTTGAGTAGGTGGAATGGCACCTTGAATTACCGACTCTACAGCATACCTGCAGAATGTGAGGTGTCCAAGACAATGATGGGTCACCCTGTGATGGAGTGTAAGATAAACATCAAGCTAATCCCTTTCCAGGCTTGTATTTTCACATCATGCAGGATAACATGAAGATAATTGGTTTTAGTCTGAAAGCAGGGAAGCCAGACCTTGCAGCACTGTGCCCAAAATAATAAATCCAGACTCAGCAGGGATTATTAATCTGGCCTCAGCATCCAGAAATACAGCTGTATCATTTCTCTTTCAGTACAGACATGGGTCAGAAGCAGTTTAGGTTGCCTGTACCAAGACTTGAAGCAAAAGATTCACATGTGCAAAATTAAAGCATGGGGTCAGTTCACTCAACCTAACCTAGCCAGACAGAAGTTTTTGTCCTAACTGAATGCTCATGGTGTGGCCATGCAAACCAGATGTTCTTCACACAGGAGGAAAGTACAGTACTGTTGTCTTTTCACTTGGCTGCCTTTGGGCTTGGGCAGTCGTGCAAAACACAATTTCCGTGTTCTAGAGTAACTGATACCATGCCTCCTTAAGGAATGGTCTGAACAAAGTTATCCTGGTGCAGTGCTAAGTTGTTCCTGTAGAAGTAGTTGCATGTTTTTGAGTAAGAAAACATGAGGTATAACATATCTGAGGTTCTGCCCTACCTCCATAAATGCCTAGTATTAAAACAACACTAAGACCACATTAAAATGTTTGCATATGCAGTTCTGGTGGGAATTCTGTTTCCCCAGGAGTTAAGCAGAAATCCAGCAAACTTACAAAATAGAAATGTATGAAAACTCACAATTAAAATGTTCTTTCTTTGCCTTGGCGAAGAATAAGGGGTGGGCATACTCCCCTGTCAAGGGGGGCTTCTTCCCCTGTCTAGAAATCTGTGCAGGTCTATGCAAGAACCTACATTACAAATTTTCAGTACACAACATTTACATGACCACATTCTTTAGCAGAGGTAAAAATAACAAAGAAGCTAAATCATAAAGATAATTTTTGTTAAGAGAAACAATATATTTCTCAAGATTTTCTACAGTGAAGTTGTAAAACCTCCCTAGAAAGATAAAAGAAGCCTGCTTAGAAGATTATTTGAGTATTTGAAGTCCCTCTGTACCAAATGTGCAGACAGGCTTTATTTTTCAGATGACAAATTTCTTAATATGAAGTCCCTTCTCAAAGGTACTAAAATCTAGCAGCAGTACAGGCCACAAGAATTATAAACAAGAATCTGTCTAGTCATAAATAATTTGTTACCTTTCACTAGTCTTGTAGCAAATTCATCACCAAAATACATGGTGTGTGTAATTCTAACTGAAATACACACCTGGCAGCTCTGCGTGAGTGGTTGTACTGGGAATTACAGGCTGGAGCACATGCAGCATCCTGCTCCTTTGTGACTACATGTGCTAAAAAAGGGTGGAAGGCAGGAAGACAGTAGTTCCCATTGCATCACCAAATGATTCCCAGCTGCTGGTGCAATGTATGGGAACATAACAGTTATTCCTTGTTGGCATGTGGTTCCCAGACAGAACAGGTTAAAACAGAGTTCTGAAAGCTGTGGTGAGTGATGGCAAAGGCTCAAGCAAAATAAGTGTTTACCTAAACTAAGCAAGTGCTGGACACAGAAAATTTGTAGGGGTAAGCGCAGGAGGGAAATCCTGTAGTTCTCACAGCAGTGAACCCAACTCTGCTCCAGGTTCAAGCCCTCTCCCCAGAACAACTCATTCGAGTGCCCTCTCCCCAAGCATCTCTGAATGCGATTTCTGCTTGCAATGCACCCCTGGTTCTGCTGGGCTTGCCAGTGTTGCCACTGAAGGAAAAAGCTGCACAGTTAAAGCTCCTTTGGTGGGAGGAAGAGGCAGCTGGCAACTTTCTCCTCACATTCCTCCAGACAGCAGGGCGCGGTGTGGGTACATGAGCTCAGTACTGGCAGGGAAAGCAGCTGCTTTAGATGTAACTGAGTACACAGACACAAGAGTCAGAAAAGGGAGCTCATTCGTCCTTTGCTTCCAACCCACGCAGGTAGATGGTGCCTGACAGAGCCACACTCTTGTGGCTGTGAAACTAAATTTTGTCAAAATTAGTGAGTTATTTTATCTTATCCTCAAGGCAGTAAATTTATTTGTGTTTGTACTGATATGAAACCTACAGCCCACTGAGTATATGGGTGGATACTAAAGAGCTCGTGCTGCATCTTCAACGTACTTTTCACAACAGAAGGCTACAGATCCTGACACAGCGTGCTTTGCCACAAGGAGAATCTGTTTGCTATCTTTGCACATGTCCTCCACAATTTGTGAGATGTGATTTCACTGTGCTGAATCCATAAGGACCAAGGAGCATTTACATATCAAATAAGCTTAAGTTTCCTACGCTTGAATTTCCATACAGCCTACCCTCTAACTCCAGAGGTCTTCTCACTCACTGTTTTTGGCTAGTGTAATGGTTAACTCTGAAGGAACAAGAATATTCTCAAATTCATCCTAGAAGAGTTACTTTAGTTTCCAAAAGAGAAATTTGCAAAAGAACCTAGAGCCTGAAGTGATCCTTCCAGCTGCAATCCCAGGAAAGCAGCATCTGTCTAGAGGGTTAGGCTTGGATTCGAATAGAGAATTTACTGCAGTTGTTAATGATTTAAAAATAGTTTTATTTTTTACATTAGTTCTCTCATTTTTCCTGCTACCTGACAAGACCTTTTCAGATTATTGAAGGGAAATTATGAAGGCCTAAAATGTATAAACTAAACTGCTCACCTACTGTGTGCCTTGTTTGTGTTCCACCAGGGTAGAAATTTTCAGGTCAAAACACAGCCTCATAGATGTTAGGAATCTGGTCCAAATCATAATCTAAGCTCATTTTTACTGTCATAAGAGAGAGAAATGTCTGCCCAACAAGTTATCAGTCAACTCATTGTCATTTTAAGATGCATAAAATGTCTGTCAAACGTGTGGTGAAAAATTAGTCTACTGTTAAGTGAAATGACACTTTATATAAAGAGAAAAAATTACTTACTAAATGAGGGGGACAATTTAGGTGAGAGAGTGAGCAGGGGGGAAAATTAAATCAAGAATCAACAATATAATACATCAATAAGCCAGGGCAATTGAATCAGTAGCAAATGTTATTAGACATTTTTCTCCATTCCCAATCTGAAGCAGAGTGAGTGGCTATAGCAGAGCTCTGTTTGGAGATACTCTCCAGTTCCATATTTACCATCTGGCATGACAGAAACACACTGATGTGCATTTAAACACACACCCAGACACTCAGCGGTCCCAGTTACGTAAGAGTATAAAACAATTAAAGCCTCCTGGAAAGAAATAATATTATTTATTGCAGGTAATTTCATGCCTCCTTCTTACATGCAGTCCTTCTTACAACCACAGCCTTGGTGTGCCCAGACCCATCCCTGTGCTGGGAGGAGTCCTTTCATGCCATGGCTTCAAGCCCCTTTGGTCCCCACGCTGCAGCCAGGGAATGAACAGGAACACAGTAATACTTCTGCCTATGCACTTGATTTCTCAAGCATGGAAATAGAGTCAAGGGAAGATAGAACAAATCACACTAATTTCAGATGTTGTCAGGCTTAATTTGTAGACCTGATCTGTTTAATTAAGTCATAGAAGTACTAGGTCTTAGGGGCATCTGATGCCATCAGACTTGAACTGCTGAGTTAAAAAAATAAGATAGTGTTTTTCTGTGTGCATTTCAAATTAAAATTACTTTCAGCTGAAGAAAACATCATTCAAGGCTTATGGGGCTGAAATTTGAAGGCATGGTGACAGTTGAGAGACTCGTAATAACACACAAATTATAAAAAGGCAGAAACTATGTAACTTTCTTGAAAGAAAAAGGTATGTCAAATAAACATAAAAACATAAAAGGCACTATACTAATCAAGTTACATTTGATAGGAGAAAATGCTGCACCTTACTGCCCTCTGTACTCATTTAAGTGTTAATGTTGCAATCAGCAGCACTTAGTTTTTTGTTGACAAACCTTTAAAACATGGAGGTATGTTCATTTTTGCTTGAAAAAGCCAGGTTCCCTGAGGTCAGTTCCTATATGGAACAAACAGACTGTGTGCAGATGTGTTATCACAAGGAGTTTCTTTAAAATAGTTTGATAATGAATGAATTTGCTAGAAAATAGGAAAAGTTCCATGTTAGAAACATACCATTTTTTCTAAGCTTGTTTTCTTTCATGTTACCAGGTACTTCATCAGGGATTTTGCTAGGACTAAGAGTATTCCAAAAATCTTTAAGTCCATACTTCTGACAGGTTTTGCTCCTTTTCCTGTCAAGATCCTCTGGTTGCTCAATGACTAGTCCTGAAACACTTTTTAAAATTTTTACCGTCTTCCAGTGTAGTTCACAGGGCCAAAAGTAGCATTTCCAATTAATTAATCTGTGCATGAGAGCAGCTTCCCTGAGGTGGTCTTGTGCTGTGATCTAACCCTTAGTTTGTGCTCAGTTCGCTTTGCTCAGCAACTAACCGGTTGCAAAATTTTTATCTTGGCTCCAGCCTCTGTCTTCATGCGGAGTTGATATGTAATGCATTAAAAAAAAAAAAAAATCAGTTGGTAAATGATGAGTAATCAACTTGAAACAGGTAGGTTCAATACCTATGCTTCACCTGATAAACAGTGGCTGCAGCCCCCTCCACTAGGTCCTAAAACACTTCCTTTCTCTTCCATCATTGCTACTGCCCCTCTACATTTTTTTTCTACCATGCCCTCTTTTTTTCTCCCTGTGATGCCCCATGCTCACACAGGGCTTGGCAGCTCACTTCATTTGCACTCTGGCTGCCTGGCCAAGATGCTGAACAGCACAGTGGGCATCTTAACAGCTGTCCACTTTCATATGCCACATATTGTGTATAGCATACCATAATAGATAAGATTTATTAAATTTTTAACTGAAAATCAGGCACTAATCAAATAATCAAGCTCTGCTGTTTAGAGCCATTTCCAGAATGAGTGCTCTACTCATGTCTTGCCAAGGGTTTGACCTGAAATCGTTCCAATTACTAAGCTGATCTACTGCCTTAGGCACTCTGAGCCAGTGAAGGGCAAGAAAGCAAGTACCAAACAGAGACGCAGACATCTTTACAGAGGGGAAAACCCATGTGCAAGATGTTAATCAAACAGTAGGTGGAAGCTCTGACTCAAAAGACTTTATCATCTAAGTTACAAGTCTTAATACTTTGATAAAGGAAACGTGAGCCAAAACAGAAGCAGTAGGAATCCAACTGGTATGAAAGAGCAAATTTTTTTCTTCTCTAGTGCCTATTGTCCTGAGTACACAATTTAGAAAGGGTGGTCCTGATTACAATTTACCACCTGTCATAGTCAGATTGAAAGACTGTGTGTCATGATAAAGGGGGTTGAAGGAGTTGTCTGTAGGAAGTTTTCCACAGCTGGGAGAGGTCATAGAAGAGAATAAAGGTTTTGGGAATGTAGGGAACCTCAAAAATAAGTCTTCAGCTGAGGATGACCTGGAGCTCTGGTAACAGGATAATTTGTATCATAGACATCACTCTGTATGTATTTAGGACTCTTTAGATGTTACTGACATTTGCTACTGGGATGGTAGGAATTGGCATGAATAGGTATTTGAGTAACTGTAAAATAAATTAATGTACTTCTAAACTATGTTACCTTTCATCCTGCCTCTTAGCAAATACTGATAATGAAATAATGCAGTTGTACATATTGGCATAACCCTAGAGAAGCCTGGGAAGGTCACACAGTCCATTTCTTTGAATGTTGCGTGGAAGTTCTAGTTGCTATAGTACCCGCGCAACACATGCGCCTAATAGGTACTTAGAAACTCACAGTGACTGATTCCCTGTAACATCCTGCAGTAACTGATGTAAAATATAGCCTTGGTATTAGAAAGTCTTCCCCTTGCTAACTGACATCTACTTTGTTGCATTCTAAGCCCATCCTGTCTTGACTTAGCAGGTCAAAAAGTCAGCAACAAGTCAAGTCAGCAGTAGTCTTTCATATATTTGAAGACTGATATGTCTTATCCCCTATATGTCTTCTCTGTACTGTGTTAAATACAAGATGTTGCAGGTTCTCCTTCTCTTTACACATCCCACTAGAGCATATGCCACTTTTCCTTCTGCAACAGCTTGAGATTAGTCCACATTCATTTTGTAAGCTGCAGATCATTTTGCTCAGAGCTGCTTCTTATTCCCTATCCTGTATATATACACATTCAGTATATATATATACAGGACAGGGATACTGTAAACAGTATTACTGTTGAGTATAGAACTTGAATGTGTCTTTAACTGAATCACATCACACTTTTTTTGGGCTGTTTTTTCAGTTTATCAAGATTTTGACACAAAGATAGGTAAAGGAAAAGACAGAGCAGAATCTTTTCTGTCATTACAGTCATTGCTTTTTCTATTACAGACTGAAATCTAAAAAAACCCCAAAAAATTGTTTGTCACTAAACATCTTTAAGGTTAAATTCACCACTGTTGTGACAGGCTTGTATATTACAATTTCTTTACAACATTCTTAGAGATAGTGACAATTTCCGGTGACATTTTCTCCCAAAGAAAGAATGCTGAAAACCCGCAAAGTAAAGGCAGAATGGGAACTCAGTCCTCTCAGTGTCTCTGATAGTTTACAAGTTAATATCAAGTCCCTTAAAGTAACCATGAGGAGGTCATAAGCCACAATATTCTACTACTGCATTTGGTCACTTCAAAACATGAAATTCTTTTTTAATATAAGATTCTTTTTTTTGCGATGTGATGTCTGTCAGCTTCTAGCAGCTGTAGAGAAAGCTTGGCTTGTTGAACTACTTGTACTGTAACAGAATCCAAGAGAAAGAGTCCAGCTCATAACACATCAAATTAGAGATAATTACTTACTGAAGCAAGAGTTGCTGCACTCCCTCTTCTTATAACAAAGAATGGAAAGTAATTTAAAAAGGTAATGTGGGAATCAGCACATTATTTTTTCTGTGTAATATTTAGGATAATGTTTCCAACTCCCTTTTTACAGTATTACAGCATACACATCAAAATACTGCAAGGAGTAAAACATTAAACAAAGATTGGAATTTCCAGTCCATTCTTTGGATTCCAGGTCCAAATGGTATTGGAAAAAATGGTGTATTTGCATTATCTCAAAATAAATGTGGTTAGCAGGCAAAGATTAGAAAGAAACGTCAAGGCCTTAAATCAGTCTTGCTAGGTATCTGTAATTGTGTAACGTCCAAAATGTCTATCCAGAATCAAGTAATCTGTCTGAGAACTGTATAGAGGTATAGGAAAGCAGCACTTGTCAAAATTGAGAATATCTCCACTTACTCATTTCATATTTTAATATTGAGCCAGAGGAAGGGTTCTTCACCTCAGAAAGAAAAAAATTACAGATCATAGTCTGTTGCAAAAGATGGAGAGCAGCTTGTAGGCATGGAAATCAACACAGATCATTCTCCATTTTTTCTCAGTCTATACAAGAAAGAAGGAAGGAGGTTGAGCAACAGCTGCCACAAATGCTGCCCCATCTCTGAACTCAAGCAACTTATGGTAACTTATGCAAAAAACAAATCCACAGCCCTCGCCTTGCTGTGGGAGCAGGTAGGGCAAGAACAACCTGGACTGGCATGATTTAATACCTGCCAAGGATGCTACTGCTCAGAAGATATATTTTACGGTACTAAGTAGTGCAAAATCTGTGAAGACCAACTGTGGTGTATACATGACATCCGTGACAGGATGGATTTATAAAAGACAACTCTGAGAAGTTGCTAGGTAACAGTGTCTTGTCCTCACAACTGCTGAGTGCTGATCATCTGTTCTCATGATGCTCTGCTGCATCCTCTTGTCCTTGCTCAAAATTTGTGTGTATACAGATTTTTAAATAAAAGTAGATCTGAGATATCTCTCTAATTTATAAAATGTTTCCTTTGCCAACCTTCTAAAAGTCTGCCTAATTCATCACTCTTACACCAAACAAAGCTCTTCATAATTTTGGGAAATTACTGCCTGGTCCTGAATGCTTGCTCACTCTTCCTGAAAGACCAATAAGGATATTTTACAGCAGAAAGCTCACCCCTCTGCCTGATTTTTTTAAGAGAATACATGACATACAATATTGCATTCAAAGTATACATTCAGTATGGTGTCAACTCAAAACAAAAAAGTGTTCCAGCAACACATACAGAAAAGTAACTTTTGAAGTTTAAGGACATCTGAGAAAAGACTAGCTCTGCACCAGGACTCTCAGAAGACCTGAAACAGCCTAGGGGAACAAAGATGGTAGCACCAAAACAATGCAACTAAAAGGCAAGTTCCCCACAGCCCACCATAAATAATAAAATACATCTGCTGCAGACATAACATCACTGGGATTGATATGATTGAATGTGACAGCCAAGGACCTCTGACACTGACAGTGGCTTTGCTTGGGCTTTGTTTTTCCAACCATGTTAACATGGCTTAGCCATTCCCTTGTTTCATTTCAGTGGCATTTTGTCCTTCCTGTTGTTTTTTAAAAGCAGAGTGAACAATACATTATAGATCATTGACATCCCGAGTTAGAAATTCAAAGCTTAAGAAGTCACTCTCTGAGGAATGAGCTGGTACAGCAGTTCCCTGGGGCCTTGGGTCCAAGGTGAGCACAAGGCCTCTAAAGGAACAGCTTAGCTGCCCCATCTATTCACCATGATGCTTTACTCCCCAGCAGTGCAGGCAAAAGCCATGAAAACCTGGCTGCAAGAGCCCAAGGAAAAGAAACAAACTCACGTTACTATGCAGAAAGCTCTCAAAGGCCATGTATCTTTGGTCAGATCCATCACAGCAGGAGGTGTAACTCCAGTTGATACTCCAAGTGATCCCAAACTGCCTAGCAGTGGTGTCCTGCTTCTGGCAGTTTCGATCAGTTCCAGTCAGAAGAAGAGTTATTAGCTTAATAAATTCTGTTCAGCCGGAAGCCAAATATTCTCAAAAACAGCTTTTTGGAAGTAATCATCATATTCTTCTGCTGGATTTCTTATTTTTCAGTGTATTGCCCTAAGCATTCTTTGTACTATCTAGAAGTAATGGCTCCATGTAAAGACTCTCTAAAGGCAAACAAGAGTTTTTAAAGTTGCCTTACACCCTTTCCAGCAAGTGCCAAAATTGAAGTGCATCTGAAACCTCCCTTGCTTGTTTCATATACACTCTTCCCAAGCAGGCCAGAGACTTTCTTTTTCACCAAGATTAAAGCTTTGCAGTCATTAGGTGCCATGACTTCAGGCTAGGCTGTACAGTATGCCCTTGACAGCAGCACTCCTCCACCCAGGACATACAGTGTGCCTCTGAAGGCAGAGCCTCACAACTCTGCCAGGATTACCCTGCTTGAATAATTCATCAGATCCTACTGCCAGTGGTGTTTGCTGTTTGGGGACCAAGTTCATTAAAATGTCTTTATATCACAAGGCACTTAGTATAGGAAGTAAAAGGCAATGGCACATCTGACCACTACTAAACCATAAAATCTGCCTTGAAATTTTTGTTAAGTTCAACTTCTTCAGGCACAAAATGGATTTTGGCGCTGACTTCGGCCCCTTACCCTCTGCACCTTCCCTTCTGAGTGCACAATGCAGTTAATTTCAGCATCTTTTCCAGCATATAATACTTTCAGAAATAGTCTCTTTGCCCTGGCATCTTTCCAGCTCTTCAGAGTATACCTGAGTTTTCAACTTACTAAATGTTGCTTCCTTAGATGTTGCATCTTTTATAACCAGTCGCACTCAGTCAGTCTTTCAGGATGTACTGGGGTATGCCTTTACCCCGTTGTTGTGCCTCTGCAACACATTCCCCCATTACAGTGTGCAGCACCTTGGTCAGCTGCCTACAGGCACACCAACCACACCTTTTCCTTCTCGAGGAAACACAGTATATTTTAAAAGCTGTTGTTACATGGTTTAGAAATCTCCTGTCCCCTGTGTATGTTTGAATCTGGTCCTTCTACCTACAAAATCTTCTGTTGCAACTGAAAAAAAAAAACTCAACAGATTTCTTTTTTTAATCTGAAGCTTTGGTAAGAGTGATATTGGACACAAAAGAAAGAGTTCAAAGAAAACAGAGACTTTTCTTACACCTACCACAGCTATAGATTTCATCTGATTCTCTCTGCTGCTGCAGTTGTCTTTTTTTCATTATTGTATTACATGGTCTGCCATCAGCTGTCAGCGTTGGGTTAGATTCCGCTGTGAGCTGTTTGGAACACTAGTCTTGAAATAATTTGTTTGTAACCAGAGATTTCACTTATCACAGCTGCGCACTATACTGTGCAACTCCCCATTTCTCTTTTGTGAATAATTTTGCAGACGTCTCAAATGCTAAATCGCTAATTTCCTACTGTTGGCTAGATGTTAGACATTAAAGTCTTCCTCAGTGACTACTACTGGATTCTCAAAACTTCCCTCTTTACAACACAACAAATGATTAAGGAACATCATTTTGATATTTGTTACCTGATTAGCACTAGATTTATTCTTCCTTGTAGTCATTTCAATGCCAAACCAGTCAGTACAGTTCTTCATTGCCACAGATCTTTACCCATTAACCTTGCTGGAAAGCCCCATAAAAACAACACTTCGCAATATAAACCAGGTGCCGTGTGTATGAATGTATTCCACGTGAAAAAAAATCCAGTCATTTCATCATTTTTAAACTGGTTTGAAATAAATATGATGTCTACAATTTTACAATAAATAGAAAAATATAATTAAGCTCCCTTTCAGTATGAGGAGTGAGTTTAGTTCATATCATACTTCTGTTTGGAGCTGCTTGTCTCTATGTCAGATCCACTTCAGAATGGATCATCTAAAGGCTTCCTTGACATGTACATGAATGCTTGTTTTTAACTGCCTGTGTTGTATGGCACAAGAACATCATTTTCAGCCGACATCAACATCAGAAACAAAACAACAATGGAGATTACTATCATTCTACCTGAGCCACAGAAACTACATATACAGGTCAAAGCAGAACATCCGGGACTCGAGGAACTGTTTTAGCTAGTTGAGTTCACCACATGCCCAGTGTGCCCCTTCAGTGAATGTCTCTGCCGTAGAACTTTCGAGCTAAAGTGTTTGTAAAGTGCAAAAGTGGGAAGCAGGAGACAAGTCAGGTACCCAGAAATTTCACTGAGAAGTTAAACAAACAAAACACTTGCAAAAAAAGGTTTACAAAATTTTCCAATTTTTTCTAAAGAATGGATGCCTGAAAATTTCCTTTGCTTATAATAGATACCTGTTAATACCATATGTCAGCTCAAAGTCCCCAGAGCACGTCACATTCTTGTTCCGTTGCCTGCACTTCTCACTTCCTAGCTTGCTGTGACAGGAAGGGAAAAAGGTATATTACTGTTCATGAGATGTTTCTACTTTATCCCCTCTCTTCAAAACTGGTTGTTAGTTCATCCATTAACACTAATTGCAGCAGCAGAGGTATCAGATGTGGAAAACCAATTCTCTCACAAAACATTTAGAACTTTATAGAGTAATAAGGCAGAAAGCAGCTAATGCAGCATGCAATGGGCTAGCAGAATGTGTGAAGCAGTACAGCTTAGATAAACCCATTTGAGTCTAATTCACCTTTTGGGTGATCTCAGTAAACATTTCCATCTACTGAACAAACGTGTATTGGTGAAGGGTGATTGCATAAGTCAGAAAAGCCAAATTTTCCTCAGTAGACATTGTGGTTGCATAAACATCCAGGATTTAAACCACCTAAAACCTGAAAACTTTTCATAAACTCTACATTGATAAAAATCACAGAATTGTTGAGGTTGGAAGGCACCCCTCGAGGTAATCTGGTCCAACCCGTCTGCTCAAGCAGGCCCACTCTAAGTGTGTTGTGCAGGAGCATTCCCAGACAGCTTTTGAATCTCTCCAAGCATTGAGACTCCATGTCCTCTCTCCGTAACCTGTACCAGTGCTCCATCACCCCTTACAGTGAAAAACATGTTTCCTGAAATTCAGGAGAGACTTCCTGTGTTTCAGCTTGTGCCTGCTCACTATTGTCCTGTCACTGGGCATAGCCCAGTGGAAATAGCCTGGCTCTGTTCTCTTTGCACACTCTCTTCAGGCATTTATACACATGAATGAGATTTCCCTTGAGCCTTCTCTTCTCCAGGCTAAACAGTCCCAGCTCTCACAGCCTTTCCTCATAGGAGAGGTGCTCCTGTCCCTTGAACATCTTTGTGGCCCTCTAACTGAACTCTATCCAGTAGTTCCATGTGTGCATTGTTCCAAGGAGCAGTATCCAACTGGACACAGTACCCAGCTTTGGTCTTGCCAAGGCTGAGTAGAGGGGAATGATCACCTTCACCAACCTGCTGGCAGCATGTTGTCTGACAAACACAGCCCAAGGTACCATTAACCTTCTTTGCACCAAGGGCACATTTCTGGCTCATGTTCAGGCTGCTTTCCAGGTGAGTGTCCACCAGTATATACCAGTGAATGTTGTTGTTCCTCCCCGAGGCAGGAATTTACATTTCTTCAAATATGTGTATGTGTATGTGTGTGTGTGTGTGTGTATGTGTGTAGATACATATATTTCCCTCTGTGATTCGCATCAAAGAATTGCAAATTTCTTAACCAAATGTTAATTTTCTCCTGTAGGGTAGCTGCAGGGAGTGTTTTAAGTAATAAATACTACTTGAGTTGAGAGTAGCTGCTATATCCAAACTACTTGAAAGGATGAAAAGCAATTTCCCTCTTAAGCATTCCAAAAATCGCTTGGGATTGCAAGTCTACCAAAATTTCAAGCAGAAATGTACTAAAAGCCTTCAGAGGAGCCACATGCTTGCAGTTCCCCAGGCAATGACAAATACACTTTGCCTTGGTTCTGAATCAAAAAGAGGTCTCAAAAAATATACTCAGTACAAAGACACTATTTCTAGTGCCAGAGCTATAGCTTTCCAAAGGATTCGGCTGCTATATCATAGTAGGTGGTAGGTTAACAGGATGCCTTCAATAACCGAGTTCCAGACCCTCTTTCTAAGCTGAAGACACTACGCTGTCTTTTGTTTTTTCTCCAGTTCCTGAAGTCTACACATTCCCACTTTAAACAAGTCTTGCAAAATTAGCAGCAAAGGAAACATTATACTGATTTATTTTTCATTTCTATTCCTTTCTGCTTTTCAAATTATCCTGCAATGAAAGGTAAAAGTGCCTTCAAGAGGCATATCTCTTCCCATGTATAGCTACTTAGACATTTCATACCAATTAAAGTGTGACATTTTCTATATCACAATATAATAACTACAGCTCTTTAATGAGTGTAATTAATTAAGTCTCAGAACATCCCTGTGAAATAGCCAAGATTTATTATTTTACAGGTGAGTGAGCTGAGGCACAGAGAAGTTAGGACCAAGAAAAATATTCAGTGCGAACTCACCACAATCACTCTTGCACAAACGCTGTTAAGTTTATATTACTTGATACTAGCAGCTTATTAATTTGCAAGAAGGCATTCAGAATTGTTTGTTAATTGTGAATTGGGACTGGTTTTGATTAAGTCTGTTAAGCTCTCTCTGTCCCCCCCACCTTACTTTTCTCCTTCCTTCAGAGTTTAGCATATAGCTTGAAAGTCTGTATTTTCAGCATCTGAAGACCACACATAGATGACTTATGAAGGTCATTAAAAAAATAAAAATAATAAATTTCTGAAACTGGTTATGGTAGAGGATGATGAATTAATCAGCCTTACTTGTACAGTAGATTGGAGCATTATCATGACATATTATAGCAGCAATAAATCTATACTATGTCTAGTCTTACTATGGCTTATAAAACAAGCCACTGAATGTTGTAAATAGGTAAAATAGTAAATATTGGCTAAATAGCACATATAAATTAGAACAATAAAGCATGGCATGGTGGATATAGCTGCCAGTAAACCATTTTTTTTAAATTTCTGACAGCATTCTAGGGCTAGAATGATATTCATTTCTCCTTGTTTCCAAATTCTTCTTAGTTACACCTTCAGATAAGTGGCCTGATTTTTTAAAAACTGCTAGAACCCACAGACCTGCTCTTTGGAAGTGTTTCAGCATGTGGCACATATCTGGGGTTTGTGCCTGGCTTTTGAAGTCCTGGGTGTAATTGTAGAATGTAACTGTAGACCTGTTAATAGTCATGGGAGTTAAGGCAGAAATAGCTGACACCTTGGTAAAAGTCGGCATGAAGCTCCAGAGCGTGTCAAAGAAAAGGCACTTAAAGAAAACAAATCTCTATCAGGACATTTTTCAAGGATTGTTTTTTGACTTTTCCCTTTCCAAACCACAGAAGCTTTGAAGAGTTTTTCCAAAAAAAGACTGTTAACATCACATGTCATAT
Source organism: Aleadryas rufinucha (assembly GCA_013397815.1). Lineage (NCBI taxonomy): Eukaryota > Metazoa > Chordata > Aves > Passeriformes > Aleadryas > Aleadryas rufinucha. Next base: position 65,377 of record VZTH01008848.1, on the reverse strand, counting down.
TCCCAAAGTGATTGCCCAGGAGGTTTTGCTCAGAAAACTGTCCTCTAGAGAAAGAAATGATATCCTTAGTATAACTGGGCTAGCAATCTAAACTAAAAATGCTAATCAAAGGACTAACAATGTCATATTCTGTAAAACAGTCAAATTAATAGCATTCATTCACGTGTGTGCCAATTTAACTTTTGTGTCTATTTTTCTTTTTTTTTTTTAATTATTTTCCCATTTGCATGGCACAATATTTATGAACCCATTTCGAAGGTGTTTATCATAAGGTTTTGACTCAAATCTCTGTACGTAGCTCTTCAGCACAGAGCAGAGTTCATTTACAGAACAGTTGTTTTAACATCTGCCACCACTCAGCGGGACAGGTGACCTATTTTACATAAGGCTTTTGTAAAAGTCTTACAGTGCCATATAGTCCTTCAGACTCTGTGATATGGTTCTGAAGATCATCCTTTCTAAACTCCTTTGTTGTGTACTTGTTTATTCAAGGGTTGAAGTTTATACTTTTAAGGAAAATACTGAGAGTTTAGTTACAACACTTAGTTAACCCAACACTTAGTTAAGAGAAACTTGCCCTAAATCAATTAACACTCATTGAAACCTCACTAATGAAGTACTTGGCGTGTCTCATTTTCCTTCTGGGAGGCACGTGTTCATGGAGTGGTGTGTGTGTTCATGATGAAGTGAACCATGCGCTAACACAAGGTTCTGGTGCTCCTACATCTTGGTTTCCCACGAAGGACCAGTACCTGTCACTACTACAGGCATGTGGAAGGGAAGAAGGCACAAAACATCTTCCCAGTTCTTGTCCGTATTATAAGTTTCTTTCTCCTCCCATACCAGTCCATGGACCAGAACCTACATGTAGTGCTAATTTGTTGAATCTCATACAGATGCGGTAATAAGTATTATTCTCAAACAGACGTAACAGAGCTTCCTTTTACTTATTTGTCTGTTTACATGGATGCTTCATCTCAGATGGCTACATAACTCTTTTCTGATTAAAGCCTCTTCCCCTCACCTACACAGACACAGGATTTTAATCAGACTATTTGTGGTCTACTTACAGTGGACAAACAAGTGAACAAAAATGGTCCTTCCTTGATGGGTTGCCGAAGATATGCAAGACAGGAAAACATAAAATGTCAGAACTCTGCTGCCATGTGTTTGGAGAGACAGTTTGTCCTAGCAACATCAGAGGCTGATGATAATTAAATGCAAACTAAAAACAATAAGGCAAGCTGGTAAGTACTGAACATGAAAGAACAGTTCACTATGGCAAGTGTAATTATACTCTTAGGCTTTAAATGACAGCTACTTCTGTATTGACCAGTGTCAACATAAGGTGGTTTTAATGTTCTGAACTTCTAGGAGAAGTGTGTATTCCTGTCCCTGAGTTTCAGAAAGCATTTGTCGCCCAGCACCACCATAGCATTTGTTACAATCAAAGTGAAGGAGGAATTCCCATATGATTTCTGTGACTCTCAGACAGCTGACCAAGAAATCCCTGAAGAAGCACACCAAGAAATAGCTTGATATAAACTCAGCAGGACAAGGTGAAAAAAACATGATGTAGAGATAGATGTCTTGGGCATGTTTTTATTAATTGAATCTGGCTAGAAATGACAGAAGAGGAAGAATAAATGTGGGACATGCCAAAGCAGGAAAAGCACAAGAAGAGAAAACAAAAGGCCAGCATTTGCTGCTTTATTTTAAACATTGTTATTTAAGACAAAGTCCAGTCATAAACCAGAAGAAAACGTTAGTCACCAAGTAATTTGTGTGTTGTCAAAGAAAAGTTAGAACCCTTACCAAAAGCTCTGAAATATTGTGAATCACAGATGACTTTGGGACTCCTCAAATGCCATAGAAGGACCTAAAAAACATGAAAGCAGTGATTCACTTCTTCCAGGAAAACCACAAAACTGTTCAGTTTAAATAATCTGCTTCCATTGTTTATGGTATTCATCAAATATAAGTATGTTTTCCTACCCTCTGCTGATCAAAACGTGAAAATACTCAAGTCCACTCACAAAAATGAACTCCAAGCCTGAATCCACTGCCCTCACCATAATTAGGTGGAAACATGCTTTGAGGTGATCTGGAAGGCTAGAAAAACAGGCTGGAATCATGACCCTGTACCAAGGACTTTTCACAAAGTAACCCTACAGCACGCCTTCCAACAGATGCCAGGTATCCTGGTGTATCCACTGTCAACAGCAGTGTTGCACAGACCTGCCTGAGGGTCATGGGTACCCTGTTGCTCACCCTGCTTTCCAGACCACAAATGGACTTTGCCACCAGCTCATGCTGCAAAGAGGTCATGCTGATCCATTATTTCCACAGTTCACCTGGGCTTCCTCCCGAAGGAAACTTACGGATTTGGGTAAATGAAAGCCACTGGCTGTTTGAATAGGTCCTCTGGCTGGGATGACTGATATACCAGGTCTAATGAGGGTACAGCAGAGAACATCTGCTCAACATAGGTTGAACCTTGTGCAAGTGGAAAATAACTGCTACAGGCACCCTTTTCATGCATCATCTTCCAACTTCTGTGAAAAGTACGAGACTCATATAAGAAGGCTGAGCTTTAAAACATCTAACAGATTGTGGGCTTTAGACTTTCCTTAGAGAGGGAAAAAAAGAAACAAAGCAGACATGCTAGCTAGAATGAGCTGAAGAGTATATCATAATGTTAGGAAACTAAGAAAAAATACGTTGAAGTAACCCTCATGCTTTAAAGGTCCAGCCTTGTGTCACTGATGGGGAAGAGAAATCCTTTGGTGAGGTGATCTATGAGTTTTCATGATCCAGTGATGCTTTCAACAGGAAAGGATTAACTGGGTAGAAAATAACTTGCCTTTCTCCTCTACGGAAATAGATCATGTTTCTTATGGATTCATTTCAAAATTCATTAAGCTTGAGCCATCATTTCTCTGTGGGGCTGCTTCATCCTTCATCTTCTAAAACACCTTATATCAAGTCCATTACAAAACAAATTATGAGAATGAACTTGACACAGCCTTTCACACTAGTCTTTTCTGTAATCAGTAGACAGTTATTCCTATGATAAAGGAATATTTTTGTATTCACATAGTAAAAGGGTAAAATGGAAAAACAGACTATCCTATAAGAGAGGAATTTGAAAGCGAAAATGAAAGAAAAGGAATTCAGGCAAAATAAAAATCTTAGTATCAAAAAAGATCTTTCTAAATCCTTATCTTGGTAGTAATTCTGATACTCATCATTGCATGAATAGCTCTGGCAAGTATGTTTTTAATGTACTGAGAAAGTGTTCAGAATTTTCTTTTTCTTCATGTGTGATGCACTCATAAAAAAGGCACATTTTTAGTATTTGAAGCATGTTTTAGGTTAAAATCCTAAACTGTGGTGGAACTGATATGGTTGGCTGTTGCAGGGAGTGAAACACCATGTTACTCCAAAACAAAGCCCCTCTAAATACTGTCTTTGTAAACACATTTGCATGATCAAAGGTAATTTGAAACTTCCCCCTGCAAGATAACGGGCATATTCCTCTAGTATGTTCCAAACTAGTCAGTTCACAAGTGAACTTCATTACATAAAAGACATCAGTTTTATGAAGAAATGAAAACCAATTATGTGGTACCTAATAAGCAAATAAAAACAGAAACAATTGCAGAAATTCAGGCTAATTGCTTCAAAATTCAGGTTATCGGAATAGTCAAAGCAGTATGCACAGACTTTCTAATTTACCAGAAATACAGCAAAACAGACATCAAAAGCATATCTCTGAATTTAATATGATTCTCCTATTTCCTTTAAAGGTCCTTGTCAGACATAAGTCTGTGCTCATTAACATGTAAGTTCCTGTGAACAAAACATTCAGAAAATACTGCTTCTTACACTTTGTAATATTACAAATTTTCTTGATGGGATCATTATTCAGCAATACTTGATGGCTAGTGAACCTCATACTAATGAGGGTATTTGAACGTTAGGGTGGGCTAATTAACCCTGTTTCAGTTGCAAAGTAGGGGTTTGAAAGTTTGATATGTATGACCAAAAACAGCAATTAAATGCTAAATTTACTTAACTTGGTAGAGAAATAGAAGCACATAAAGAAAACTCACAAGAATGGTCAAGTGGCTAGCGTGTGTAATCACAGTGTTGAATTGTCCATTAATGTCCCCAAAAAAGTCTACCTATTTTGTATCTCTCAACAAGCATGTTCAAAATTATCTCATCATTGTAAGAGAAAAAATTACGCATGGCCACTCACAGTGGAAAGCAGCAGCTAAAGGAAGGATTTTAGGTTTCTTTCATTAAAGTATTGATCCAGACTGGCATCAGAAAACAGATTTAGATTTGTCTGTGAAATTTAAGAGTTGTCTTTACGAGATCAGGAAGGTTGCCTACAGCTGATGCTACCAGCCATTATAAATTAATGCTTTTGTCAGAAAAGAGCATTGATTTCCAAAGGCAGTCAACACCTGCCCCGACCAGTTTTTCTGTGGAAAGCTGGTAAGCTGCTTTTCATTGCTTAAGGAGTTCTGTGAATCCCATGTTACTTTCTTAAAATTTTGTGGATTTGCTGCTGGCTATATTACCTACATCTTCCCACTTTGGAATATGTGTTACAAACCTTCATAGAGTGTGTTAGATAGATCTCTAGCCCCATTGTGCTGGGTGTGGCTGAGATCATAAAGATATATACGTACCTACCCATCAGAAATACTGCCTCCTTTCAAGAAAAGAACCTGGACCCCGGTCCCACTGCCTCTAAATTCAGTTAAGGAAACAAAGTAATGGCGTGCTCAGTAACTTATGATTGAATGGCAGCAGACAGAAGCTTTGCTCTAAATCAAGGCTGAATATTCTTGCTGAGAGGACACTGCAATCAAAAATTTACAGAAAGTACCTGAGAAAACTAGTGTCAATGTTCAGATGATCAAATTGTGTGTTCATACATCTCTGAAGTATATGTAAGAGCTTATGAAGTTCTAACAGAGCAATTCAGTATTTTAAACTAACAATGTGTAAAAATCAAGAGGCTCAGAAACAATTCCTGTATGACACTAACACCTTGATAAATTTACGGTAAAGCTTCTGATTTTCTCCTGTAATTTCTTCCAGATTTTCCCAGGACTGAAATAAGATCTGCCTTTTTTCTGCAATACTGTCTTCTTCTGTCCCAGCATCGACGCTGGCAATTTTACTTTCTCTTTGTCCCCATACAAATGTTGTATTGCCTTAACCACCACACCCCTCTGTAGCCTTTCTTTGCAGTCTGGTTGAAGAAGCTCTGTAAGCCTGGGCAGCAGCCAGGCTGTCTGTTGACCTAACCAAAGCAGTGTTTAAGACAAATTCAAGAGGCAGGATGCACTGTATTTAGAATTTGTACAGGCTCCAGTTTTATTTTGATTCCTCAGTGGCTTTACAGCATATGCTCAGGAGATGAAGAGAGCAAGGAGCACTGTGGCTCGAATAGGAAGTATCTTGTTTGTCATAGCCACACGAAACAGTCACATCAAAGTAAAAATTGATATTAAATAATATTTGCAAACAGATGAGAAATTAATGCAAACACTGTCTTAGTCCTTATGGCTTCTATTATGCTCCTGTATCATAATATTAGTGTCTTCTGTTAGGGAAATGTTTCTTTTTTATTAAAGGAATATGATACACCTTAGGGAAAAGAAAGGGAAATGAGCTAGTATTCTGAAATCAAATGTCAGATCTTCCTCTATCTAAGCTTGCAGATGATTACAAAAGGCTTAACTGGAAGCCAGTTCTTATGCCAAGATACACACTGAAGCATTCCTATAGACTTACTATTTGAGCTACACTCTTATTCCTTTATACAATGTACAATGGCCAGAAAGAAATATTATTTGCAAACACCAGCTAAAGAAAATGCTTGATATATTTGCAAATCACCTGTGCATCTCTATAAGCATGCAAATACAGAATTTGATTCCAAACATTGCTCTGGTAAAAGTATTCTGCAAAGGTTGCTTTCCTTTCCTCCTCATCCCTCAGTTTTCTTCACACATGGGAATTCGACAAGAATCTAAAACAAAGTAAAACACATCTGACTTTTAACAGCTGTTACTCAAAGTGACTCAAAGCTCTCACTATTATTTTCTTCTTTATTAATAAGAATTCAATCACAGTAAAATGATCTAGATTAATTCTTCATGAGCTCCATTTCTGTCATTTTTCTGCTGAGACATGACAGCATTTCATGGCTAAAAAAAAATAATTCTCAGTATTTTTCCGAAACACTTTAAGTTAAAAAGAAAAATAACATAAATGCACACAGGCGCTATTACTAGAATATTACAGGGTAAAATAATGCAGGAGATTACCTCAGAAAATATCATATGTGAATGAAAGTAATTTCCTGGATTACCTACACCTGAATGGGAGACAGATTTTCCCTACCGGTTCAGGGTTTAAAGTCACCAATCCAACACATGTCTTTGAGAACTTTTCCTTCACCAGTAAGTGAAGAAGATTTAGCAAATTACAGAAGCCATCTGATCTACTTGATTTTGTGTACATGTTTAAAACTAAGCATTTCAGCCAAAATTTCAAATATAAACTCAGTGGTGCAAAAATTACTTTTGGGTAATGGTTTTAAAAGACAGGTGTCTGTAAGGAAGGCAGGAACCTCCCTTGGAATGGAAAATGCAACCTCCTTCCCTTTCGATTTCTATAATTTTGAAATTAAGGGGCTTTCAGGCAAATGTATGAGGAATAGGAATAACAGTTCTTTACT
>VZTH01008848.1:9573-58547 GCA_013397815.1 Aleadryas rufinucha | reverse complement strand
AGCAGATGGTGGAAAGGTGTCTCCTTTTAGTGAGGTAGGGTGTAAAAATAGGGTCCCCTGTGCAAGAGCCGCTCCAGCGAGCAGGCTCCACTCACGGTTGGAGGAAAAGCAGCAGAAGGTAGGAGACTGCGGTGATGGTGAATTCTCTCCACAGCGATGCAGCCTCCTTCCCCTCTGAATGCCAGATCACCAGTGAAGCTGGGGCCCCACCCAACCCCCTCTTCCTAGGTAAAAGGGGGCCAGTTGGCCGGGGCTCCTCCCCAGTGAAGTCCTTTGTCTCCCTCAAGTACCTTGGTAATGACTCCCTCTCAGCAATGTACATGTGTGGGGAAAAAATTCTTTCAAAAGAAAAAGAAAATAAAAAGAGAACTCTTAAAACCCCAACAATTACTTTACAGATAACTACAATACAGATGAAACTTTTAACCATATGCTATGTTGTCACACATAATTCTACTTTAACATGCTTTTAAATAATGAGAAATTTCCTGGTCAAAAACGAATGTTAAAACATCATGCAGGAATATGTAAGAAGAATTTAAACGTCAGTATCATCATGCAATATCATTAATAATCATAATCAGCTCTAATGAAATTTTTAGTTCGGTATATGAGCTTTCTTGTGTTTAACTTACACACGTCATAGGGATTAGATGAGAGACAAGGGGCAAAAGTTGGCATGTGAGAAATTCTGACTGAATATAAGAATGAATATTTTCCCTGTTAGGACGATGAAACACCAGAACAGGTTGACCAGGGAGGTTGTGGAGTTTCCATCCTTGGAGATACTCAAAATTCAAGTCCATGAGACCACAAGAAGCCTGATCTCATTGGATATGCTGTGAGCTGGAGGAGGTTTTCTGGAGCTTCCCTCCAACTTGTGTGATTCTATAATTCATATAAAAACTGGTAGGTGTAGCTTAGAAAGAACACCCACACTCTTTGAGTCATTTAAGTGGAATTTTGGGGAGAGCTTTCAGAACAGAAATACTTTTTAAAAAATTGTTCATTAGTTCTTCTCACAATTTATGAAGTCTTTTGACCTCTCCAGTGTTAAAAATTGCAGTGTCAACAGCCTGATATATTGATTTTTAAGATTATATTTTTATAGTATATTCATCTATACTTTATTATTGAATAACGTAGTTTTAAAAAAGCAAAACAAAACAAATATAAGGTGTCATTCGATTAAAAACATTTTAGAGGAACTTTCCTTAAGTATTTACTTTTGGGTGATTCAAAATTCTTTTCATTTTCCATTTGTCTGCAGACATAAAGAAAGAAAAGCCAACCCCCCCCCTCCAAACAACAAACCCCAAACACCTCATGCTTCTGTCTGATGCTGCTATTCCCTGTTGCTCAAGTGACATATCAGATAGATAAGTATTCATCTCTTTCATTCTTTTTTTTTCATCCCATTCCCCAACAAGGTCTCATCTTATAAAATAAATCCTTATAATTGGTCTCAATGACTTTTCAATATTGAATATAATCCCACTTCTACTACCCCAGCACTCAAGATGATCATTGTGACATTCTGATACTCTTTGATGTTAACAGTGGGTCCTTACTTGAAGATCAGCTGCAAATTTCATTGATACATTTTGATTTTTCTAGTGGCAGAAAAAATAGAAAAGAAAATAAAAATTAGTCCCAAATCTCATCCTTTGAGTATTTCCACCTATAATCTCCCTTGGCATGCTACTTCTGTGTTCACCATAGAGTACTGGCACAGCCCCTTTTATCCAGAATCTTAACAATTCTGCTGTTTTTTCTGGGTTTGGCTGGAGTAGAGTTAACTCTCTTCACAGTTGCACAGTATGGGGCTGTGTTTTGGGCTTGTGCTGGCTACAGTGCTGATCACACAGGGATATTCTCGTTATTGCTGAGCAGTGCTTACAGAGGGGCAAGGCCGCATCTGCTCCTCATACCGCACCACCAGTGAGGAGGCTGGGGATGCACAAGGAGTTGGGAGGCAGTACAGCCAGGACAGCTGACCCCAACTGACCCAAGGGATATTTCATACCATGTGGTGCCATGCTCAGCAATAAACTAGGGCAGAAGTGGTTGGGGTGCCACTGCTGAGACCCTGGCTGAACAATGGTCAACTAGTGCTGAACAATTGCTTTCATTTTCATCACTGTCTTCCTTGGGTTTTATCTCTCTCTCTCTCTCTTTGTGATTTTGATTTTCACTACGATTTTATTACTAATATTATTTTATTTCTATTATTAAACTGTTCTTATCTCAACCCATGAGTTTTCTCACTTTTACCCTTTCATTTCTCTTGCCCCCATCCTGCTGGGAGGGGTGGGAGAGTAAGCAAGTGGCTGTATGGTGCTTAGTTGCCAGCTGGGGTTAAACCATGACACTTCTTTTGTTCTAATTCCCATCTTCTTCCATTTACATCATGTAATCAAAGATGTTTTACTGAACATTAGATAGCTGAGGGCCACCAGATTTCTTTCATCTAGGGAACCAGTCACAGAAGAAACAACAAGTGACACTGATCTACAATTGCTAAGCATATGTTGCATTTTATTTCATCACCAGCTGTTTCTAATTTTGTCCTTTATTGTGTTAAAACAACAACCAAACAAACAAACAAACAAAAAAAACAAACCCCATACAATTTGCATAATTGTTGAGGTTCCTCTAGACAAAACAAAATGAAAAAACTCCAGGGTAAAAGGAGTTATCAATTAATCTCAGACTTCAGATACAAATGAAACTTAATCTGAAACAATGCATCCTTTTAAACATCCTCAATCTAAAAGTCAAGTGAGAGAGCATCAGCAGCTGCCACATCCTAATTCATATACCAAAACAAACAAACAGATCCCATGGTAAATATGTACTAGCTGGTTGTGATACAGTTGACTTAGGTATAAAGATTTGCTGGAGAATATTCTGCATCTAATATTATATTTAATAGATTCAGGACAAAAATAAACCACAATTAAGATGAGTCACTAAATATAAAAGTTACCTGCAGTTAAACATTATGTAAGATTTCAATTTCCTCAAAGACTCAAAAACCAGTATCATAAAGTTGAAAAAGTCATATATCAAATGAAAAAATATGGTGTGCCATTTACAACTGAATGGAATTTGCTTAAAGATTTGATTAAAAATTCTAATTAATTTTGCGCTTCATTATGAAAAAGTATTACAGAATAAGTCGTAAAACCATAGAATGGCTTGGGTTGGAAGGGACCTCAAAGACCATCTAGTTCCAACACCCCTGAATTGGATGGGATCACCTGTCACCAGTACAGGTTGCTCATGCCCCATCCAGCCTTGCCTTGAACACTGCCAGAGATGGGGCATCCTCAGCGTCTCTGGGCAACCTGTTCCAGTACTTCACCAGCCTCACAGTAAAGACTTTTTTCATAGTATCTAATCTAAACTTGACTTTCTTTCAGTTTGAACCTATTCCCCCTTGTCCCGTGGCTGCATGNGCCCAAGCTTCTTCCAGGGCTGCAGATCAAACCCATCATCAACTGCAGAAGTTTTTGCTTCTCTGTTTCCTACAACATGTCACTGTAAAAAGTCTCTCTTCATCTTCCTTGTAGGCTCCCTCCAGATACTGAAGGCTGCAATCGTGTCATCCCAAAGTCTTCTTTTCTCCAGAATGAACAAATATACTGTTAGATATTATGAAAAGTGATAGGATAATGAGCCCTTTGAGATTAGCAAGTAGTGCCATTCTGAGAATTCAATAACAAAACCCACATTGTCATGATTTGGGATGTAGAATCTCTTGACCTACGCTAGTTAGCAGTCATGTTGGAAATTCAGTTCTCAGGGAGCTCTGCACCTTTATTCCCATCCATTAAGTATAAAGCACAGTCCTGTATTGCCCTGAAGTATAGAATGGTCCAGATTAGACATTCTCTATCCAGATTCATTCCTATACCTGAGCCGCAGTCAGAAGAGACATTTGCCAGCTTAAAAGCATTATCTGTCTAGATTTTCCCATTAGACTTGTCTCTGCGAAGAGCTGCTAGAACTGCAGTAACGGTACTCAGGCAGTGATGTCATCTCAACAAATCTTCCATGATGATTCTGGTCTTGGATTGTTAATTTGGCTTATGGATGGATACCTGTCTGTTAGAGAAAACTATGGTAGATCAGCGATTTTCTGCCATCTGTAAACAGATGGATTGAAATTAGTTACTAATTGGGGTGAGGGACCTCAACATATGACATATCAACCACCTGGGCCATAAAGTCATCTGCTGTAGGATTGTAAAACCCTGGTGCTTCATCATGTCTGTAGCTCTCATAATGCCTAAAAATGGCTCAGAGTGAGGTCTTCATAATATTTGCAGCTGGGAAGGATCCAGGTTTCAATCTTTCTTTTGGCTGACAGTGTTGACACAGGCTTCAAACCAGGCAGTGATTAAATCTTAGATTTCTGAGTTTAAAAACCCAATATTGCTTTGAGCTGCATTTTAAACTAGTAAGTATTCTTTCACCTCTTATGTAAGCAATCCGCTTACAATAGCAGACCACTGTCTTGCAAGCGAAGCATTGCAATGGAATTATCTCAAACTGTCAATGTCTGTTTTAACACTTGCAGACACGATCGCAAATGTCTGGGGGTGTCTCAAATGTATATATTTCGCTACAAGCATTAAGACTTAATTCTTGGATTTGTTGCTAGTACTGGATGCTGTAACCATAGTGATTACCTTTCAGTTGCTAGACTTTGACTCGCCATGAAATGAAGAAGGAAAAGGCTTGGGGAGAGATTTAAACAGTTCACCCAATATTGAACTGACACCTACTGCTGAATCTATGTTGATACTGTAGGAAATAGGTGTCTTTATGACAAGCAATCTTTACAGACAGAATTTGAAGAAGGAATATGATTAAAAACTGGCTGAAATCAGGATTAAAGAACAAGAATTCTTCTGTAAATACAAAAAGGGAGAAATCAAAACAGTGTTCTCACACAGGACACTAGCATAACAGATATCCTCATCACAGAAAGGTTTTTCCCAAACATCAGGTTGGTGATATAGGAGAGCATATATGATAAAAAACAAGGGCTGGGAAGGGACTAAGCTGTCTTAGTTGCTCCCCTGGAGGTGAGACATAAGAGTATTATCCTTATCATAAAACTGTGGCAGCTGCCATTGCAGCAGACCAAGTACAATACCTGTTAAGCCTACTGAATTTCATTTTGCTACAGCCAAAACCAAGCTATTCTCCCATCCTGTCCTCTACACATTCTCAGTAGGATTACATTACCTATATACGTTTCTTGCAGAAGCCACAAAGCTCTAACTCATCTGCAGCTATTTCACTGCTCAATACACCAACATTGTTTGTCTGTTTTATCACACCTGTAATCTAGAAGAGACCCAAGAGTTAACATTCATCTGTCTGTCTTAGAGCAAGAGGGCTGTCATGCTGTTTAAGACTTGGTATCCATTTAAAGTCCTGTCTCCACTGTAGCCAACATCCAGTATTATATAAAAAGGTACAAGAATCCTCCAACACAGAGAAGTGGAACAATCTCCCCTCAGCATTATGTTCGTTCTGACCCACAAAAGGGAAGTTATTTTACCCTGAACCATGCTAATTTATATTCCTCCCAAGATTTACTTACAACACAGTTTTGTAAGCCTGTTTTAACAAGTGCAAATTAGGTGTCACTTCTAGCACTAAAAATAGCAAACGGAAAAGCATACTAGAAGAGTAATCCATTTCACTCAAATTACGAGAAATTATAGGAGATCTCCCCATGACAACACTGGTGAATGCCGGAGATTTCTTTCTGGTATTGTGCTCTAGGGTTCAGAGTAGGTGGAAAAGGAGGCAGGACTATTTGCTTCTAATGATCTGCTAACACCAACTGATAGAGCAAGGTGTTCAAGTCCCAGAGCCACTATCTGATTTTCCATCCTTTTCCAAAGAAAATGGATTATTGCATCTGGCAAGTTTGCTGTAGAGTATGTTAGAAAGTCAGTCTAGTGAAAGGAATGTACTAAGGTGAGAGCAAAGAAAGGCAGAGCTGTCCCTTGTTGTTTCCTAAACTCCATTCTCCGTTCCATTCATTAGCTCTATAATTATTGTCTGAGAAGAGTTGATCTTCAGGGAACGGATGTTCATACTATCCTGAGATACCTTAAGATGTTGTAATTAGCGGAAAGTGAGCAGAAGGATGAATTATTTCATAGTTCAGTAAATGTATTACTATACCCTAACAGATCTAAAAGCCATTCCTGCTATAAATAAGTGGAAAACTACAAATCCATTTGGATAAAACATACCCGTCTGGAGAGTCCTGTGACTAGCCAGCATGTTTATCTCTAAGCATTCAGTGTCTACTGATGCAAACCCACTGGTCCTGTAACTATTTAATCAAGGTTTATGTGATTAAGTAACGCAAATAACAGGCAAAATATAGAAAAGGTTCATTTTACTAAACCCATACTTGACTTCACCTATGCTGTATCATCAGGAACCTTAACTGAAGGCACATGCCATATCGCTTCAAGGATTTTCTTGCTGCATGGCGTGGTGCTGCATCCTACTTTATGCTGTAGCTTCACTTGTCTCATTACCTATGAAGGCCTTACCTCTGATTAGAAGTCACTAGCCAGAGCTATTTTATCATGCTGAAGATTAGCAAGAGTTACCGCCAATACCACAAAGAAGAAAAACCTTCCCATCATCTGCATTGCTGCTCATACCATGAACAATGGCATGACTTGGTCACCTCTGCCATGCACCAAAACTTCCAAACAACTGATCTCCTGTCCCAGGAGTTCCCCCTGTTCAGTTTCTCACTATCATCCCCTTCTTGCCACAGATTCTTTTCGTAGGTGACAAGAGGAAAAAAGTTACATCTGTCCCATAATTTACTGCTCTACAGGAGTCCTGCTTCGCTGACATTGCTTTCCATTTGTGTCCACAAACACCTCATTTATCAACACTGTCTTCAGAAAAGCCAATTCTTCTACACCTCTACACTTCATACTACTCTGATAACAGCACCTATGATTAGCTGTGCAAGAAGTTAAACCAGTCCTACAAAGGGCTGTAGATGAGAAAATACTACACTTTAGCTTTGAACAATAGTGTCACAGACCTAGGCTTCACAGTTTGGCCAGCTGCATGTAGAGCTTCCCTGGCTGAGTACAAGTCTATTTTAGTGGAAAATTAGTCTTACTACACAGTGGAAGCATTAAGAAAAAGAAACAGAAAAGTAGTTATATTTGTAGAAGGAGGAGTAAATGCATAGGAACAATTCGAAATGCCTGTTTCGCTCCTGAAAACACACTGAATTTCCATTCCTCTCTTGGATTGAAATTGTCTAATTTGTGAAACAGTGAAAACTTACAGTAACAAAAAGCTGTTTGCTTGTTTCTAAATGGAAAAATATTCGTGAGGACTTTTAGTTGACACAGTTAAGACTCTACAATGACTCCAGATATTAAAGCTTCAGAAGAAAACATTGCTTGGCCAACAACCCATGGATTTAGGATCCCTCAGCCCTCAGCAGTCCCTCTAGCATATACCATATCAGTTACAATAAACTGGGGACACCAGGACACACCAGACTTATGCCATCTGCACCAGTGATCATCACACGAGTCTGTTTTTAGACATTTTAGCTTTATCCTTCATAGTGTGACACAGCTGTCTCTAAAAATCACCAAGGGAGGTGAAGCTATGTGCAAGAGAACTGCTACATGTACTTCTGCCAACCTTTCAAAATGGACCAAAAAATGAATATTTCAGAAGCACGGGGACAGGTAAAAAAAAAAAAAAAAAACCAGACAAGAACTCAACAAACCAACTCCATGCTTCTGCCAGGAAGGCTCCATCTGCCCCTCTCAGAGGTCACCATGCTGGACAAGCATTGCAACAGCACCTCAACATTCTGTAGCAGGCTGTAGCAAACCAGGAGAAGCTGAAGAGTCAAGAGTGGCTTCCCTTGCTTCTTTTTAAATGTTGTGGATGCTAATATTTTTTTCCCCCAAGTTAATAAATGAGCAGACAAAGGCAAGGTAATACTGAAACTGGTTGCTGAGCTCCTGGGGTATTTTAAAAACACTGATAAAACACTGATAAAACACTGATAAACTTACATAGCAAATATAAGAGAGCACATAGGCTGCTAGATGCCAACTCAGTAGATGCTTGGGTGTCACAGTGATTTAAGAAGTGTTGGTGCAACCCTGGCAATAGATCTAAGCTGCTTCTGTCACTCTGACTTGATGCTGTAGAACAGCTGTACACAGCTACTAAACCCGGTCTCTGCTGTAGACTCATGCCTGGCACCACACTGCTAACTCATTCTGGTTCACCCTGGCCTCTGACTAGAAAACATGAAAATTGCCTTGACTGAGAACGGTGGTACATGTGTTCTGGGATCTTTCACAAGTCCTGTAGTTTCTCCTGCCTTGTTCTTGGGACTGTAAATCCTGCTCCGGAACTATAGTTTCACAACTGCTCTGAGCTGCTCTGCAAAGCTGCTTTGCCTTCCTCCTTCACTCTTAGTTGTCCTTTCCTGCCCCAGAGCCAGTGCTTGGATAGCCATTGGTGGTGGAGACAGGATCAAGGAATTTACTTACATAAAAAACACCATGCAAAAATAGTAATGACAAAGTTCATCTCTAATCTGGATTCCTTCCATTTCCTAACTAGTTATTCAAATGTGTGCGGTCACACAGGAAGGGATGGAAGTAGCAGCTGTCTTGGGCTTCACTGAAGTGAAATCTTTCTGAAACTTCAGTCTCAGAGAGAGGTTTTACTGCCCCAAGCATTAAATAAAACTGATCTTGAGGTTTGCTTTATTTATAAAGTCATTTGCATGAAGACACTTTCCCAGATTTTCAGTATATTGGCACCAATCCCAATTTTCTGCACTAAGCTACTCAATTCTTCAAATAATTAATCTCATGTTCTCCCTAGTTACATATTTTGCAAGAAAGAGAGCTTGCACCTCCATATCCTAATCAGTACTCAAGAGTATTAATCAGATGCTTTCCAACTGACTGAGGAGTTACTTGCTCTTGCTTGTTTTTTTTTTCTTCTCCTTAAATGTGTACACATACTATACAGTATTTTGAAATGTTGGTTCCCATGAGACTGGCAACAGCACTGGATTTGTAGGGTTTTAATCAGATTAATCATATTGAATTGGCCAGCGCCATTAGTTATCCATTTGATTATGCTGTTAGTAAAATAAAAATAAAACAAAGTCCTTTATTATCAACATTCTAAAAATACTCTGCATTCTGCTCTGAAGATTTAGTGTCAACAATACATGCCTTTAAAGGCAAACTGATTCCCTGCAAAAGCCAAAAGCAAATTTTCCATAGAAAGTCTACATCAGTGTTGTAAACCTGACTATAATGTTAGATTATCATGTAAGCAGCTTAATGATATTAAAATTATGCAGCTCATGAGAAATCTCATGAAGAGCTTTTCTGCAAGCTGCCTTTTATAAAAACATCCCAGATGAAAAGCAAGTATTTACAGCAGATTTGGTTTGCAGTGACCCCAAGATGACAGAATTCAGGATGTGGAGGATAGCTGAGACAGTGAGCAGTGGAGTTAGGACTCAGGACATCAGGACAGTAGAATTTGGCTTATTTGGGTAATTGCTAAGTAAAATTCCCCAGCAAGCAGTCATCAAGCAGAAAGAGATAAGGCTGAATTTCAAAGAAAACCAGGAACAATCTACCGTGTCATACAAGAAGGCCAGAATTTCACCAGCAAAACTGCCAGGCTAAGACAGAAGCCTCTCCATGAGCTAAGACACAGAAGGGAGAGTACAAGAGGAGGAAACAAGGCAACAGAACTGGCAAGGAAACCAGAAACAAGAATTACTGTTCAATTGGCTGGAAAGGAGAGGAAATGGAGATGACCTCTATGTGAGAAAACAGCTGGCATACTTGGAGCTCTGCCTTGGGATGGATCAGAAGCCAAACGACAGTTTATGGATCAAGATTAGCAGTCAAACATTGTTTCGTCTTGTTTTAGTGGATATCTACTATAGACATCCTGACAGGAAGAAAATGCAGATGAGACTTTTTTCCAACAACTGGAAGAAGTCTCACGTGCACAGGTCCTGTTCATCATGGGAGACTAACCACTGCTGTATTTGCCAGAAGGATGATACAGGAGGGCTCAGGTAATCTAGAACACTTCTTGAATGCACTGAGGATAACTTCCTGGTAACTAAGAAGCTAACATGAAAACATGATCTGCTAGACCTTGTAGTTACAAGAACAAAAAATTTGTCTGAGATACGGAAGTCAGAGGCAGACTTAGCTGCAATGACTGTAGATGGTAAACTTCAGAAATCTGAGAGGAGAGAAAAACGATGAAAAGCAGGATCACAGCCCTGGATTTCAGGAAAGCAGCTAAGGCCCTCCTTAGTCAGCCCTCCTCTGACTTTCATATCTCAAATTCTCTCTTAATCTCAATGAGATCCTTCCAACGTAAATGAGTCTTTGATTCTGTGAAGCATAAAAATATTGTTTCAAATCCTAGTTGGACCTGACAGTAAAAAGAGCCAGGGCAACAAGAAAGGCTTCTCTAGTTACATTAATTGCAAAAAGAAGAGGCATACAGCATGGGTCAAAAGGTAATCTCTGGGTCCAGCCAGGAAACACAGAATTCAGCAGATGGGAAACTGATAGATTAAGCAACAGCTGAATACAAGCCACAAAGGGCACTGTCATCATGTAAACTGCATACTAAGTGACACTGGCAGGGATATGGGTAGCACAGAGGGAAATTATTACCCTCCCATATTCTGTAATGGTAAGGCTGCACTTGGAACAGTGTCTCCTATTTCTTTCCTGATACTGAGAAACTGAAAAGGATCCAATGAAGAGCTATCAATGTGGCCAGGGCCTTGAGCACATAACCTATCAGGAGAGACATGGGAACTTGCCTTGCTGTGGTTGGCAAGGACAAAAGCCAAACGCAAACCTCATGGCAGCCTTCAGTTTCCTGAAGGGAAGATTGCAGTAAAACCACTCTCCGTAGTGGCAGATTAAATAGTGAAGGGCAGCAGCTACTAATTGCATATAGGGAGGGTCAGAGTAGATGTCAGGAAAGATTTCTCGCCAAAAAAGTAGTGCAGCACTGGAAGAGTCTGCCCACAGATGTTGTGGAATTCCCATTCTTGAGGGTCTTCAAGATTTGCTAGAGAAAGCAATATCTCAGCCTGAAACTGGGTTGGTGACAGTCCTGCTTCCAGCAGAAGATTGGAGTAGAAATTCCCAGAGGATTTTGCAACTAGCATGTCAGTAGTCTTCTAGGACTATGACAGTGTCACTAATGCCCTTAGTGTTATCCACTCCAAGCGCAAAACACCTCTGCTTTAACTGTCATTATAAAGGAGAAATGTCGTGATGTGCCTCTATCCCTGGTTTCCAAATGCAGCACAAAATGTGAGTAACAGCCTGATCTATGATTTATGGGTTAGAATTCTGTAAAGCAGACGGGGTGCCAAAAATATACAGGAAAAATATCTCTGGCCATGTAAGTCATCATAATCATGACCATTTTATAGAACACTATTCAATTATAAGCCTAATGAACAATGAAACAAAGTTGTCCTGAGCATTTAGGAAAAAAAAAAAAAGTAGTAGTTACATACAAAGCTACAAAGCAACCAACCAATCAAAAAAAAAAAACAAAACCCTAAAAAACAACCCAAACCAAAAATACCCACGCACACCAAAAAAACCCCAGTAAGGTATACACAAGTCTAAAGATCTGGCAGCCGCTATGTAATTACTGTTTCTATTCCAGGTAGAGCCACTGACTCATCGCATGCCACTTTGACCTCCATCTGCTTTGCTTGAAACTAAAGAAAATTGATATAGTAGAATGACAGCTGAGAACCAGGCAGGAGGAATCAAATAGATTTCATTCACCAGACCCATAGAAATAGAAATAACTCCTGCTCCTAAATAGGTAAAAAATAAATTTCATATATATATTAAGGCATTAAAAAGAAAAAGTCTGTTGCTGGTTTTATAAAGTTAGCCTAACCTCATACTAAGATATATGTATCTTTCCTACTAAATTGTTAAGCATCTTCTGGAGCCTAAGAGTCTAGGTATGGTTGGCTGTCTTTACTTCTGATTTCTTACTTTTAAGTTTGGCTTAACATAAGGCCCTGCACAACACAGAATTAAGGTTTGTGGGGATTTTCTTTTACTTCACATGATCAGCTAGTTCATCCTGTGACTCCAATTCATTTTTACATTGCTGATATTCACTTCCTTGTGTTTTCTTTAACTTTGTGACCAGTTCCTATAAGATTTCTGGTACTGTTAGCACTTGTGCAAGTGTTCAAGACAAAAGTCAACAAACCTCTCCCATCTGCTCCTAAGATTGCAATCAGTTCCGCTTCGCCTGCAGCACTGTGCGCTGATACCACAAGGAATTCTTCTGAGCTCTTAGCACTGTCATCCTCCTTAGACATTCAGTGCACTTCGTAATGGTCTCATAGTTCACCCCTGCTGAGCTAGAAGGAAATTACAAAGGAAAAAAATAATCAGGTGCTTCAGCACCAACCATTGTTAGAAAACAGACTGCTTTCCAATTATCTTGCTTATAGGTAGCAAGGGTAGTGGGGTTTAATTAATTCTTCACTCTTCCACAATGTTTTTCCTTAATGAGAACTTGAAATTGCTGCACCCTCCCATCTTGGGCTTAGTTTGCTTTAGTCCTCACATCACATTCCATGTGATAGACCCTCAGAGCTGATCTATGCCCAGCTCATGAGTCAGTCCTCCAGCCAGTAAGGAGCCATCTCCATATAGTCCACACAAAAACATGGGAAGTATGGTTTTCACCCTAGTGCCCAATCCTACTCCTGTGTATTGATGCTTCATCTCCAAGCTGGATGAAATATTTTGGAATGTCAGTTAAAGCTTGAAATTTCTTTTCCTTGGAGTGCTTTCTCCACCTATTTGCAGAGAGGATGAGGACAGCACTTCTGAGCACAAGGTCACAATCCTCAAATGTCATTCCGCCATTCCCTTTCATGCTTGCATATGAACAGACAAGTTTTTGTAAAACTCAGAGGAGAAGGATGCTGAAATATTCTGGACATCAGCATAAAGCAGCATGTAATACCTAGAATAACTTTCCATTGTAGTTGTCAATACTTGGTCTTGAGCATTAAGTGGAGTCCTCAGACACAGGTAGACAGGTATGGGCTACCTGGACCAGCTGGGTTTGTTGAGGGGGGGTTTAGCAAAAACTTGGTTTTAGCTGTGTCACAGAGAGAAATGTCTGAGAGAAAACGTGTTTTTCTCTAACTGCTGTCTACAGTTGCTCTTAAAAGATATATGTAGGCTTTTATTAACATAAGTTGGTCTGTGGGCTACTTGGCAGTAAGAAACTTTCCTTTTCCTTTGTTTTCTCTTCAGTTGTTCATTCTGAAACCCCAAGTGCCCTCACTGGAGCCAAAGTATCAAGAACACTGTTATTCGCTGCCTGTAAAAATACACTAACACATTGAATATAGTTACTGTATATGCCACTACACTTTTATTTCTTTACTCCAGCATTCATTACATTGACATCTTACTTAAGTGTGTATATCTATTGTGCCATATTTTTCCTCTTCTCCACCTCTCCCCTCATGCGTCTTTATGACAGTATTGCCCTCCCTACAAAAAAAAGACTAGCAGCTTCAAAAGCAAAGTCAAACATTGTGGGAATAGATACCATTGCTTGTTTCCTACAGGTACTAAAAACAGTTCATTGATCTTCCCAGGAACATGAATCGTACCATGGACATATTCTGATTCTTTTGTTGACAATTAACATGGCCACTTAAGACAGACAAGGTGTTAAATTTGAACTGTGACAAGTGTTATAGTGGTGTATCTCACTGCTGTTGCAGACAGTGAGTTATGCAGCTGGAAGTTTGAAGTGCAGCTGAGAATGGTATAGTAGTTTTCCACCTTTCTTAGAGGAGCTTCCAGCATGCAGTGAGGATAACAGTAACACATCTGTAAGCCTACCTTACCTGCTACCTTACTTTACTGCTAAATTTTGGCAAGTCTACTTCTAATCGAAGTGTTCCATATTAGTATTTAGTAACATCAACTCTCTTCTTCCTCTACAAAGAGCAAATGGCACATTCAAGCCTTTCACGTTTGCAATGTTCAAATAAGAGGGGAAAAAAAAGCAGCAAAGGGCAAGGCAGTGGGTTATTGTTTTAAAATATAGAAGTCCTTGTAATTCTCTCCTAGAGGCAAAACAAAACACACAAGATAAAATTGGGATTTTACCCTCTTCTATGTTAAATAATACAAAACCAGTGGAACACAACTGTAATAACAACCTTTTTAAATGTCAGAAGCATTTATTACTGCTTCTGTTAAGTATTATTACTGAAACACTGAACAAAATGCAACAAAATACATAGTTTACGGGTGCAACTGAGAAATGTTTTGCTTTTTGCTTTGCTTTTCTGGTAATGATTGAAGATATTGGATGCAATTCTTATCTCATTGCAGTTCAGGGGACTTCTGCATCCCAATACAGTAATGCCTTCACTTCCAACATTATTATGAGTCTAATCTTGTTCTTGGCTGTGCTTAGAGCAATAAAGAGCATCATCATTACAGCTGTATGGATTCCTGCTAGATCTTTGCTTCTTTCTGTAAGACACAACTGTGATGCCACATACATAATTGTGAAGTTATAAACGCCAACAAGTTTTATGGAACACTTTCCTGAAGAATTATCAGCACACTTGAACAACAAAAATGCAAGGCACTTTACTAGCAACTGGAACTATCAACTGGACCAAACAAAATTAAAAAATCACAGAATAATTTAGGTTGGAAAAGACGTCTGAGATCATCAAGTCCAACCTTTGACTAATTACCACCTTGTCAACTAGACGAAGGCACTAAGTGCCACATCTGGTTGCTTCTTGAACACCTCCAGGGATGGTGTCCCCACCACCTCACTGTGCAGTCCTTTCCAATGTTTAACAACCCTTTCTGTGAAGAAATTCCTCCTGATGTCCAACCTGAACCTCCCTGGTACAGCTTGAGGCCATTTCTTTTTTCCATGTTGCTGGTTGCCTGGAGGAAAAGACTGACAGCTTCCTTCCAGGTAGTTATAGAGAGAGATAAGATCCCACCAAGGCTCCTTTTCTCCAGATTAAACAACCCCAGCTCCCTCAGCTGCTCCTCGTATGATTTACACTCCAGACCCTTCACCAGCTCTGTTGCCCTTCCCTGGACTCGCTCCAGCACCTCAATGTCTTTCTTGTAGTGAGGGGCTTAAAACTGGACACAGCACTCGAGGTGCAGCCTCACCAGTGCTGAGTACAGGGGGACAATCACTGTCCTGGTCCTGCTGGCCACACTATTCCTGATACAGGCCAGGATGCCATTGGCCTTCTTGGCCACCTGGGCACACGCTGGGTCATGTTCAGCTGCTGTCAACCAGCACCCCCAGGTCCTTTTCTGCTGGGCCACTTTCCAACCACTTTGTCCCCAGCCTGTAGCACTGCCTAGGGCTGTTTGACCAAAGTGTAGGACCTGGCACTTGGCCTAACAAGACCTCACCCAACTTTTTCTCTTACAGAAGTCTCACATCTACAAATAATTTGTAATTTTCTGATGGAAAACATGATTTCTGCAAAACTGACGTTTGCTGTGTAAAAATTCTGATGTCATTAAAAAACACCGAACAGCTTTTATATGGAAAATAGAAGGCTTTTGTCCTGTTGTCCTGGAGTCAATGTAGCTTTCTGTTCCATTTTCCCTGTCAGAATTTTAGTTCACCAGGACCATGGCCTCCTGTGAACCAGGCTGGTGAATACTGAATAATTTGAGTACGTGCTCCTTCTCCCCTTTTCCCAGTACTTTGGATAGAAGAGGAGAAGAACTGGCTAACATATGTTGCATCAGTCTTCATTGAAAACAATGACAGCAACACTGAACTATGTCCTTAGAAAGGAAGGGAAGCACAATTGGTTCAGTACTGTGCCCCCTAATTCCCTGGCTTCCTTGCTTAGCTGGACTGCAGACTTAAAGAGATGCAGTTCCCCTGACATTCTTAGAAAAGAACATGAGTAGAACCAGTATATTATTCCTCCTTAATTTCAGCTAAAATTTTTTCCCATAATTTCTATGCAGTATCTGGAATTGAGCGCCAGGGGCAGGCAAGAGGTGGGAGAGAACCAAAAACACTCAAAAGCAAAGAAACAAGCAAAAAACCCCAGCACAAAACACACACACAAATTCCAAACATAAACCCGAAATTCCACACCCAAAACGCCACATCACCGTTTGCATCCTCTTACCATAAACCAGCTCTTCTGCAGGTGAGGATATAGATCTTCCCTTGGAGTTCCAAGGTAGGGCAGCTAACTTGCTGAACAGCTAACAGCTGCTTCTGATACATTAGCATGCTTGCAACATAGGAATGAGTATGATTTTTTACAATTTGCAAATTTAGCATTCACCATTCTTTCAGAACTCTGCCCTTCCTATTCTCGTATCAGATAAACACGGAAAATACTCTCCCAATTAATAAGAGCTTGCAGTCACAGCAGGATTTACATATATTGCTTTTCTACATTTATGGCATTATTGCGGTCAATATTCATATTCTGATTATCACTCCATATTTAATTTTAAATTGCAATTTCAGTTATGTTTGTCTTGATTAAGTTATATCTGAATTTCACTGCATCTCATTTTCTGTGAGGCTGCCAGATATTGGATTAGAGGATGGTTCCCAAGAATAAAATTCAAATTTTAGATTGTTTGGGTGTACAGTGTGCATCCCACATTACCAATATACACTGCTGTCTAGTAGAAGTATGAAATTGGTGCACTTCATGTATTCATTTTGCTGCACAGTGCCTTCATGGGCAAAGTCATGTATAGAGCTAACATGTTGTTGACCTAGAATAGCTAAATATTCACAAAATATTATTTCATGTACTAACTTTTGCTAATAACTGCATCCACAGTATTCATTTTTAGCTGTTAAGAGTTTCAGAGTGTGCTTTCATATTCAGTTATTACTTAAATATATCACAATTTGCTAAACTGCTTTTCAGTACATGAAATAATAACAGATTAAGGCCACCTTGGAAAAAGGTAAAAAACAAGGTCTTCTAGACCACTAAGCTGAACATTGCGTGGTAAAAGATTCCCTATTTTCTCCTAAAAATATGGGATTTGTAAAAGACAAAACAACTACCAGTACAGCAGACACATGAACTCATCTTTTATTCCAACAGAATCCATAATTCAACTGATAAACATGGTGAAGTACTAGTTCTGTGTCTCCTAGAACGTTAGATTGTAATATAACGATGTATTCCACATTATATTCTACTGTGCTGAACTGGTAAATCATAGAGTAGAAATTACCAGCAAGTCCAAATTCTTCAGCTATTTTAATGTATCTCTTCTGGTTTCAGAGATCTACAGAGGTTTAACAGGAAAGAAAAAAATCTATTATTGCACTTATATTATCTATACATATTGCACCAAAAAAAGAATAGGGAACACAAAAAAAAAAAAAAGAAATAAAAAAGGAGTTATTATTGTATGGTATCTCTTCAGTCTGTTCCTTACTGGAAGTATAAATTGTTCGTCTAACTTCAAGTACCATATGCTTCAGTGGCCCATTCATTTTCTTTACTCAGAAATTTATATTCCTCAAATGAACTGTTAGGCTTGGTGCCAGTATTTATCTATGAGGCTGCTTAAATTCAGATTACGTAATAACTTGCAATTTTGAGTAAAATAAACTAGTTTCTCTTACTCACATTTTCACAGAATGTCTCTTACCTAGGACTAGCATGTAAGTATTTGTCATAGCAACCTAAGCCACCTCATTAAAGCACTGATACCGATTTACTTACAGTACACATCTACATACACACATTTACAAATTCCAGATTTGATACAAAGAAATAAGAAATTTGCACAATTACTAAGAAAGAGAAAAAAAATCTCATTCTAATCAATCCAAATTTTTTTCACGTAAAAAGTGGAAACTAGACCAGATACACATCAAAACAGCTTTATCATTGGTGTTCAAACATTTACCACTCTAAAGGTTCACTATACTCTGAAAATGAAAGGAGGCACTTTTAGAAAGCATCAACGGTGCTATTAAATCCACTGAAATATCATGATTTTTCAACCGAAGTACAGATTTTTTTAATTACAGAAAGTACAGTTCAGCAAAAAAATGTTCAGTGTGTTTCTATAAAAAGTGAATTATTTTTAAAAACAAATCATTTGAAAGAACAGTTAGCTGCAGAAACAGATTCTCTTTTTAATTTTACATTGGGCCCTGCTTTTTAAACTCTTGAATATAAATTCTTAAATATGAAAGTTAAACACAGTGTGATTTATTTTCATATCTAGACTGATGCTTGAGATCTTGGTAAGCTTTCATAAAAAGCTAAAAATTTCTGCAGCCAATTACCTCTACAAATGTGACAGATTCAGAAATTATTCATATACTCTAGAGCTCAAAAGCACAAAATCCCCAGCAAATTTTACAGGGTAGGAGACAAGTAGTCATTAAATCCTCACTTCACTCTCACCACTGTACAATATAAAATATAATACAAAACCCTCCAAAATGTGGCTAGCCATATGGCTTGCCAGCATTTTATACTTCGCTGATGAGAGATAAGAAAGGTAAGGCTGTATTCTATTAAAAAACAATTAGGAAGTTTATAACTATAAAATTTGGGTTATTATAGTGCAGATATAATTTGCTTTTCATTAAAACAATCTTTAACTATGCTTTTTAAAACATGAACTTACCACAACAGCGACTCCCACAATCATGACATCAGACTATTTTTTTATTAAAATATTGTATGAGTAATACCCCACATTCTGAGGAATGGAAAAAAATAGATAATTTCCTCAGTTAAGAAACACTGAGATTCCTTTAGGATGGAGCTCAGATTTTTTTCCTCATTAACACTTGCTGGCTTGCCACGTACTTCTCCATAGTATAGCACAATTGCAGACCAGAGGATCACTCTCTACTGAGGTGTTTCTGACAGCAGTGTTTTGTATAAAGCACAGCTGGATGAAACAAAGTATCTTAACAGACTATGATGCTAAAAATAGCAACTCATCTTCTTCTAGTAGTCATATCCAAGAGACAATTTCTTTTTCTTTCACTTGATCACATCCTTTAAGATATCTTGTAGCTTACCATGGTTATTTTTCTCTTGGTTGAGCTTTGAGAGCCATCACATAGACACCACTCTCAATTGTTTGCTTTTTTGTAGGGCAGCATAACATTTCCACAAAAACAGACTTAAGTCCTAGTGAAAATATAAAGAAAAGCAAGAAGAAAAAAAGATAATTATGTGGAATTGGAATTTCTGATTCATCTATGCTGCAGACTGCATAGGCTCTGCTGGATCAGGCAGAAGATGTAGAGGATACCAGGTGCAGCACTGAGGATTCAAATTTTATCAGTCGTCTATGAAAGCTTTTCTACCTAAAGAGGCTTGAAATGGGACAGGTTAGGAAAGAGATACAACATATGAAACTGCACCAGAATAGTGGTGCACCAGTAGTTTAGGGGTATTTGTGGTGTTTGGTGAGGGGGGTTGGTTTTTTTTCTTGTTTGGTTGATTTTTGATTTGTTTTTTCATTTTCATTTTCTCTCATCCAATTCCCAACTGGTGTTTGTATATGTGTAAGAGGAACTAAGAGTGAACTTCTCTTTAATTATGCTTCTAACTTCTTCTAATTATGCTTCTATTCAAGTTCTACATTCGAAAACTTGCCCCCTTGGTGTTCATGCTCCTCTGTGCCACTATTCAAATTAAATCACCTACTCAGCAAAGCACAGCAAAGGCTTGAGCATCATGGTCTGAAAAGCGAAGATGTCCTGACCTCCTCCTAGGGGCCCAGGCCAGCAAAAAAAACTGAACAAACCTTCAGCATACAACCTCTTGTGTCTGTTGTGGGTAGCAACCATCTCGCAGGCCTGAAAAAGGGCATATCTATGAAATCCTTGTAAATCTGAGGTCTGTGCTCACAGTGGATGTAACTGTCCCATTGTATATAACCACCGATCATCAATCATATTTCATTCATTAAGAAAAAACAAACCTGCAGGACCAGGGCAAGGAAGAACTGTATTTTTAAAAACAACTTTCACTGATAAGCCTATAGTTTATAGCTCTGTTGGATGCAATATTTCAGTAGAAAGTATTTTTGAAAGGTAACAATTCTGCTTTGATTTCATGGCAATGATACAGTCTTAAGAAGCCGCTAAAGATGAAGAGCACAAATTGTATCAGACAGCTTTTATACTGTTTCTTCAAAAATTAGAGTCCAGGCTAGGATTTGTGACAATGACGGAGGTAAGGTTTTCTATCACATAAAAGAAAATCTTACTCCTGACCAATTTTTTCAGTAATAGCTATGATTTTGATGCATTTCTGCCATTAGAAGCGTGTAACAAAAGTGTCCTGTCACTTGAAAACTGGGCTGGGGGAGATGAGGAAGAGAAAACCAATAGTCCACATACTGCTGTTCTAGCCGTCTTTTAAGAACTCCATGAACTATAAAGTACATGGGCTTTTCCACTTGAAAATAATTGACTACCTTTAAAATCGCCAATTTCCCAGAAAGAGGGAAGAGAGAGATATACAAGAGAGTAAATCAGAGCACAAGCCTTTAGAACAATTTCTTTTCAGACAAAGTGGAAGCTGAAAGGCTGCATAAATGGTATTTCACTGAAGTTATAACATGATAGTTAAGAAAAGGTGTTGATTTTCTATACAGTAAAATCAAATTGGCAAGGACAGAAAGCACCACATTTCCCAGGCTGAGATGAGATATGCCTGGCTGTCTAAAGTCATTACATCTGGCAACTCCAGCAGAGGCGGAATGGGAAGCTATCCATTGTGTTCTGAGGTTGTATGTGGTATTTCTGAGGAGGGCTAGGCCTTTCTGGATTGTGGGGGAATCTTTCAGGATGAAGGGAGGGAATATCAGAAGAATATCCTCAGTGCTATGTAAAGCTATTTGGCTGAGGTCAGCTAAACACTGCTCTTTTCACATTTAAAAAAAAAAAAATCAGAAACCAAGTTTGATCCAGAGACTGGAGACCCAAATGTGCCATGTATTCCCCCTGGGCCAAGAGATTTTGAAAGCCTGGTGCAGTCACTGCCGCTGGTGAATAGTGTCAAGTTTGACACTAATATGAACAAGCCAAGACCCATGATCATGACTAATGGCAACAATGCTTTAATGATCCTTAAATTTCCTGTTACTACTGATACGCAGTTACTGAGACTCATCTAAAAATAAACTTCTGGTCAGTTAATCAGTATGAAAATACAAAAAGCCCTTCTTGTTTCTTCCCTAGGACTACACCCTGACCATGTACTTTCAGCAGTCCTGGAGGGATAAAAGGCTCTCTTATTCTGGAATACCTTTGAACTTGACTCTGGACAACAGAGTGGCTGACCAGCTCTGGGTGCCGGACACGTATTTCCAAAATGACAAGAAATCATTTGTCCATGGGGTGACAGTGAAAAACCAAATGATTCGACTCCATCCGGATGGGACAGTCCTTTATGGCCTACGGTATGTTGGTGGTTTACATACATAAATACACAGACATACATCAGCTGTATGTCTGTGCTGGCAGAAGTGCAGGTAGAACCAATGCCACTTTCCTACCGTTTTTCCTGGTTTCTCAGTGTCACTGTATGAGTCACCACATATTCCATTTAGTTGACTACAGCATACACAAGGATTTTCCACAGAGCAGCATCACTACTTTTGATAGCTAGAGCCATAGCTAAAAAAGCCTAATGCCTCTCTTTCAGCTCTTCTGAGTATGTTAAAAAGTTCCTTATTATGGTTCTCACCTGGTAATCAATCACAGCTTAGACAAATGCTTCCTTCCTTCTAAAATTTCTCCAGCAGCTCTTTAGGACAATGGGAAATTAAAATTTGGAGTCATTTGAAGAAATGTGACCAACATTCGGTAGGGAATACAAAGGAGATATTTGTAAATTTACGTAAATTATTTAAATATTATTTGTATGCCTGAGTGTAGGTTTTCTTTAAGCTGCCTTGGTTTGTAACTGCTTCTTCACACCACAACTGCTTCTTCATACAGTGCAAACTACATTCACCCCTGCAGAAAAAATATATCCTAAAGTTTCAACAGGCACAATCTATTGATAAGGTACACACCTGTAAAATTAAAACTAAGCCAAGTTATTTGTTATGTTGAGATTGCTGCAGAGCCTGAGTAGGCCTTTATTGTATTATTTTGAAGCTAAGGTATCTTTGCTTGGAAATAATATTGCCTGCCTGAAACAACCTTTGATCATTGTTATTATTCAACAGTGAAAATAATGTTTGGAGAATATAAACCTGAAAGCATAGTTCAGTTAATCAGAAAAGAAGTCATAAAGCATAAAACCTAGCTGAAATACCTCAAAATTGTACCTAAGATAGAACTAGGAAAAAAACCAAACTGCTGCAGCAATTCAAAATGAAAACAATATTTTGGAAAGTATAACTTAGAGCTTAGTGAAAACAGAATTTTAAAATTACCTCTTAGCCTATAAAAACATAACCTTTTAAAACTCAACAATGCAAAGAAAGCCTTCCAACCCATCAGTTCTAACCATGCAAAGAAAGCCTTCCAACCCATCAGTTCAAGCTTCTCAAGAAACAAAAAATGCTTTAAAAACTATTATTTTGGCTAGTTGTGAGTTTACTTTTGAACTTGTCAGATTCCCAGGCATTGCATCAGTTGCTAGCAACAACCATACAGGCACTTTAATATTAATACAACCAAATCTGTTCTGGTACAGTAAAACTGCTACTTCAGTTGCGAAAAAGAAAATGAAGGACCCATGAAGAATTAGCTGTTGGACTGTCATTATCGTCTGCTAAACTTGAGCATTTGAAGAATACATCTTCCTCATTGCCATCAGACCTCCTACAGTTCCCTTCAATTAAACTGACTCCTGCAGGACAGTTTTTAGGAGAGGACTGTTTGGTCTGGTCTGACAAATTTTCAAAATATTTCTCCTTTTTTTTTTCTTTTTCTTTTTTTCTTTTTTAAGGCCAGGAACTAAATTTATTTATATTCCAGAATTTGCAGTGGCAAGAATGTGCATTAGAGCCAAGCACTCCTTCACAAGCAGTAGTATACACAGTATAAACTACACCTTGAAATGATGCCATGGATGTGCTTCCACACACATGCCATACTTCAGGTATCAATAACAGCCTTCTGCAGAAAAAGCAAAAGGAGCTGTGACACATCTGGTGAACCTGCTATGAGCCCTATCACATGTTTCATCCACAAAACAGCAGCATGGCTGAGAAGCTGTGACCTTGCCTGAGCATAATGCCCATGCTCTTTCTCTCAGAGGTGCTCAGGCAAACCTTCATTGCAACAGCAAAGATGGTCACCTTCACATAACGAGGTTGTTAGTTCATATGATTGAATAGCCATTCACATTTGAATAGTTAAGTAGTTCTGCAACAGCTGCAGCTCTGCAAGTTAATACCCCATCCAATACCTCACTGCTTGTGTAGGAAAACAAAACAAACAACAAAACAAGGCAGAAAATCCCACACTAATATAAAGGGCACTCTGTATTCCACTCACTTGCAGTCTGGTACTGTGCAATTCCCTTCTCCTCCCTCACCCCTGCTTCATGCTCTCAATGCCACAGGAGCAACCTCCACCTCTCCCAGGTTTCTGGGCTTCCCCGCCTTCTCAGCCGAGAGAAGGCAGCAGGGTCTCAGGCTGCAGTATGGTCAAGTACTGCCAGATGGGCCCATATACACTGACAGTGTTGCCATCATCAACATGCAGAAAGAGATGCTGAGCTGTCAGGTCTTTTTCACAGCTCAAGCTGATGCACCATGTTTTCTCCAAGGAGAAGGCAGCTGTTTAGATGCATCTGGTGAACAGACTTTGGCCTGTAGTTGCCAGTGAAAACACATGTAGTGTCCCCATCCCACAAGAAAGATCTAACCAAAGACAAAAACAACAAATGAGCAGAAGAAAAAATTAAGTTAAGATAAATTAAAAAAATTTTCATACAACAGGTGGCAATTATTGCACTAAATTTGCATCTGGTTATGAGTGGTCACTTTCCTCATGGTAATAAATCTGCTTCTGTCAGCCTATAGGTTACCTTTAGATCATGTAAGCATCAATTTTTTCATATTCCAGATGACATATATGCTTTGTAAGAAACAAAACGTGAGAAAGCACTGCAGAAAATGGTTTTAGTTAAAATTCAGCATTGCCTGTTAAAAATTTGAGCACAGTTCCAATCTAGTCTCACAAGTAGAAAAGAAACTTTGCAGCATATTACCTTGATTTAGCTTCTGTGCAGTAGAGAGCATGAAGACAGTATCACCAATTTTCTTACGTGGGTTGTGACCTGCGAGTTTCATTTTCCTTGCTGAAAACAGAGCAATGGCCTGGCATGACTTGAACAAGAAAGACAACACCAATTATGCTGCAACCAGAGTCTGAGTTCCTCACAGATTAGTCAGGGCCTTAAACCATATCTCAAGGATAATTTAAATGCTTCCTTTCCCTCATGCCTCCTGTTCCCCAAACAGCTTTTCTATTTTCAGTCCAGAGTTAATGTTTCCATTCAGTCTCAGTTATGAAATTTTACTGGCTTCTTTAAACAGAAATTGGAACAATCATAACAGCTCTAAATAACCTGTTTGCTTGCACCCATGTACACAGCAGTTTGTCATTGATGCAATGTTCAGCCTCAACAGAGCTGGGGAAAAATAAACAAAGGTTAACCATTTGGGTTTACAGATGAATAAACAAGGGAAACATGCACATGATACACTGGACTAGTTTTAGATCATGTAACAAAGCATTATCACTTCAGTATGTCTCCATTATTGTATTATTTCTGTGATGAACTCAACATCCCTTTAGCTATTTTTTGCAGTAACTTTCCGCTGCTATGCCCCCACAGTTTAAAGAACAATGTGAGCTATAAACTTGTGCAGACACAGAATATTCCTAAGCCTTCTGACATCTAAAATTGTGCATTGTTCTTATGTCTCTTGCTTCAAAAGCCAGTTCTGTTAATTCTTCACAGTAGTAAAAAATGTGTAACATTACTAACCAAGTAACTCTTTCATCCTTTCACCTAAGAACTACGTACACATTTACTTCCATGATAATATTTCCACTGAATTTCATTTCAAATATGCCAGGGAAGTTGAGTGTAATTTATTATGTACCTGAAGATTGTGTTTCTTCAGTTTCTATCAAGTACTCCCACCAGCAGCTATTATAATTTTCTGTAGCATAGCCACCCGCTTCCTAAGAGAAAGAAAAAAATCGCTTTGGGTCAGTGTGCAAACCTGCTGCACTGTGAGGCTGGTGTTTGAGACAGTTCCAGCCTGGTGCCAGTACAGTTGGTAAAATACTGGATTTTTTTTTCTTCCCCATTTTTAGCAAGCGATTGGATCCCATTAGCTCTAAGCTTTCTGGCACTAGCAGTGTCTCTCATTACTTTTATTTCTTGTTCTGGCAAGATTCTCTAGAAATCTCTCCCAAAGCTCTAGATTCTTAAACCAGTACCTACTGTTGCTTCTTTTGCTTCTCCTTTCTCCCCCTTTTCCAAGTGAGATGCTAGACATGTTATGTGTCTTTGAGATATTTAAGGAACCATTAATAATTTATTGTACTGAATTCTGTATTCAAATTCTTATGTCATGATGTCAGGAATGGAAGCTCTGATTTAAATCATCCTTTCCTAGTATTTTATGCCACCTCTTAATTCTTCTCAGATTTTCGCTAGTGGAACAATGACACCTTGTTGCTTTGGAGACATCTGTTCTTTTATCATGACATTGCCTCACAATAAACAACAGCAGAATTTCATGTGGTGTATTGGAAGGAGCATATCCTTCAGAAGAGTTGCTTGTTAAGAAGAGTAACATACCTTCAGTGACACCTTTACACAGATTTCTCTCCTTTCTGATGTTCAGACACATACCCACCTTTCCTTAGAGCAATTCTTTATTTCAAGACGGGGACTGAGCATATCATGACAAGATGTGAAGAGCTGGTTTGGAGCACCTAAAACTTTTAGTTTCACTGAGACCACACATTTTTATACTGCTACAGCAGAGGATGCCACTTTGCTAGGCACTGCTACAACTGCAAGAGGACAAGGGGAAGAATAATCTTTGTCTTCAACATAAGGATTTATTTCACCACTTCTTACACAAAGAAAGTTTTCCGTGATGCAAACACTGGCAGACAAATCCACCTACCTCCAACCAATTCACAAACAAGAAGTGATCAATTTAACATTGGATTTACTAACCACTTATTCATGCAATATCCATAGAAGCATATCCCAGAGGTGGAATGCAAGAAAAACTGTATTTAAATGCAGAATGTTTCATTTTTAGTACAATCTTGAAAATAAATTTTAGTGGAAACTTGCCTTTTTACTACCTCAATTTTGGCAACATAGCTGAGGGTGTTACTAAAGAAATCTGCTAGACAGTTGTTTATATCTTTTATTGCAGTGAAGTTTTAATAGTTTGTGGATTACTTTTGCATTGCCGTGATTTGGAACTATGAAGTTTTGGCTTTCCTTTAAACACCTCCATGGATTTCTTTAAAGAGTCAGTTATTGAGTCCTTTTGAGGACAACCCATCATGGCAACAAGTAGCCTGTTTATACTGGTACTCAATAGATTGTCCTACTTGTGTTACTAAACAGTTACACAAAAAAAATAATTATTTATTCTAAATAATAAAAAGCCATGTCATCTATATCGTGAAATAAAAAGCTACACTTTATTTCACTACAGAAAAAATACAGAGCAAATTATAAAGTAGTATTTTATTAGATGATAATTTTGAAAATGCTACAAAATATTTCCTCCACATATCAATTGAAAAAGATTTAGCAGTGAGCATTTTAAGACTCACAAGAAGCAATTTGGGACTCCCTTTATATTTTTAAACCCTAAAAATATACAAGAATTTTGCAAAAATAAGTCAAGCAATTATTCATCATTTCTTCCACTTCCCAAAACATTTCAGTCGGGGGGGGGGGGGGAGGGGGTCAGTTTTCAGGATTCATGGGCAAATGAAGACTTTCCTCAATGTACAGCTATTAGGAAGGGGTAGGGATGAAGGGGGGCAGTTCAGTTGCACTTTTGGATGCCTGTTCAGCCTGCGACAGGTCACACTGCACCTGCTGCAAACTTTCTTCCCAACAGACTTTCAAACAAGCATATGTGCCTGCTGGGCAGTCAGCATGACCCCTTATCACAGGCAGTGCACTGCTAGGAGCATTCCTTTACCTCAGAAGATTAAAAAAAAGGAGGAAAAGGACATGGCAAATTGATCTTGAGGCAGAAAGATTGTCTTCTTTGTCCCTTCAGTTGCTTGCAGACTGTTTGAATTGTTTGTGTCACTCTGTCAATCCTCTTGTCATCTCCTCTTCCTGGCCTGTAACCCAGTTTTAAGGCCGTGGCATGGCTGGTGCAAGATGATCACAGAAACATAGAATAGTTTAGGTTGGAAAGGTCCTTTAAGATCATTAGGTCCAACCATTAACCTCACACTGCCACGTCTACCACTAAACCATGTCCCTAAATGCCGTATCTGCACGTCTTTTAAATAACTCCATGCAATCTCATTACTACTTTACTCACACATTTATTATACAAAATGAAACATATCAATCAACACAGGATTTTGTAATTCTTTAACATCATATGATTAAGATTACCCGAGACAGATATCATTGTAGTACTGTATAACTGAAAGTACACAGGTGAAACTGAGGAAATTTAAGACAAAAGTGAGTACAACACCTAAAACTTATGGGACATCATTTATGTAGACCTTTACTACTGCAGGTAAATCAGAAAACCTCCAGCTGCTTATGGGCTTCTATGTGCAAACCAGAAGTGCTTCTTCCAAAACACCAAGGTTTGAATTGGCTTCAAACACAAAATGGAGCTGGCAGGCTCAATAAATTTAAGTGGCAAGTTGGTAGTTAATAAATAGCACCAATAGAAAAGGAAGGCTGAAAACTCAAGAAAAAGAAGAAAGCTAGGGTCCTCTCTGGCCACCAGGCCAGGTAAGTCCCAGGTGTAACTCAGAGACAGCCTTGCTGTCTTCCTTTAGCACAACTAGCCACAGAAACAGCCAGGGTGAGTCCAGTGGCTGTCCATCCCCATAAGAGGTGCTCTCCTCACCCCTGAGGAGAGGATGCACATTCTGAATTCCCTCCAGTGGCACATGTAGCAAACTTCGCCCTCGTACCCCCAGGGTACAGCAGACATGGCAGAAACACACAGCTCTGTGGGGAGCAACTATTCATAAACTCCATATACTGAGTTATCAAATAATTCCCTGTATTTGATTTAGAACCTTCTCCTCCAATTTCACCCAGCTTGGTTTTTATTCCATGTAAGAGTATTTATAATGCATAATGTAGGGAGCATTTAATATGCAGGGAAGATGAGGAAACACTTCAGGTTGAATTGATCTCTATGGAGAGTGTATAAAAAAAGCCCAGTAGAAACACACAAGTACTGAACATGGACTCAGCTTTAAATATATAAGCATTGGCTCTTGTAATCAGTAGTTGAAGTACATAAGCAGTCTGGTGGAGTCACAACTGGCTTCACAGGCTTGAATTTCAACACAAGCTTTGGATGCTGTAATTGATTGCAGCTATCAAGTACAGCACTTTGAAGAATTAAATAAGCATTTTGTAGCACAAAGCCCACTAAGCTTTTTTCAAAGACCACTTAATTGAAGCAGATTCTAGATCAAATTCAGATTACTGAAATGATATGTCAGCTATTTAAGTATATTCATATTTTTAATAACTATTTAACCTCATTAATACTATTGAAAGAACAATTAAAAATGATTAGACAATATTTAACAAATGTTTAATTTTAAAGCTGAAAGACACTGCAGAGTATGGGTTACATATTTTCTAGGCAGCACATCATCTCTTATCATCTTGGTATGAATAGATTTTGGATGATTTTCTTATCCTCTATTTTACAGACTATGTTCTGCCTACTAAATCTGAGCAAGTCCTCATTTTCTCCCATATCAGAAGTGCAAATACCTTCCAATACTTTGAAATTATTACTCTTTCACTGTCAACCTGATCTGCATCAAAATTGCACTTCTAAATAAAATGGTCTTAAATTTTTTTTACTACGTCTTACTTTTAAAAGAACTCCAGTCGCACCAAAGCTTATCTCTAGTGTGTATAAATAACCCTATTATAGTTGGCTCAAACATATTGGGATACAAAAATCAAATGAAAAAAGAATTTAATGACAGAGAATAGCACTGAAGAACTTTTGATCAAGAGGTATTTCAAATAAATTTATATACACACTCTAAGAATCACTTCAATAATAGTATAGGCAAATTTTTACAAATAATTCCTTCTTTACTTGCTTTTAGGGGGTAGGCATTAAATGAGATAGGAACTTTTGTGTATTTAATAGCTCAGCTTTCTCCTCTACACACTGCAAAAGCTCAGATGCAGAGATGTCTTATAACTGAGTAATCAGAAAGAAAATCCTCACGAGCTTTTCACAACTGAGCCACGTAACTCCTGCTGTTTCAGTGTGGCCAGTTAGATACACACCATTGAAGCAGCCCATACTTAATCTGCATACTCTGGAAGTTAGTGCTTATGTTTGCATAATGTCATAATATTTGTTTTTTCCCTGAAATACTAGACTTTTAACACATTTCTTGCATATACTTTGCAAGGAACATCAAATGGACATATACAGTTACAACACTTGTATTTTTGAAAGAGAAAGGCAAAAACATTTTAAAAACCACTGCAATTTAACTTATATGGCTGGAATATATTGTTAGCAGTACAGATTATTTAGTATATGGTTTTATATAAGGCTATATACAGGTACATAAAATACATCTATGCTGAGTCCTAATATGTTAATATATTTTAGTATATTTCGTATCACCATACATTTGGTACGTATCACATTATGTGTGTTTTCCAGGTCCTGAAGTTCATTAAAAAGCCATTTAATAAAAAGCAATTCCCTCTAATAATAAAAATTTAAAAGGGACAGTAATTAAATCTGTACTTTGCTGCAGATCTCCAACTTACTTACTATTAATTTTGAGCACGCTGAGAACAATTAACACTGAAGGACAAAATGTAAGGTTTTAGCTGCTTAAAACCAACCTCACTCTCATTTCATTTATATTGATGTTGATTCATGACATCAGTGTAACAGTTGTTCAACCAAAAATCAGAGGGGCATGGGATGAGGGATCAGTCTGTACCATTTCTGTGCAATAATTATATCAGGCAGGTAAATTAAGGTCCTAGGGGAGACAGCAAATATTTTGCCAGACCTGCTCCAAACTGAATGCACTTAGATACAAAAGAGGGAGGAGTCTTAATTTAGGTGTTCTCTCAAAGACACAAGCACTTTCCTAATAAACACTACCTGGAAAGCTGCTGAAATCCTGAACAAATGCTGGTACAGCTTGTTTACTAGAGACATAAAAGTGAAAAAAGAAAATTAATAACTGATGCCAGGTTGTGGGGGCTGCTCTTTGCAGAGACATCCTCTTGCTCACAAAGCCCAGAGGCATCAGGCCATGTCTGCTCTGTGCTGCAGCACACAGAAGGTTGGCTGCTACCGTATCAAGTGTTTAAGAAAATTAGTGTGAAGAGCAACCCTGCACTGATTTAAGTCACTACAGCAATCAAATGCAGTGTTTATAAGTAATTTTATGATAAATTAAAATCCATATTTTGGGGACAGTGCAAAGATGCAAATAATAATGCATTAAAAATGTTTTCAGGCAATATATTTTCTCTTTAACCCTCACTCTTCTATAAATATCTCCACTTAAAAAGAGGATTATCCTTTCTTCTCAGATATCATTGGCCTGGCTTAAAAGTAGCTGCAAGAGAATTCACGATCTAGATAATAGCCAAGCCCTTGAGTATAGTAAAATGTAAAATATAAAGTTAATTACTCCATAAAATACAGTAGTACATTCCTGTATTTGGCACTTCTGCTGTAGTATCAACATACATAGTGTTATTACTGCCAGGACAAAATGACCTCATGTTAAGAGGCAAAATATGTGACAAATAAAATGCTTTAATTTATAAAGCCATTAATAAGGTAAGATTACCAAGTATTGTTACAGCATTGGTAATACAACCTCATCTTAAACTGCCAGTCTGACCTCATTTGCTTAGACTGGGAAATGAAGCTGAGCAGACAGGAGGTAGGTACTTCAAATACAATTCATGTAGTTTCGGATTACAAATATAATTAGACATGATCTTCTAAGGAAATATCTAGAAATATCAGAAGTCCTGGAGTTACTCAGAGGCTAAAGAAAGTGTCAAAGTGTGGAAAAAGCAACCTGAAAATCATTTAGCACTTAAAACGTATAGCAGGTAAATGTATATGGGAGTGACCTACACAGGAGTCTGAGTTGACAGTGAGCTGTTCCTCAATCTCTGGGTAAATCATCAGGCAGTAACATCAGCTGCAGCTCCCCCAGCCTGAGTACAGCATTGTCTACACCCAGAGTGGCTGGTTTCACCTTAGCTGAGGTACCTGCCCACAGGTCAGAGTAACACAGCAGTCAGTCTCCAACCTCAGTACCAGCAACATGTCCCACTGACAGAAACATTGGCTCCAATTCTTGAAATTCCATTACAAAAGCGAACAACAAACTCCCAGATACAACAGCAACAGAAAACACATACACAAAATAAAACCCAGACTACTAAATAAAACACAAGCACACAAATGAAAAAAGCACACACAGGTGCTTTCTAGAGTCAGGTCAGTAGGAATATACACTCATTACACTTAGTTTCTCTTAGAAAAAAGCAGTTAAAACCAAATCAAAACACATACAAATTATTTGTGCTTCCTTATTGCAAATCTGTGTGTTTTCCATGTATGCAGTGTCCAGTTCTTCATATTCACGAAAAAATGCCAAAGACAAATTTTTCCAAGCCACATGCATAACAATAGGCTCAGTTCAATGAGACACCAGTCATCCAAGAAGAAATAAATACATATGCCCTCTTATCCTACCATCAGTTGTATACATCAGACAGAGAAGTTTATAGTCTGAGAAGATAAGTTACACACAAAGGCTAAGCTGACATCTCCCATGTATCATGGCACAAGCAGAAGAAACCTGGGGAAGTTTAAACTCTTGGAACTTCTCAGGTCTGGAAAGTTTAACTGTCTGATGCTCTGATGCATGCTGCTGCTGTCTCTTTTAGAAAAGTCTCTCTAGCAACCTCTGAGAGCATGGTCACAGGAGACTGCAAATGCAGCATTTTTCACAGTCTTTAGATAGATGGATTTGTAAACTATGTGAGACAGTGTGATCAAATGGCTATATTGGAAGCATAAATCTACTTCCAGACCTGTTCCTATTATATTTGTGTAAATCAAGAACCTGGAAAGTAAATCGGGTGTGGAAAACTTAATATTTTGAGGTTTATTAGCAGATACCAGGTGTTTCAAATTTGTTCTCAGGTTTGTTGATGAGTCCTTTTACAAACAAAAGACCATATATCTTAAGGGTAGCTATTTTTTAGTAAAATGAGAGCTAACATTTAGCAGGTTTTTAAAGGCCTAACAGTTATTCAGTTAAATCACCCATATATCTTCAATGTTGTATTTATTAGTTTTAATATCTTCTGGTCGAGGGACAGAAGGAAAAAATTGCACAGATTTTATTGGTAAGGATTCAGTTCAAAAAATGTCAAACCCATTTCCTGTTATTTTTTTCTGTCAGAAAATGTCTGCAGAATACACCTTTGGAGTCCAATTAAAAAATATTCTCAATTTCTATTTTATTAGTCCTGAACTGTTCTGCAAGAAATATTTCCATACCTGAATAAATGTTTCTGAAGAAATACTTTTGACAAATCTCTAGTCAGACTTTTTTCATATGGAAAGAGGGGAGAGAAAAGATTGTCAGATTATTTCCTGTGAAATATTCCATTGATCCCAGGTGGCATAATTTCAAATACAGTTGGATACTGGCTTACTTGTCTTGTTACAAGGTCTCCAGTTGTTGAGTCTTTCACTGAAAGGGGTAAATTAAAAAGCTATAAAATTAGCACTTTTATTTTTTTTGGTAGGATTCTAGAAAGGTATAGCAATATTTCATTTTTAAAATTATTTCTTTACATGAGACTGGTAATTCTGCTCTTAATATAATTTCATAATACAGGGTAAACATTTAACCCATCTACAGAGCATTACTAAAGCTCATAAGGATTCCAAGATATCTCTCTGGGATATTAGATAGAGTTAAGCCTAAACTGGCACAAGACCTGTATCAGCCAGATTTTTAAAAGACCTAAGGCAAAAATTTCAACTTTTCACCATTTAGCTTTGGGTGCAAGGAAAAGCAATTCCCACTGAAACACTTCAAGATGAGCCAAGAGTTCAGCTAATGAAACCTGCTTTAAGTAAAAGGCTTTAAAAAAAAAAAAAAAAAGACTACTCTAAGGAGTAATTTAACTCAAATTCTAGAAAGTTTTAAAATACATGCTATCATCCAAGTGTGTATTAAGACTGCTACAGGTTTTTGTGTTACCTGGGAGCCCCCTGCTGGGACTCTGTCGTGAGAAAACAAGAAAAGAGAAGGGTTTTGTTTTGAAGCTGTGTCACAGATGTTTCAGTAATATTTAATTATGCTATGTATGGTATATTAATGCAACCTTATTTAATTTCTCATAAGCAAATCACTAAAAAGGAGAACTCTGCATAGCAGATGCATATGATTAGTATTAGTTTAAATACTCAAAATACTTTGAAATATTCCTTATTGTGGGAATTCATGACAATGATTCAAATGGATAGCCTATCTGCTAAATATTAGGGATCCAAACTGATGGATGATCTATGTGGTTATCATTAAAGAAGATATAAACAGAATTGGGTTTATTCAGTTCGACTAATACATGTACCAAAAAAAAAAAGGCAAGCCCAAAAACTCAGACATTTTCAAGACCGGAAGAAAAGTAAAATACCAAAAATAATTGTTATCTTTCATGGAAGAATATTATTTTCATTGCACCACTTGATTTAAGCGAAAAAATACAGAAATGTTTTCAAGCACACAAGCTCCTCTTTAGGTCTAACCAAACCAACAAATTTCAGGGTAAGTATGTGTTAGAACAATTGCTGTAACTCACAGATCATCAGTATTTTCTTTCCTGAAAAACTCATCTAAAATATTTCATCCTATTCTGTAGTCACTACCTCCTCCATTCTGCCAGGTACAGCCATTCAGAGCTCTGTGCAATTAAACTGCCTGGGTTATAAACTGCAGCCTCTTCCACAAGTATTTTGTACCCATATAATTTCACTCGAGAATGATACAGACATAAAGCTTAGTTTCCAGATTAATCTTTGAGGATGATTTGTAGGTCTCCCTATAAGCTGGAAATGTTTTCTCAATGGCAATGGAAGTTTCTGTCTTTTGTGAGCGTTGAGATGATGGCTGTTTGATATATATGTATGAGCTTTCACTCACTAGTGATCTTTTATTCCATTTTTAATTCCTTTTTTCTGTTATTTCCTAATGGCAAAATGTCAGGCTTATGTTTAAGATGCCAGTGAAAATATCAAAGCATTTTCTTGAAAAAAAAATCAAAGGCCTGCATGCTCACAAGATTATAAGTAAATCTGCCTGAACACTGCACAGCACTGTTCAAGACTTTTTGCTTTCATGGGGAATAAGTCAATCTTCTGCTATACTCAGTCACCTGTAGGAAATCTTATCAGTATAAGCAAATTATTTGCTAAATTGAAGAGCTATTAGCATACTCAAAGAGACAGTCCTGGCCATAGCAAGAGATCAAAGGGAAAAACTTATCGCAGTTCTTCTCCCTATGCCAGTTACGCACTTACTTTGTGTAAAGGTAACAAGAAGTAAAATGTATATGTAAATATTTTCCCTTCCAAAGCAACTTTAAATTAGGTGCAGGAAGAATTTTTATAACTAGTAGAAAATGCAATATATGAACTTGAAAATATAACATTTCCAAACCAGTTTTTAAACCCTTCTCCTCTAAAGGTTTCAAACTCCGTCCTTCAATACAAACATAAAGTGTCCATTGAAGGAAAAGAAATTATTCTGTGAAACCACTGGACACTAAACCTTAGCAATAATGTGTTATTTAGCTACTAGACATGAGAATAACAGCAAAAAAATATTCAGAATGGAAAGTAGAAGGATAAGAGTTACAAAACCCTACAGGCTGACACAATGTCTTTCCTACTTTTCTACATTTTTATTAGTTTATCTTGATGAAAGAATGCCTATGCAATTTATTATGACTTACATCATCAAAACAGTTCAGGGAAGAACTGAACTATGAAATTCAACAGAAAATGTGACACAGTAGTCAAGTAGCAGTGCCTTACTGTATTTCCCTCTTGTCCTGTGAGGAAAAAAAAAAAGTAAAATTACCCAACTGCCTCTTGGGACTCAAGAAGCCATGCAACACAGAATGGTTATGATGAAACAACACAAAGTGAGAATTAAACACCATAAACAACCTGGTTTTATCTGAAAATTCTCTTTAACTATTCAGACACCATAAGCAGAAAAGTTTGTCTGTTTTATAAGCTTCAGTCTTAATTCAGTATTTTAACATTATGGTAAAGAGCATCTCTGTCATGTAAGGAGATTTTTACTTGTTCTGTCCTCGTGAACACTGCATAAATAAAGGCATGGTAGCATTAGAAAGAGTCTGTTGTACTGTGCTCCTAAAGCTAAAGATAGAAGAAACAGGCACAGCAACAGATACTGACTGTGAGGAATTACACATCAACTGCTTGTAGAAATCAAATGTAGACATGTTGCTAGCAGAGAACAACAGCCTGCAGAGTCTGAGCCTGCAGAATAGTAAAGATCACAGAATCTTACAATATTCTGAGTTGGAAGGGATCCATAATGATCATCAAAGTCCAACTCCTGGCCCTGCACAGATCAGCCCCAAGAATCACACCACGTGCCTGAGAGTACTGTCCAAATGCTTCTTGAACTCTTGTCAGGCTTAGTGCTCTGAGATTACTCAAGACAGGAGGAAAAAGATGAAAAGAAGGCCTGATACACGTCAACACCAAAGCCTGAACCAGGAAACTCTCAAAAATACATAATTATCTGTCCTGATACTTAAGGAGCTTAGGAAAACAAGCCTTGCTCTCATTCTACTCATGGCTTTGGTACATAAAACGTGCTCATTTTCTTTCTTTCTTTCCTCAAGGCTTTGATCCTCTCAGCTGGAAGAGCCAATAGAAGAGCCATCCCCACATTACTCACTTTCCACCATTCCGTGCAACATTCCCCGATGTGCTCACACCACCATTCGAGCACAGCTAACCTTCACGGTTTTAGTGAAAAATCAGTCAATTCTTTAGCCAGCCTTTTCTCTGACAGTACTCTAAATGCAGCTCTAATTAATGTGCGAAAAATTAATGTGTGAAAAATTACCAAGAGATTCCATTCATACCTTTTCTTGGATTTCAGATATTAAAACCTGCCAGCCCTATAAGTTACTAAGTATTAAAAGGTATGACTGTACTGTATAACAAGGCACGGAGTGGGCTACCTGAACTAATTTAAGTACTTAGC
Source organism: Aleadryas rufinucha (assembly GCA_013397815.1). Lineage (NCBI taxonomy): Eukaryota > Metazoa > Chordata > Aves > Passeriformes > Aleadryas > Aleadryas rufinucha. Next base: position 21,797 of record VZTH01008848.1, on the reverse strand, counting down.
TGGACCACTTGCTCTCCTACTTTAACAGACCCACCTTTGTGGCTGTCCTGTATTCAGCTATTTGAAAAATATTCTGTCACAAGAAGAAATTAGGATGCCTAGTGGATTCTGAGTAGAACCAGGAAATCCTTTCATGAAACTTTTAAAACCAATGTACATGTTTTGAAATTGAAATTTAAAAAAAAAAAAAAGAAAAGCAAAAAAAAGCAAACAGACAAAATAAGGTCTTCCAAGTTATCACTGGTAAAGCATTTATACATGTATATGATCTATAGAACATACACATTTCTCTATATTGTGAAATTTATATTGTAACTCCCAAACAATATGTATTTAATTCCTGATCACACTGTTTATAGCAAGTCTGCATGCTCTGCTTTTGAGGGATGTGTTCTTACTTTTGAGGGATGTGTTCAGGTTGCAGAGGAGTAGTGACAGATGTTGTGCATTCAACATGCTACTCAACTATATATCAGTCTGCTGGATCACTGGTGCACACAGCACTCAATGAATATAAAAGAGCACCAAGTATCATTGTGTAAAAGAGAAATTATATTTTTGATATAAAGAATATCTAAAACCAAATAAACCAGTATGAAGCATCAACATTGGAGTAAGTTATTCTTACCTCACTAAATAAAAATAAAGATAAATAAATAAATAAGCATATTCTACTGTAGCACCACTTACAATTTTTGTATCTTTTTCTTCCCTGTAAGACATTTTTGGTATACAGAGCTGCTATCCACCTTGTAAAACAGCTACCACTACTGAAAGACAAGAATAGTGAAAATATTTCCCTCAAAACATCCTGTTACAAAATATTCACCCCCTACCCATTCAAAGTTATCAATATTGCTTTCATTAACAGACATTTTAGGATGAAAATATCTCATTGGCACGAACAATGATTTTCTTTACAAAGTTGTGAGCAGCTCAGATGGAATCCGCATATAACTCATCAGTGTTGGCAGTCAGGAGAAACTGAATGCTCTAAGTACAAATGAGCAACTCACTCTCTGGGGCTCGCTCTCTTCTCTGTTTTATGCAAGCCCAGCTGAAGAACTGGGTTAAAAGGACAAGCTCATATAAATAATTCACACAGAGAAGCCCACATATGTGTATATATATATTATCTCCTAAGCCATGCTGTGCTGGTTTAAGAAGGTCTCTCCCAGACCCCTCCAAGTTAACCATCACCATTTCCATACTAGCTCTCTAATGGATGCTAGTGAAGATTGCTTTGGTGAACACTTCCTAATCTATTTCAGTCACTTGAAATAGTTACCACCTTACCCAATTTAACTTGCAATCAACAAAAACAGATTCACAAAGACAATTCAAGGTGTTGTCTCATCAGTAACTCTGCTGGTAGACAGTAATGGATTTTAGTTTCCATGGAAGGAGGAAGTGAGAGGATGGGAGTCTCTTCATGTAGTGCTGCTGCATCTGGGAAAGGAAATATATCTGCTTAACAAGGACAGAGAATTTTTTTCAGCCAGTAAAAGAAATACTGACAGGAGACATACTTGTTGTCCAGAAAGGAGTAAACGATAGGGAACAGTGCTGTGTAAGCCACTGGACAGTATTTTCCAAAGGCAAAGGGGTACACACCATCCATAAATCAATCCATGCTTCAAATTAGTGTGACCTCTCAGAAAAACATGGTCTCCCAAAAAAGTCCTATTTATTAATTTGCCCTACTGCTCCCAAGATACACACTGATCAGGTTGTGAAAGAAATGTCATGAGGCAGTACTTGCAAGAGTATGAATGATGACTCAAAGGTCCTTCACTTTCCACTGTCTCTCAACTCCTGTTTTCTAATTAAAATGAATGTCAGAGTACAATTTTTTATTTCTATAATGTTTAACCAACTCAATGGCACAATTCACAATGAAAAATATGGCATAAGAACAACGAAGAAGCTGTACTAGAATAACAGAAACACCCCACTGTCCCAGGTTTATTTCAATGTTACAGTTGATTTATGCTCATTCAAAAAGTTCTGAGGATTAATAAGATGTTGCAATTAGAAATATCTTTAAAGTAATACATGCTTTAAACTGATTCACTCTCACAGAATCAGACTTGGGACAAATGCAATGAAAACATGATTTCTTCTCTGATTTATCTTATTTGCCCATTACAATCCATTGACAGGGCATGATCATCAATCAGTTTTCTACACAAAAATCACATCATTATTCCTCCCAAGTCAAAGGTGTGCAAAAAAAAGCAATCTAATATCTTTGTTCACACTTTATACTGCCAGCAGTGTCAATATTTTGGCAAAACCTAAAATCCTCTCACTGAAGTCCTAGTGCGAGGTTTTCATTTCAGTTCTCCAAAGGAATTAGTCACCACAGATGGTAGATTTAACTGCAGCAGCGCAGCTTCTTCAGATGCACTCAAGTTTCCTCACATTATATGTATCAAGATGTAATTGCACTGCCAGCTTTGCTGACTGGAATTATTAGTTTTCATATTCAGCTACCTGTCTCAAACAAATGAGGTGTACTTACTGTCTGGACAGGATGGGAGAACATGGATAAACAGTGAATACCAAACACCCGAGGAAAACCCTCAGAATCAATCACACTTTGTAGTAAGAATTGCCTGAGTGGTCTGTAAAGGCTTGATAATCTAAGAACTCTGTTAAGTGACAAAAGCATATTTTAGTGAGCATTAGGTCTTAGAGTCAGTTACAGACAAAGCAGTGTCATACCATAAAATGCCATTTACTGTTACTATTGCACTCTTTCCTAGGTGATGCATGCTGTTTATAGATTTCATAGGTGAGCTCATTGTAAAGAAGCATAGCCATATAAATAACTACAGATGCAAGTGGAAGCCCTTTTTCCTTTGCCTCAGGGTTCTTTCTTCCTCTTACTCTTCTCTACAGGACCCCTATAGAAAATGCTGCCTTCCCCTTCCCTCTCTGGTGCGCTCTCCTAGGGGCAAGGAGTGTAGTTTCAAATGATATTCAACATAAAGTCCTAAAAATGTTGAGTCAAAATTTTCTGCAATTCATAAGTTACTAATTTTCTCTTCTGTATAACTAAAAAACGAAGCAGGGCTCACCTGCCATCAGCAAAAGTCCTAGCTTCATGTCTTAAAACAGATGCTTAGCCTGATCAGGCATCTGTTTCCACAAAAAAAACCCAAACCAAAACAAACAAACAAAAAAAAACCCCAAACAAACAAAACAAAACACAACAAAACCAAAACAAAATGACACCAAAAAAAATGGAAGTGTGTCTGGTCCCTGCTTTGACCAAGCACATCCTGAAGCCTTCCAAACTAGGCTGCGTGTTGAGGATGTTGCCTAGTTTCCACTTCTGCCAAAGAAGGGGGGACAACTGAACATGTGCATGTCTTTCTTTCACACACAATAAGTATTCTGGTGTCTAATTTTGTTTTATTTTGAAATAAAAAACAACAAAACAACTTAAAACATGAAGATACCAAAAGACACTAACATCACTGCTGCCATCTAGCAGACCTCTGTTCTCTCCTGAGCAGGGTGTTTCAGTCAGTGGATATTATCTGCACCTTTCTTTCATTTTGTCACTTTTAGAAGGTTTGTATAGAGACATTGAAAAAGTTACAGATTTATCACCTTTACTTTTTTTAATTCGAATCAGATTGAAAAGCAGTTATCTGACTTTATTTCTCTCTTGGACCTTCCTTTATGCTAAGCACATCCCATCTGGCTCACTCTTTTTATCTTGCAACATACTTGCACTGTCAAACTAAATGATTATTTGCAGTAAATTTCAGCTCAAACTCTAAGGCACTTTTTATTGAAGTATCTTGTTTGGCCTGGTATGGTTATAGTCCTCTTGGGATTTATATGATAAAATTTATTTTCATGGGTTTATAGCTGTGCAGTAAAAATTCTCATTGCACTGAAATTTGGCTTACAAGCATCAAAAATAGAGCTTTTTTTCAATATTTAAAAGGTTACACTGTAAAATTTTAGTGATTTTTTAAAAATTATTATTTATTGATATTTACAAGTATCTTCATTCTTCACCATTCATCTTCACTCTATTCTGACTTATTTCTGATGCACTGCATTGAACAGAATAAAGGTCTTACATTATCTTTAAGAAATACATATCTGGCTCAAGGTTTTGATTTTAGAAGGTTCCAATTCAGTCAGGGCACCATGTTTTCTCACAGACCTTTTCTCTCGCCATCCCTCTCCTCATCTCCTCCACGTATGAGCTCTCCCTTTCCCATTGCCTCCTATTGCCACCACTACGCTGGAGCTTCAGACTGTCCCCTTGGGAAAGGCAGAAGCCAGCAAGTCATTTTGTCTGCATTTCGGGTAATTTCCTCACCCCGTCCCTACTTTGCGGTAGTACCACGTAGCTATTTATGTAACTATGTTGCTGTTCTCTGATGCAGAGTTCTGGCGGCTGAAAGTCAGACTATTCATCCAGGGTTTAAGCAAAATAATGATGATTAATTCACTGACAATTACTTTGAGTATCACGGTAAATCTCCCAAGACAACCGAAAGGTGATGTCCCCTTCCCCAAAATATTTTCATGCACACAGCACTCTGATTGAAAATTATATAACCTTTGAGACACTCCTACTTTGCACTGACTGTAGAAGTCAGTGTTTTCTGTGAAAAATATAGAAAGAAAAAGTGATCTACAGCTCCAGCGGCACACCTTTTTAAACAACTGCCAGGCAGGACATAAAATACAAAAGCATAGTGTTCCCATAAGCATTAAGCAACACCTGCTTAACACACCTGGTAACATCTATTTGCGTTCAGAAGAGAGGTTAAAGGTGAGAATGTTACCATCATCTTACGTTTTACAACAGAGATCAGAGTAGGGGGCAGAGAAATCTGCTTGAAGACATCATTTGCCGCAGGCAGTTCTTAGGCAGTATTGTCCTATAGATCACACCACCATTGTTGCAAGGTGCTGCATCTGAATGCCTTCACAAAACCCGTAAGCCTCAAGTGCTGCCAGACATTTCTGAACCTGGAATACTTAAAGGAAGATCAGCAGTGACCTTTTCCAGTAAATAACCCTTCATCATTCAAACAAACAAACAAAACAAAACAACAACAACAAAACAGCAAAGGAAGTAAATACAGCCTGTAAGGGCGAGGAAGATGAATAAACAGAAATGGATAACAGGTTTCAAATTCACAGTCAGTTCAGTCTAGCAGAAGAGCATTTCTCCATTGCATAGCTTTCTAGGCAGAAAACAGATGTGATAAACTAGTGCCTGGTTTATCTTTTATTCTTTAACTATGTTAAAGAATACTGATTGAAGCAAACTGAAGTGACCTCAACAGCAAGACTAGGCACATGCTTGTTCCAATCAACACACCCTGCATCAGACCCAGTAACTGTTTCGGCATGTAAAGACACAGTCACAAACCATTCTTTCTCTCTTCAGTGAATGTCACACTGTGCTCAGTGGCTTGCCCCTGCCTGAGACTGAATGTATACCACAGGATTAGGCTCTGCTGCTGAGATAGACAGGGAACATTATTTAAGAATAGTTTTGACTCTTCCAGGACTTCTGTCTGAGACAAAGCTTACCAGCAGCTTCCCAGCAATGAGCTGACCATGGCAATTCATTCACATGGTGGTGAATATTCCCACTGACATGGGAATAACAAAATTCACTGTGTGGGAGCACTGCCTTCATCTATTCTTCGTCATCATTACTCTCTTCATACATAGTGCCATTTAATCATTTATGGGCCCAACAGTGAGCCTCACTGGTGAACTGATTCAAGAACTATAGTCAATTCAGGCAAATTCTGCCTCATTTGTTTTGACAGCTGTAAAATTGGTATGACCACGGGGAAATAGGAATGGGGTAAGGAGTGTCTCAAGGGACCTACAGGACAACATGGCAGCTCAGGCAGACAAGTCAGTAGCTTCTGGGGAGAAGAACATATGTGAGTGGAAAGAACAATAGGAACAGTCATATTTTCATTAAGTTGTTCTTTTTTTTTAACATTCTTGTTTCAAGCCAATGCAGTTGATTGATTTGACACCCTGCAGATTAACTTTTCATGCCTGTCTTTTGCTTGAAAACAGACATTTGTATTTACACCTCAGAGAAAACTAAATATTCCTCCTCTACATTTGACAAGTCTATTCACTCTCAGGAGTGTTACNTCAGGTTTGTCCTTATTCTAACTTTATAACATAGAATATAACTTTATACACTTTAGCACGAATTCCAATATTTCAGATATAACACTAGCTACACAAGGATAGACAAACTCAGAGTAACTCCTCCAGGTCTCAGCACAGAGCCATGACCATTATTATGCTGCAGCACTAGTCAGTGCTACTACTAATTATTTCTTCTTCTGGTTTTTTTCAATAGTTTGTTGTGGGTTTTTTTGGGGGAGGTTGTTGCAGCTCTTTTTATCTTAAAAGCAATGTTTCTGCCCTTGAAAGACATTGCAAAATTTCACCATGTGTCCTTTTCTGGCTGCAGCATACCAGCTCAAGACCTCGATACCTGAGGCAACCAACATTATTGCTGAGCTGCTCGAATTTCATTCAAGGTTTGATGTGGGCAGCTAAAGGGACAGACTGGGAGGAAAGAAGCCTGATGTCAGGGGAGGAGGAGGCTATAGCATTGCAGGCCAGTGGGAAGCACAGTCAGAACATGCAGGCTATCCCTGAGACACCTTTCCCCACTGCCACTGTCCTCAAGCAGTGGAAGAGATGGCTTCTGGAGACACACTTGGTTACTGCACTGGAGGAAGGTCGGCCGGTGCACGACCAGAGGCACAGTAGGTTATGGTGACCAATCACTGTAGCACCACTGGCTGGCTGGGCACTTCTGCCTAAAATAATCACAACAAAGTTGTAATAAAATCTTGTGAGAAAGAGTTGACCTAATATTTATTTATCTGCAGTGTATTAAATCCATATCCCTCTGTTTAATCCAAAATATATATAGCATCTTTATTTATACACATATATAAACATATGCATACATATGTATAGATATCATCGTTTTGAGAAAGGCACACTGCAGGATTTCCATATTTAAAAAGCATTTTCACCTCTTTTTGAATTTTAATCAATGTTTGATTTTTCTTCTCAAAAAAAAACAAAGATGAAGGAGAGGCAAAGCAAGCAAACACTGACAAGTTCACGGTATTGATAAAATACAATAGTAAGCCCATAGTCTGACCTATTTTTCCTTTCCTCATCTTTGTGCAACTTAAGTAGAACAGGTCGCTTTACCCAATATTATAAAGGTTGCTGGGTCCCCCTCATGCTAGACCTTGTTCTCAGATGTGTACAGCTTTAACTCTTTGAGCTGTATATTTCTCTTTACACATCTTCCTCAAGGTCCTTTTTATTTTGTCATGATTATTCAACTCTATGATTTCTCTGAGCAAGATTAAAAGGAAATGTATGTTGTACTTGCTAACCTAAATCCATACAAAAGCTTTCCTTATAAACTTGAGTGTTATCTCAAAGTATGCAGTCTACAGCAGTGACCTAGCAGTTGACAACTTGTCACCCTAGAGTCACAAATATATGTCCTGCTGGTAAAATTAGCTAAACTATAATAGTTTTCTAATTAAAAAAAAATGTTTCCACATGATAATGTATTAATATCTAAAACTAAGGACCCAATATTGCAAATTTTGGCTCAGGACCCAATATTACTCAGGACCCAACATTGCAAATTTTCTCTCTGCTTCTAATGAGATCTGGGAGAACATTATTATTTAATTACCTTTTGGCCCTTGGCAGTTTTACTAGTACTCATAACTTCTTTTTTTAATAGAATTTAATAGACTTTAATGGAACTTGACCAGACAAGCAACACACAGACTTGTTGAACGCAGATTTCCCAAGTGCACACTACATTCTATAAAATACCCAATACCAAACCAACAGTGCTGGTGCTCAATGTACACCCTACAAGTAGGCTATTTGAGGCACTAGAAGTTGGGCATGTTTGCAGGTGCAGAGATGACATTTCTCCCAGGGTCAAGCACTCAGACTGTGCTTGGAAATTTATGGTGTCAGCAGGTATGTAACTATAAACCTTGTACATGGCCTGGACAGAGAAAAAATCTGCAGATTGAATGTACATTTTTTTTCTGCCTTCCTCTATTCCTTCAATAATTCTCCTTATAAGACATCCCACTAAATCTACAACATCAAGATTCTTCCAGGTTTCAGAAAAATTAGACCAATTACACCAGGGATACAGATCTGGGTTCTGATGTTGCTAGGGGACCAAGTTCCCTGATACTACTGAAGTTAAATTAACACTGATTCAATAAAAGCAATTTTTTACCTGGAATATGAAAGTCTACTTGCAGCATGTTCTAGAGCCCTAGCACTGCAGTGGTTAAGAGAAGCATGATTATTCTTTATTTGATTTGAAGTTTTTATTTAGCTTTTAAGGAAAGAAATTTAGTCCATCCCAGTTCATATCTTCATGTAAGTTTATAATTTATGCTCTGTTGACTGACAGAAAAAGAACAAACATATTAAAATTTGATACCTGCCCTCCAAATGAAGGAAACATTTCACAATAGAATTTGCATTGTTTAGCTCTGATCATATTCACATTTAGTTGTTATTGTTGTCTTAAATATTGTGTCTATTTCTTGTCCAAGAATTGAGGATCAGCTTTCTGACAGCATATTGAGGAAATTATCTAAGTACTGAACCATAAATCCACTTCCCGCATTCCTTCTGAAATTACTTTCACTGCTCATTGATGATTTAACTCAAAATACTAAGCTTTACCATTTGTTCCTACAAAACCTGCTGCTTTGCAGGGAAATCTCTGACAGTATTACTCAAGGAAGTCAGTTTTGCAAATAATGGGCATCAGTGAATTTTTTTAATACAATTTTATTTTTAGCAAAAAATATCTTGACTATACAGTAAGAATATGATATTCAGAAAGTAAGGCATCAAAGTAAAAGCTAAGCAGTGGATCAAATAACTTGAACCCCAAGCCAAAATTTTTAAAAAATAAATCAGTTAATTTTGTTTTTGTGCAAATACTATTTATCTTGCCTGTTGGCAGTTCAGACTTCATTCCATCTCAGAATGTCTGAGTACTGACATGAGTGAAATTAAGTAGCATAATGATATACCTCCACCTAACTGCTTGTCTTCTTTGCATAATCCCATTTTTAGCATTTGTATCCAAATGAACCTAAAGAATGTAAGGACAGTAGAATAAAATACACTATACAAACAAAATAAATTAGCCCCAACATCTGAACTTCAAATGTGTTTTAAGAATGGAAAGCCTGGAAGAAACATATCCTACTTTGAGATATAAATAGTTCTGCTTCAAGTGTAGGATTAATCCTACACTTAAACATTTACAGAGCCTCATGATATTCTGCCATTGCCACAAACTGCTTGTGCCGAGGGACTTTCAGGTCTAATCCTCTTGAACACAGATTTATTGCAGCTTTGCCCTATCTTCAGAGTATTGCGTTCCCCTTCCTGCCATTACACCCCTGTATTCTGCATTTGAATGTCTTTATTTTTAAACTTCTGGTGCATGTGCAAGCCATCAAATACTCTCTCCACCCAGAGAGAGCACAAACACTAACAGGTCTGGGATTTTACTCTATTTACAATAAAATTTTTTTTTTTTTTTTTATCAAAACAACAATTACTATGATTACATCTGGGTTTAATTTATCTGCGTAGATAAGTTTTGTGGTTATCCAGAGCATAATGCCATTAACAGTTTTACACAGCTGAGCTCTATTAAGAGTGAGAAACATGCTTGAAAGGCAGATTTATGAGCTACAGGTAATGAAGGTTGCTGAATCCTGAAGCACTCCTGCAATTACAAGTAGCTGTTTTCAAGGAAGCCTAAGATTCCCAGTAATGTTTAAGCACCTCCAGCTTTAGGAGGGACCATATTGTGTTGGCAGGCTGGTGGAGAAGACAATACAGTTGTCAGAATTACAATGTCAAGGAAAAAAATTATGTAGAATATTTAAATTTCAGATATAAGCAATCACATTATTTACTACTGCACTATCAATTTGCATTGATGATATAAAGAATAGCTAATGACTGTTGCTTATGTAACTTACATAAAATATGCAAAACTGCAGAAGTCAGTATTGCAGATACCCTGCCATTAGAAACAACTGGCCACTCAAACCCTGGTTATCACAAATGGGTGGTTAAGATGACTCAAAAAATTGCTGTCAAATATATTAGCAAAAGCAGGTTTAATATAAATTTGTGAAAGTACAACTTCACAAATGGAAGGTTTACTTCACATGAAAGTACAACTTCACATGGAAAGCACAACTTCACATGGGAAGGTTTACTCTGTTACTTACTACATAGATGAAGCATACTAACGAAAATCAGATTAGAACCAGTTTAGAATTATTTACACAGAGACCAGGCAGACAGAAGTGTAAGGATGCAGAAGAGGATGCATGACTCCTGTTGAGTCATGAGGTTCAGAGAGAGCCCCCTTGCTTTCTAAACTTCTGAGAGCATAGGAATCCAATCTCAGTCCCATACAGTTTAGTCTAAAGGATTTAGCAGCATTTGATAATTAACTAATTTACCATCTATAAAAGGATTCAGTAGAATTTATTACAGCTGCAGCAGTGACTTAATTGTAGATCCAAGATGGCAACAGTCATGCTCTACTTGCTATAGTGTGTTTCAATCGCTTCACACACACAAACATGTACAGACACAATGGCTGTGTCTGTATAAATTTACAAAGATATACCTCTTAAAAATTACCCTCAAATCCAGTGAAATACTAATGTTAAATGCCTTGTCATTTCTCTGTGGGTGATGCTTGAGCCTTGAGGAAGGAGTGGGGGTGTCAGTGCAGGTCCCACCATGAGTTTTCAGTGATGGTCCTGCAAGTATAGGGAAGCTCTGAGAGGTGTCCCTCTAAGAGAGAGGTGCATCCACTGCAATCCAGAAGAGCTCAAAGGGCCACTCTCAGATGCTTAGAGGGTCACAAAATGCTTGGCTTTAGTCATGAGTTTCTATACTGGCTGTAATCCAAGCTGGTAATTACTGGAGTTCTTAAAAGGGTCAGTAACGATGGTACTGTTCCATTCAGGCTACAATTCAGGTAAATAATGTTCCAAGGCTGTCAGAGGATGACTGATTGTCTCTTGTTCCCCTCCCTGGGGAGGCAGAAGTCCCTGGTACAAACAGTGCCACCCCACCTTAGCCATGCAAGAATTTCTGTCATGGTCCAGGTACACTTCACCACTCAACTCATTGCTGGAAAGCCAAGGCTAGTGGGAGTTCCTGAGGTCACAGAGCAGCCTGAGGAGGTAGCAGGGGGAGTGTTACCTCACCACAGTGGTTTAGAAAACACTCTGGTTGATACAGGTGAACTAAATTACCATAAAGGCCAATTTTTTAATTGGGAACAAAACATTTCCCTATGAAACCTTCATTAAAAAGCATTCAACTGTGACTAATGTTAGTATATTGTTATGTGTGATCTTAAGCATTATTAAGCAGGTGTCTGACAAATGAGTGCTGCATGACTTCTCAGTGCCTGTCAGTAACGTATAGTGGGTACTTGGCTAATCTAAATGAGATCTTACTGCAGATGAAGACCTTTTTTATGGCAAATCCCTGTTAAGACACATGCATTTCTATTTAATGTGACAATATCAGCCTGAAAAAAAGTATAAATGTACCAGTTTCATGGTACTTTACACAGTTCCAGAGTAGTTTCATGGACTGGTTCTCATTACAGCCCTTGCTAGATGTTCCTTATGCTAGATATGACAGATGGATTTTGTAGACTTAGGAAATTTTGAAGCACGTCACAGTAATAAAGCATGTGGCATTTTTTTCCCTTTTCAATTCTGTCAGTTCAATGACAGCAAGGATTATCACCCCAATACAGCATGTAAGTGTGCTTGACTTTCAGCACATCAAAAGTAAAATCTCAAGATGTGTTCCTCTGGTATTCATTAACATGGAACTGGAACAACAAGACCAAATCCAGATCAAGAAAAGAGGTTATTTGCCTTTCTCTGGTAGAAGTCATTGGAGAGAGAAGAGAGACCAATAAAATTACAAGCCAAGTTTGCCCATTCACAACTTCAAAAGTTTTATAAGCATTTAACAATCCATCTATCAAAAAAAAAAAAAAAGAAATTAAGGGGATAACTCACTTTTTTGAGTTAAAAAAAATGATCTAATTTTTT
>VZTH01008840.1:0-23870 GCA_013397815.1 Aleadryas rufinucha | reverse complement strand
GGAGGAGCAGGGAAGTGGCAAACAGAGCTGCTGGGAAGGGTTGTGCTGCTGCTGACAGTCGATATCAGCTCTAGGGCACAGGCAGCACCTTACAAAGGAATAACCTTCCCAGAAGGGTGCACACGGGAGCGGTTGGGATCTGAGGGCTCCACAAAGTGAGCAAACATGACACAAAAACCCTTCTGGGGAATATAAATATCTCTGTGCTGATGAGCTGGTGAGAAGAAGGAAAGGCAGAATTCCCAAGGCAGAAATCAACCTGCTGACAGTACCGTCTGGGGTGTCCTGTAACAGCTCTGCCAGCAGTTTCTCCAGGACATCTTGGTATTTTTCCAGCTGCCTTGGGGTGAGCCAAGCTCTAACGGGAAGGGCCTGCTGTGGAGGAAGCCAGAGAAGTCAGAAGGAAAAGCTGAGGGGAGCAGAGGGAGGGAGGTTGGGGTGCTTTGACCCCACTTGGATGGAGTTGGTGGAGGGTTTAGGGCGGATTTGGAGGGAAGAGGATGATCCTCATATGGGGAAAAGCAACATTTTGAAGGCAACACAATCTTTGAGTTGTTCAGAGTGCTGTTGCATAACCCGTGGGCTGGCTCAGAAATCCAGATAAAGGCACCTCCTGGCAGCAGGGACTGCAAAGAAAATAATTTCTGAACCTTCTAATCCTCCACTGTGTCGCACATCAACCCTTCCAGCCTGAGCCTGCAGAGCTCCTGCCCCAGCAAGAGCTGAGGACGAGCCGTGGTCCTGCTCCAGCCTGCTGGACTTGGAGCCAGCTGTGGCTCAGATGTGCCTGAAGCAAAGAGCTCTGTTCTGGTGCTGGTCAGCTGTGGGGATGTGCTGGGTATTTCACGCTTTGAACTGGGCTCCTCGCTGTTTAAATCCTGTTACCGAGTGTTGGTGCACCACGAGTGCACATTAAGCTGTGCCTTGGCCAAATTCCAGCCTGGCTGGTCCTGCTGCCTGTCCCACTGGCTCTGTCCCTGTTTGGGGGGACCTGCACCCTCCTTTTGGTGGCAGAGAATGGCCGAGCTCCCTTCACAGACAGGGAAAAAGGTCCCTGTGCTCAGGTGGAAAAGCACAATTTCCAGACTTGGCTCACCTGGTAAATCTGCCTTTGAGGGCTTAGCCTGGCACTTAAACCCCTAAAATTGCCCATTTTCTGCTCTGTATACAGACTTTGGGCCCAAGTTTTTAAATAAGGCAGAGAACTGTGGGGTCAGAGGTGACAGCGAGCAGGAGCTGAAGCAGAACTGGGAGTTCCTGCCTTGCACCTGGCTGGGCTTCACTGCCTGGCAAGGAGACCTCGAGCTGTTCCCATCTTCCTAAGAGAGAAGCAGTTGGGTCTCAATGGTGACCTGGCTGCTGAACAACCAAGATAATTTATGGGGTGGAGGCAAAACCTCTCTCTGATGTAAGCAGGCAGGCTGGCAGAGGACATCTCTTGGACTCCTTGTCCCCTGCATGTCCTCGTGGGCTTCCCGGAGTCAAATGGCTCCACATACCTGGAGGGTCTTGGCTGCAGTGACATCCACACCGGATTGCTCAGAGAAACCTTCCTCCTCCAGCTGCTGCAGCGAGCTCAGGGATTTCTTCTGCCCTGCCTTGTTCCTCTCCTTTTCCTGCAGCTTGGGAGCAGAGAGCAGAGGGGGCAGTTGGTGATGCTGGGATGCAGCATCCTGAGGGTCCCAAAGCTGCTCTGCACCGTCCCAGCAGCCAGGAATCCACAGTGCTGGGCACAGAACCAGCGGGATGGGAGCTCTCTGCACTGCCTGGAGCCAAGCTGGAATCCTCCTGGAAGGGCCCATCAGCTGTGGCCAGAGTGGCCTTTGGGGACTGAAATTCAGCTGCATTGAGGGCAAGGTCAGGTTACGGGGTGAGGTGTGAAGGTTGCAGTAAACAGCACCCATGTGTGGGGGGGATCTGTGTGAGGGAACCCTGTCAGCAGGACCGGGGAGCTGACAGCACCGTGACCTTACCCAGCTGTCCCAGAGAACTTGTCCTGGCTCTGTTCTGGGGCACTGCAGGGTAACTGAGCTGAACCCTGCACGTGGAGAGCCCTGTGCAGAGCCCCGTGCCGAGGTCACGTCTTCCCAGCCTTTCTGCAGGTCTGTAATGTCAGCCCCTTCGCATTCATGGGGCTAAACATGCCTTCAGCACCCTCTGGAAAAAGCCAGAGGTGCTTTGGAACACGACAGACACAGCAGGATACATCAAACGTGGCACAGGCCGTGCTCAGTGTCCAGTGTGTGAGCACAGGAGGAGCAGGGACAGCCTTTGGGGGCCAGATTTCCCCTTTGTTCCTCCAGAAAACCCCCAGTCCCTGGCAGACACGGAGCTACAAGGGCTGTGGGGTACAAACACAGCCCCATCCTCCTCAAGGACACTGAAGGATGCCTGTGCTCCCCACAAAAGGCAATTGTTATCCAGGAACAGGTGTTGGAAAATGGGATTTCTCCCAGTATCCACGGGCTCGGCAGTGCGGGGGAAGCTCACTGGGGCTGCGTTTCAGAAGCTGCCGTCTCTGAGCCTGCCTGACACCTTTCAACGGTATTTGTTTCACTTCAAAAGGAAGAACGTTCTCTCGGCACGTCCCAGAGGTGACAACCAGCCGGGGGATGGTTAATTATTTGTTACAACAAAAGAGCCATCACTGAGCTGATGGGAGGCTGCAGCTGCTCTGGAAGAATTCCAGCACCGAGGAAAGGGAAAGGATCCCCAGGGACTGCAGGTGACACCCCCCAGGGGTGTCAGACCTTTGGTGCGGGGGTCCAGGCTCTTCCTTTCCATCTCACACCTTACAAATGATCTGTGTCCCCCCAAAGCCCTGGATTTTGGGAGAAGGATGCCACAGTGTGTCCTGTTGATGGTGTGCACTGGCAGTTTGGGGGATGAGGGTGGGAGAAACCTCTCCTGGTTTGTTCATTCCAGAGGGGTTACCTGCATTTTCTGGAAGTCGCTCTGGGTGAAGAAGGGCATGAAGCCTTGGGTCTGCTCAGCCAGCACGGACAGCAGGGACACCAGCAGCAAACTGGCCACCACCTTCCTCGAAACCATCCTGAGAGCCTGGACAACACGGGAAAGGAGACACCAGGGCAAGAGTGGAGAGGGAGGTTTGACAAGAAACGGCTTTGGCTCTGCACCAGCTGCAATCCAGCGCAGCCCCAGCCCAGCAGAGGGATATTTACTCTTCCAGTTGCTCCTGAGCTGAGAATAGAAGTGCCTTGACTGACAATTCTCTTCTCAGACCTGTTTGTGTAAACAGATTTGTGCTTGAGCAACATCTCCAGAGATTTCAAGCCCAGCCCTTCAGGACTGCTCAAGCCTCCCTGAGTTCTCGAGCCTCAGCCCTGCAGCTGAGGTTTGTGTTGGTTTAAGACCTGCACACATCCAGAGCAAATCCATCAGTCCCAGCGCCAGCACAGACACAGAGATGCTGCAAAGAGAAAAACCTTCAGACAGCTGTTTTGTTAATTTTTTATTTTGATTCTCCTCACCACTGGAAACCTTCCTGGATGCACTGGATCTTTAAAGAAGACTCATGGAGTCCAAGGGAGATGGGAAAGGCATTTTCCAGCCCGGCTCTGTCTGAGCTTGGAATAAAGGGCTTTAAAAACCACCTCTGAAGTGATCTAACTGTGACTTCACGTCAGGAAAGGACTTATGTAAACATTGAATGTTCTCTTTAAATATTAAAATATTCTCTCTGGACAGACTTAATGAAGTCTGGTCCTACAGCTTAACTTCTCCACCTGATTGGAGCCTGATCCTTAATTAGTTTCAGCAACCTCTTGGTTTGGACATTATTGAGAAGACATTGTTAGGTCAGATTTGACTCCTGAATTAGATTTCCCATAAAAATCAGCTGGTATTGAACCAAGGGCCAGTGAAGTTAATAAAAATTCCCTTTCCATAGCACCAGGCAGTCACAGCCTCTCCTCTGCCTTCCCTGGGCACTGCACCGGTGCCATCTCCTCCTGCCCACCCAGACTGGGCCACCAGAGCCACCTCCTGCCCTGGGACATCCCAGGGTGTCCCAGCCCTGTTTCCTGCAGGGTTCCAGGCAGGAATTCTCAGGCTGTCCCCTTGCAATGCAACCTCAGCAGCATCAATCTTTGGTGCTTTTTCATTTGTTCCATCACTGCAGCAAATAAATAAATAAATGAAATACTGCTGAATACGGAGAAAATAAACCCAGTCACCTCCTTCATCTCCCCTTGGCTATCCCTTTGGGAATTGATTCACTCTCTCTTCTCCCAGAAAAACACCCACACACGCTTCTCCACTCAGAAATATCCCTGCTGAATGGCCCTCCCCTGCCTGGCAAGCCAGACCTGTATTCCAGCCCAGAGATCCCCACCTCAGCACCTCCCCAGGCAGAGAGCACTTGGTGGATTTGCTTCCAGCTCCAAAGGGAAAAGAAGGAAGCAGGAGGGTCCTGAATTCAGCATCAGCACTGTGGGCACAGGGCTGGGGCAGCGGTGCCAGCTCTGCTTGCCCCCCAAACCTGAGTGTGGGGGCAGGAGGGGTGGGCAGCTGGCACAGTGACAGGGCAGGACATTCACCTACCGAGCTGTCTCCCAAAAAATCCAACCACTCCCATCACTAGGACCTGTATGAGGGTGATTTTCTGCCTGCTCAGAGCAGCTCCCCGAGCACAGAGGGCACCGGGGTCCCCACAGCGCTGCTGCAGTGCCCGGTGTGTGCCGGGTGCCCACAGGCGGCAGGAGCTGCTGGAATCGATGCTCTCCAGATGGGGATGAGCAAAAAGCACCTTCCCCCTTCTTTCAGCATCACTTTTGTTCCCTCCTCCTCCTCTGAGCTGGCTCTGCTGTGGCCAAGAGGTGCCAGGACCTACCTGGGGAGTGCAGCCACGGGACGCTGGAGGTCGGAGCTCTTCTCCCTCGTGTCACCCCTGGGTGCTCCTGCTGGGTCCCCTCCCTTTATAAACCCGTACAGGCACTGCAGTCACTCACCTGTGACCCTGTCCAGCTGCCTGGCCTGCGTGGAAACGGCTTTCCCAGGCAGGGAATGTTATCTGCACTGGAGTTTGCCGAGTTTCTCGTTTCCAGGCAGATCTCCTTTGCTCCCTCCCCAGCTTCTTCAGCTTCTTCCCGCTGGTCCCACAGCTGAGGCAGATCTGCTGCTGCCTCAGTTTCCCCATCTCTAAGATAAATTCCTCTCTCCTGGCTTGTGTTTTTTGATGCTGAGCCTGCAGGACAAGGTTTTTAGGATGTGAATGTCCCAGCAGTAAAATGACACCTGTGTCAGTTTTATTTCTAAATGTAATTGCAAATCACAATCATTTCAGGAGTTGCCACTTTGAGGCTTCAAGTGGCCCCTTCTCCCGTCCTTGCTGAGCCTGGCACTGATCCCCCTCGGGAACACAAACCCTGCAGTGTCATCCCTCTCCAGACAAACGAGGTGCTGAGAGAGGGAGGGAATTGTGCAAGAACTCATCCGTGCTCTCCCGGGACCATCAGCCAGGAGCTGATGCCAGAGGCTTTGGGATCAGGCCAGGCACATCCCAGTGCTGCTCCTGAGGGAGGCTGGGAGCAGCCAGGCGAGGGGCAGGAGGGAAAAACGAGTTGGGAAGCCATGAAATGCTCCGGCATCAAACGGGATCCATGGGCTGTGAGAGAGGGGAGCGGCAGAATTCCTGCCTGGCTGGGGAGGGATATCGGGAGCAGCGACTGCCCAGCCTGGGAATGCCATTTGTCACCTGGCCCCATCGCAGGCAGTCAATAGGACACGGGCACACCAGGTGTCACCAGGGCCCTGCTGCTGTCACAGCCGTCAATAACGCTCGATTGGGGCTGGAGCTCTCCCAAAAACCTCGTGTCCAGCGCTCAGGTGCTTCCCGGATCCCCGGGCATTCGCTCCAGCTTATCACCCCCCGCGCCAGGGAAAGCTCCCAGAGACTCCAGCACAGCTTTGCTCCCTGGAAACCTCCCTGGGAATGTAGCTGAGGGGGTGATGGAAAGGATGTCACCCACATGATGTGGGGTTTTCCCCTCCCTTCCCTAAACAATTTGCACCAACCCCATCCGACACCGGTTCCCGTTTTAATTGACTTTTCCAGTCCTTTTTTTTTGCATGGTGATGATGGATGCAGCTGACGAGTCAGCAGATGGTGCTGGGAAGTGACAAATTAGTTACCAAGAAAGGTCACTTTTCCAAAGCACTAAACTTTCCCGTGTCTTGTCCCGCTGTCCCTCCAAGACGTGTCTGGCTGGCAGCTTTCCATCCATCTGGGATGGAGCCTTCTGCCTGGGGAAGGACAACCTTCCAAACCAAACAGAGGGATGGGAATTAATCATATCTGTATTAGCTGCGTGCAGCCTGCCAGCTTCACCTCTTAATTATGCAAGAGTGCTCCGGCAGCGAGGAATCGTGGAGCTGGAAATAAAGGATCTGACTCCAGCTCTGGAAGCGCCAGGGCAGGTGGGAGCAACAGGCACCTCCTGCCTCTGGCTCGGCCTGGTCCATAAACACAGCTTTTGGCACATCCTGGCTGCAAAACGAGGATAAATGAAAATAAAAAAACCCCAGCTGGAGGTCTCCCTGCCAGCGCTGTAATTCCAAAATTCCATCCTGCTGCATCCCTGGCACAGTTTGCAACCTGCAGCCCCCGAAACTCCCCGCTGGGCCCCGGTGCCAAATGGCAGCAGAGGTTAGAGGCTCGACAAAAACGTGGTGTGCAGGATGGGCTCGTGTGCAGCTCTGCTTGTTCCTAAAGTTAAACGTTTGGCATAGCTGGGGAGTCGTTTTCCCAGGAAACTGGCCCTGGAAGTGCAGCCTGTTGGGCCTGGGACCAGTTGCAGTGTCAAGGAACAAGGGGCAGAACGAGCTGCCCGTGCCAGCAGCACGGAGCATTTGTCTCCATGTCTGTGCTCCCCCCTCCAATCTCTCCAGACTCGGGGTGTTTGGCAGAGGGATGCAGGAGGGCAGGAGATCGGAGCCTGGTGTGGGATTTGAGCCTGGGGAAAGCACCTGGGGCAGTGGGGAGGACTAAAATCCCACCCAGGCAGGCACTGGGGGGTCCCCAGCAAAGCTTCCAGGTCAGGGCTGAGCATCCCAGCTCCAAGAGCCACCAAGGGCCACGTCCTCCTCTTCCCCCACATCCAACAGCTTGGATGGAGCTGGGAATGGGGACAGGACTTTGTGCAGGGCCAGTTGCTCCCACAGCCCTGCCAGACCCACCATGAGGTTTGGGAAAAATCCCACCCCCTACCCCCAGTTCCCTTCCTGGAGCCCACAGGAATCCATTCTCACCCCACTCCCATGGAATTATTTTTGCTTGGAGTCAGATGGGTCCAAAACCCTGCACAGGATTGAAGGGCTGAGGTCACACAGCGAGGTCAGCGTGGGAAGGAGCTCGTTTTGGGCTGAAATCTCCTTCTCCCAGCCCAGGAACATCCTCAGCTGCTGCCCCTGCATGGATGGGGTCTGGATTTCACAGGCTCCTGAGGAATAAAGCACCAGGGGCAGATTTTAATGCAGTTTTCCAGATATTAATGCCAGATAAACATTTGCAGAATCACAGGCTCAAAGCACGTGTTCATTTGCAGCGTGAATGTTTTAAGGGTCCAGATTTCCCCCCTCCTGTCTCCGTCCCGCTCAGATTCCTCCCAGCTCCGGTGTAATTCCAGGTAATTCCTGGCAATTCCTGGCTGGGCAAGGATCAATAGGAAGGATTCAGCTCCTGCTGACTCCCCAGAGCAGTTCAGCTCCTGCTTCTGACAGCAAAGGATGATCTCAGATTAACGGGGAATTTACCCCATGGAATTTCTCCTTCTCCCACTCCGGAGGCTCCGGGCACAGGGCAGGGCAGGTGTGGGGAAGCAGGGGAAGGTTTGGGGGAGCAGCAGAGGGTCAGGAGCCTGTCAGGGGCAGTGATCTCACTTTTACCTGCTCTGGTGACCCCTCAGCACCTGCAGCTCCCAGAGCCCCCCGAGGAGCAGCTCCATTGCAGCAGCTCCATTGCAGCAGGATTGGGATTCACAGCCCAAAATTCACACCAAAACCTCTCTGGAAACCTGCCCTGAGGTGGCCTGGGCACCCCAAAACTGAGGAAATTCTGCCTGCTGCCTCAGCTTCTCCATGGAAGTACAAAAGAGAGGAAAATGATTTTCTGGACAGAGCCTGGGTGGATTTGGCTTCTCTACAAGGGCTGGCACTGACCAAAATCTCCTATCCCATAACAATCCTCTTCCATCAGAATTAACAAACCAAAAAAAACCACCCCACATTTTTTAAAAATCCCTTTTTCTAATAAAACAAATGTGCTTATGAAAACTTTCTCTTCTCCCAAACAAGGGAAAAAAAATAAACAGGAGAAAAATGTTTCCTTGCCTCATTTCTCTACATTTTTGGTCACTCCTTTGCCACCCTCTCCCCGATCTGGAAGAAGTGAAGAGAGAAAGGAGAGGAGGTGAGAAAACACGATGGGATGCAGCTCAGCTGTTCCCATTTTGGATTTCAAATCCGAGCCACCCGGTTTTCACTTGAGGGCTCAGGAATATTTTTAGGAATGGTACAAAATGCAGCCTCACGCCCAGGCAGGGGCTGTGACTGGTTCGTCCCGTGGGGCTGGGTGATGTCCCTGGGCACCCCACTGTCTTTTTGGGGTGCTGTGACCCCGGGCAGGCGATGGGAGAGCCCAGCCAAGCCCTGGGCCGAGCTCAGAGCCAGGGAAATCACTCAGATTTCAGCCAAAGAGCTCCCTGCCCTGCTCACAGGGGATATTTATTCGATTTGATGAGGAGGAATTCAGCTTTTACTCCCTCCAGGCACCCACTGACCTTTCACTGCCTCATCCCCTCCTTCCCCTGCCCTACTCCCGTTTCAAACACCAGTGGAGCAGCTTAAGCACTACAAGACAACAACACCGAGGCACCAGGAAAAGCCCCAAATGTTTTTCTGGGGGCTGCTCACACCATCCCACCAGCAGGAGGAGGATGGGCGATGTTCCTGCTCCCCCATGGGATGCAAAGCCCAGCCCCGTGCAGGTGAAGGGCTCGGGAAAGGCCGGGCTGGCTGCAGGCAGGTGTTCCCCTGGGAAAGGGAGGTGGGAGCAGGATCCAAGCACCGGGATCTGCAGGTGCTCACCAGGGACAGCAGCCACTCCTGTGCCCATCGAGGGGGAAAGAGGGGCAGGGAAAACAACTGGGGGGGAATAAAAGCAGGGAAAGAAAGGAGAGGGGGGAAAGAAGAGCAGGGAAAACAACTTGGGGGGGAAGAAAGGAGGGAAAGAAAGGAAGGAAAGAAAGAAGAAGAGGGAAAGAAGGGCAGGGAAAACAAGCAGGAGGAAGAAGAGGAGGGAAAGAAAGAAGAAGAGAGAAAGAAAGAGGAGGAGAGAAAGAAAGGCAGGGAAATCAAGGAGGGGGGAGTAAAAGCAGGGAAAGAAAAAAGAGGAGGGAAAGAAGGGCAGGGAAAACAATTAGGGGGAAAGAAAGGAGGGAAAGAAAGACTAAGAGGGACAGAAGGGGTCCAGCCATTGCTGTGCTCAGCAGTGCCAGCTGCCAGCAGATTTCCCAAGACTGGCTGATGCCCGATGCCCAGGATTTATTGGTACTCTCCCTGTCCATCCCAGCACCCCTCAGCAATCAGGAGCCATTTATCTGTCACAGAGGAGAAGGGTTCTGGCTCTCAAGGCACCAATTCATCCTGGGAGGAACACAGAGGCAGAGTTGGATGGCTTTGGGGTGAGAAAGAGACTCACACGTGGCAGGTCAGCGAGCTCCCGGGTGAGGGATCCCGGGAGAGACCTGGGGACGAGGAACAGCAGCACATCCATCCCGGCTGGGGTATGGGAAAAACGGAATGGAAAATTGTGACAACAGCAGAAAGATCTGCAGAGCCACTGGGGCCTGTGCAGCCAGGCCTGATCCCAGCACAGGGCTCGCTTCCAATGAAATGCCCGTTTAATCCGTGGATATTTTGCTTAGGCGCGGAATAGCAACCTCAGCGAAAGCCTCTCAACCACAAAGGCTTTAGAGAGCTAAACTGTAAAGATTGGGAATTAAGGGGAATAAATATTAATGAAAGGGGTGGGAAAATCCATCATTTTTCCCGACCACCCTGCCCGTGCTCCTCTGCATGGGGCTGTGGCGCTCGGGGCTCTCTGGAGCAGGAGCTCCACGTGCTCGGAGGGATCGTGCAGGGATGGAACTGCAGCAGGAGCCACACAGAGGCTGGAGGGAGCCCACATGCCACGGGAGAGGGAAAAGGGAGCAGGGACTGGCCAAGGAAAGGGTTGTTGGGCCAGTGTGGGACTCAGCGTGCAGCAAACCCTGCGCCGGTGTCGGTGGCTGCGGGTCAAGCCCGGAGCGGCACAGCCGGAGCCAGCGCTGTTACGTAAAGGGATGGGGAGCAGCCCAGCCTGGGCTGGATGGAAGAAATGAATCCAATTACAGGATGAAGGGCACAGGGAGAGGATGGACACATTTGGTCTGGAGCAAATCCCTAAAAGGCTTTAAAGCAGGGATGGCAAGAAGAGGACGAAAATGAATCGCGGTGCAGGACACACGGCCACCACCGAGAGGAGTCGGGGCCTTGGAATGGGGCTGGAGGCAGGAATGGGGCTCTGCACCTGGCTGAGGGGAAAATACCACCAGGATGTGGCTCTTCTGGGAGCTGGGACACCAGTTAGGCTGTTCTTGGGGATGCTGGAGGGAGGAGGCAGCCCAGCCAGGCACCAGGGAACAGCCCTGCTGGAAAGAGGAAACAAGCAGGCAACCCCCAAATTTCCTCCGTGCTGATTCCCATAAGATTATAACCCAGCTGCCCGTGTCACAGCAGGCTTCAGACTTGCACTGAGAAAACCAAGGGCTTGTATTAGAAAGAGGAAAGAAACTAAATTGACCCAGTTATGACAAAACGAAGCAGCGCGTTCACGGCAGCGCTGTGGAAGCCCATGAGCAGCCACAGCGAGGCCCTCGGGAGGAGCAGGATTCCACTTCAGATGAGATTTACAAATTAAAAATAAAAGAGCTGGATTATTTCTGTGTGCTCAAACCCCCTTTCCTGGCTGCTCAGCCGGGCTCAAGTGGGCACTGCAGGGTGAGGGGTGGTGCCGTGCGTGTGCATCCCTCGGGAATTCGGGAAAAGCCTTTCCTTTGCCTCTCTGACTTTGCAGCCCAGCACCTGCCCCTGGTGAGACAAAGGAGGAGAGCTGGACACAGACCCCTGACCCCCATCTCCCCCTGGTAAATCCTGCCCAGCACCTCAGAGAGCCCAGCCCGAAATCCAGACTGGCTCCAGACGGGAAGATCAGAGCAGCGTTTTTGCCGTCACCCCCGGCAGAGCACGACTCGCTCCAGGCACAGCCCCGGGAGCGGTGCCGGAGCTGCCGGGATTTGCCGGCTGTGCCGGCTGCTCCTCGCTGCGGGGCCGGGGGGACTGTCTTGCACACCTGCCCACTCTGCCACAGCCCCGGGTTGTCACCGAGGGAGAAGTGTTGACAGCGCCACACGGAGCGGAGCGGGTTCGCAGCTGAGCCGGGATTGCTCAGCTCCTTGGCAGGGAAGTGACAGGGCCCAAAGAGCGCCTGTCTCTCCATGGAGATCCTACAGCGCTTGGAGAGGCATTACCTGGATCAGCAGCGGGAGGAAAAGGCTGGGAGATGACAGAGCTTGCAAATATCAGGAGGAGAGGTCGGCGTGGGGGAGCTGTCCCCACATCCCGGCTGCTTTATGGCTTGGGGGGAGAGCCTGGAGCAGGATGGAGATGGAGAACCTGCATGGAAAACAGGAGCTGGGGTCCCTCCTGCTCAGATTTTGTGCATGAGAGACAGGAGATAGCCTGCTGTGTACTCTTAATTTTTGGGACAGAAGCAAGGGCACCTCCCCGTGCACCCCCAGCCCCTGCCCTGGGTGGGTGCCTGGGGCACGGCCACGGAGCCACAGAGCCACGGAGCCACCAGCCATGGCCAGGTAATCCCTGCTGGGGGAGGGCCGGCCCAGCGAACCCAATCGTAAATACATCAGTGTCCTCCTTCTCGCTGCCACACGTTTAAATCTATTTGATCCACTCTAATGGATTGATCTACAAGTTTGTGCACACACATCCTGCTTTGGACGGGCGGCTGGCAGCGCCTCGCCCATCACGGCCTGTCAGCTCCGCTCAGCCTCACCTCCAGCGCAGAGCGAATCCAATTACAGGATAAAGGGTTTTCTTCCCCTCCATATGGTCTCTATAACGTTCTGGCTTTATCTTGCCTTAACCCCTTTCCTGGCGAGGGAGCTCACAACCCGGCCTAAGCGGCTCAGCACCACGGCCCTGGGTGGCTGCTATGTGATACGGGAAATGGGGTCTTCCCAGGGCACCCAGAGGCACCTTCCCCCCTCTTTCCCTGCCCACTGGGGATGAACGAGCCCCCACAGGAGGCAGATTCAGGGCAGCACTGGTTACAAAACCAGCCAGGAGCACAGGGGTGAGCTCAGCCTTGCAGGCAGTGTCATGTTCACAGCCGGGGTTCACGGGGCTGTGCGTCAGCCCAGCACCTCGAGCTCGGCACAGATGTTCCCTTCATGACTGATTTGTTGTGCTTTTGCATTTCCCTCCACCTCACCCTGCCAGGTGTTCCCTGGGTGTCCCTGGGCAAGTGGCTCCTGTGGCTCCTGTGCCCAGCAGGGCTCTGGGAGCCCACGTCCCCCATGTGAGCTCTGCCTGTCTCTGATCCCCATGAACCGAGTGTGTCAGCTTTGTGCAAGCCGGTTATTTGATTATAATTATCATTCCTTGCTTTACACAGGACATGAAAGCCCAGAGCAGCTCAGGGCCCCCTCACGCCGCGCGCGAACAAACAACGAGCGAGAGGCAATCTCAGCTCAAAGCGCTCGGCAAAGCAGGGAAAGCTGCGAGGGGCGAGAAAAGCCTTTTCCTGAGGACAAACACAGAGGCAGCAGAGCTCTCCTCCCGCATTAGGCAGGGCCTGGAATTTGCTGTTGTCAGAGACTCAGCACAGAAAACAACCGGGAGCTCTCCAGGAGAGAGAGCAGCCCATAAACCTTCCCCGCTAAGAGACACCAAATTAAAGCCATCTCTGCGACAGGGCTGCGGCAGGAGCCGAGGTTGCATTCAGGACACGTCCTGGAGGGACCGGCCACCCTCACCGGTGTCATTTCCCTGCTCTGGGTTTATTCGAGGCCTTGGCCATTGCTCCGGCTGCGCTGACCTGCCCAGAGCTCTAAATCCACCGGCCTGGGGACGGTGACCCAAGGGGACATGTCCGTGGGGTCACCTGGGAGGGGACAGCCCTCTGACAGAGCACAGGTGACTCAGGCTTACCTGCGCCAAAGGCAGCTCCTAAAAAGGAGACCTAGTCGAGGTCTTGTTGATGGTCAGTTGATGGTCCTGGTCCAGTTGTCCCTGTGAAAGGTGTCTGGGGAGCACCCACGAAGCCAAATCTCCCCACACTCAGCTGGGTGAGTGGAGAGGATCGGCTGAGCCAGGAAAGGTCCCTGTCCCAAAAAGCGCCGCTGAGTGTTCCCCCAGCACCCAGACTCAGTGTCCCTCTTCCCCCCATAGCTTCCTTTACACCACCCTCAACTCTTTAGGAGAGGGCAGGACACCCCAAATTGGTGCCAGGAAGGGATGGGAGGTGACAATTAACTTTCCCATGGGATACCCGTGTCCACATGCAAAACCTTGGAGAAGCACCAGAGCTTTGGGGTGCTGGTGGCACTGGCAGCCAGGGCAAAGTGTTTTTGAAGGTGGGGCATCACAGTGAAATACTGGAGCTGGAGAGTCGCTTTCTTTTTTGAAGTTGGGCCACCACAGTGAAATGTTGGAGCTGGAGAGTTGCTTTCTCCCATGGGAGTTGTGAGGGACACACTGGAACTGAGATGGATGCACAGCTGGTTTTGTGGATTAGAATTTCTGGGATCTCCTTTGACATTCAACTCATTCTGCAACACTGTGCCCGACTTTTGTACATCTGGAGCCTGACCACGGCCAGGAGAGGCAGGAAATTCCTCCAGGGAAAGCTCTGTGAGAGGTAAGGCCACGGCACTCCTCCACTTTCCGCTCATGCCCTCGAGGAAGAACTGGACCAGGAATTTCGTGCCTGGTGGTTTCACGGTGAGATGATTCCCAGAGGCACGTCCATTGTCGCTGTTGAGCGCTAGCCGAGGGCAAGAACCAGACTGGATTGGGTGAGGCGGAATTCTGATTTTATTATTTAATTCTAAAACTTATATAGACTTTTAAAAGTTTCTCCGGATTGGGTCAATTCAAAACCTCCCCCTAGGCCCATAGGCCAGGTAGAACTGCCCATCTTTCCAGAGACAGTTTCAATAACATCCACACCTTATCTTTATTTATAGAACACAGGGAGAAGAAGAGAAAAATTCCCATGGGAAAGAATCTGTGCTACCACAGTCCATCCCGTGGGGAGCCCTGCTCCTGGGGCACCTGAGGCTGGCGTGACCCACATCCCTGCACCACGTCCCACTTCTGCTCCCGCTGCACCTCCGCAGGCAGATCAGGGATTAGGACACCGTCCATCCCAACGCCCCCTCAGCCTTCCGCTCCCGGCCTCCAGCTTGGAGATGCTCCAGGCGTGCAGGAGACCTCATTCATCCCACGGGACAACGGTGACTTTTTCCATGGGATGTGCCTTGGGGAGGGCAGCAAGGAGGAGGAGGAGGAGGCCCAGCTTACCTCGTTATCCGATCAGCTCCCTTAACGCCCCACATCCCCGGGATTAATGGAAGAGCTTCCCTAAGGCGTCTTAGGCAGGTCCCCTGCAGAAGGAGCACCCATGACCCAGAAGGAGGAAATGGGGAAGAAGAACTTGGGTGAGGTTGGTGCTCCAAGCTGGCACTGGCGCTGCTGGGAACATTTCCCGGGCTCATGTGTGCTGGGATGAGGATCCCACGCTCCGTGCTGAGAGCCTGGGAGAAGCTCCTTTCCATCCCTCTTGCTCTCCCAGGCTGGGCTGGTCTCTCTGCACTCCCTGGAGGGAGTTCAGGACATCAGTGCTATCCTTTGCCCCGTGGCACGACCAGGGGTGTGATCGGGGTCACACAACCAAGAGCCCTGCCCCAAAACGCTACATTTCCCCAAAAATTACCAACTGCATTACCTTTGGGATGGGGAGTGGCTTCTCCTCCTACCTTTGCCCAGCTCCAGGCCCTTGGCTGCGTCAGCAGAGCCTGGATTTGCTCTGGGATGGGGACACCAGCAGCCCCCACACTGAGCCAGGCACCCGAAACAGAGCCCGGCCAGCAGCTCAGACCCACAGAGCTCGGTCCAGTCTTCTCCCAGTGACTTCCCCAAGGTCAGTGGGGCAGAGCCGGCCACTCCCCAGTCCCCAAGTGGTCTCACGGAGTCCTTCAGCCGCCCAGGGACACCCCAAACCTGTGACACACCGTGGGCCCCCGCACAGCCCCATTTCCACATCGGCCACTCCCAAACTCCCCACTGCTCCTCCCACCTTTGCCCCTCTTCCCAAGGGCTCCCCACCCCATCCCTTCCTGCCCCCAACACCTTAAACAACATTAAACACTTAATGGCAATTAATACGCTTTAATGCAGGTTTTGGGGCCAACTGGCTGCTTAGAGGGTGCTTAAACCATCAACCCCTCTCAATCCCGTTGCCCTTGTCATACAAAGTTAGCCGAGCCCCTCGTCAGCCTCCCCCCTCCCCCGAGGAGGCCGGAGGGTATAAAACCACCCCGGGGCGCGGCACCGCCAGCCCCCGGCGCGGCGCAGGGCAGGGCACCACCTCCGTCCCCTCGCCTTCGGCCGCTCCTCGCAATTCATTCATTTCTCAGCTCGGAGGGGAATCCTCTCACCGCGCATTTTCCGCGTTGGGAGGGGGTGGGGCTTCCCTTTTTCTGTTAATCAGGGCCGAAACGCGACTCACTGCAGAAAACCCCTCCGGCAGAGCAGCTCCCGCAGCGAGGGCAGGATGAACGGGACGGAGGGGATCAATTTCTACGTGCCTATGTCCAACAAGACGGGGCTGGTGCGGAGCCCCTTCGAGTACCCGCAGTACTACCTGGCCGAGCCCTGGAAATACATCATCGTGTGCTGCTACATGTTCTTCCTCATCTCCACCGGCTTCCCCATCAACTTCCTCACCCTCCTGGTCACCTTCAAGCACAAGAAGCTCCGGCAGCCCCTCAACTACATCCTGGTCAACCTGGCGGTGGCTGACCTGTTCATGGCCTGCTTCGGCTTCACCGTCACCTTCTACACCTCCTGGAACGGCTACTTCGTCTTCGGCCCCATCGGCTGTGCCGTGGAGGGGTTCTTTGCCACGCTGGGAGGTAAGGGCTGGGAATGGGGGGCTTGGGGCTTCTTTCTCCAGGGCTTTGGGAGCCCGGCTCCATCCCTTCACGGCGTTGTTGGGATGTGCAGCATCGTTGCCCCTCATGTGGGGCTCACCCTGAGCTTAAAACCAGGGGTGGAAAACAGATTTCCACATGTTTGACCTCCTCCACTGCATCGTGGCAGGGAAAGGAAGCCTGGGAAGGGATCCTTGTTTGCAGGATCCAGCCTGGGGTCACCTGGCCCTGGTGGTCACTGGGGGTGTCACGCCAAGGTGGTTACCAGAGACCTGCCAGGGATGACCACAGCGCGTTCCTGAATCAGCGCCAAGCAGCTGGGACCAAGCACAGGCTTGATCACCTTAGGGGTCTTTTCCCAACTTTCACAATTCCATGATTATTTCTTTGCCCAAAGGCTTCCCTTTTCTGGGAAATGGAGGGTTTAGAAGGGGATGAGAAATCCCTCAGGAAGGGAACCCCACGGAAGAGCTCCAGGCGTGGAGAGACGAGAGGGCTCAGAGCTTCTCCGGGGGCAGAAGGAAGGCGAGGACGATCCGGGGTGGTTTCCAGGCTCTGAAGGGATGGCTCAGCTCTTTCCCAGCTGCACCAAATTTGGGTGCCCTTGGGATTTTCCCTAAGGCATTTCTCAGGGACACAAGTGCCGCCAACGCTTTGCCCTGCGGAAAAACAGGGAGAGTTCACTCAGCAGCCGGAGCCCACGCATCCAGCCCTGCCCACGCCACACCTCATGATGGATCTGACAGCCAGCAGTCCTGGTTGGAGAGATCCAGAGCCACCACAGAGACTTTGTTTTCCTTCCCCTAAACGGGGCCATTTCTCACAACGATGCTGCTCTGAAAATACTCATTTTAAAAATACAAATATTCTGCCGAAGGCACAGCTGAGTGTCCTGATCTGAGCCAAGAAGCAAGGAAAGGCTTGGTTTTGGGGTCAGAAGACCCCAAAGTCTGCCCCATCCCTGCTCAGCGAGCCTTGGGCAGCATTATTTTGCCTTTCCAATGTTTGTACCTCTCAGAGGAGGAGGAGGCTCCTGTTCCCAGGGAAGGAAGTTGGCTGGGAAGCAGCGGCTGTGCGAGCAGCGGGTCCCCAGCGAATCCCAGCACAGGGTGTCGTTATCAGCAGCTTATCACAGCTGGGGGCATTAGCAGGCTTACAGCACCGACTAAACGCTCCCAAATCCCCTGAAGTTTAATTATACCTCATAAATACATGTGCACGTTTGCCCACCCACACAGCTCCCCCCTCCCCGTGCCTCCCCCTGAGCCGGCACCAGCGGAAGGCTCGTGAAATGCACATTTAAAGGAATCAACAGGTTTGGAGGCATCTGGCAGCATTGCTGGAAATTGTGCTTCCCCACGCCCAGGTGGGATTCACCCCCTCGATTCTTAATTTATTAAAAACCCCACGGTGATCCCTCCTCTGCCCCGAGCATCCCCTCGGCTCCCAGAGATTTCGCACATTACGGGTGGAGGATTCCCAGTTATTTAGCGGGATGCTGCTTATCCCACGCTGACCCCCAGCTCCCTCTGCTCCCCTCTGGAAGCACCGAGGGAAGGTGGAGCCCAGAGGGGCTCTGACCACTCCGTGGGCTCTCCTTCTCCTCCCCGCAGGCCAGGTCGCCCTGTGGTCCCTGGTCGTCCTGGCCATCGAGCGCTACATCGTCATCTGCAAGCCCATGGGCAACTTCCGCTTCTCTGCCAGCCACGCCATGATGGGCATCGCTTTCACCTGGGTCATGGCCATCTCCTGCGCCGCCCCGCCGCTCGTCGGCTGGTCCAGGTGAGTCCGAGGATCCCCAGCAGCTCCAGGATCCCTCCATGCAGAGGGATGCTGCAGAGAGCAGGTGGCTCCCAGCAGGGAAGTGCTCGGCCTCGGAGGAGGGAGATGAGTGTCCCATTCCCTTGGGAGGGAGGGAGTGTCACAACGAGACGGCACTGCGCACTTGAGTGCGCCCAAACCACGTGTGCCACCCCTCCAGCATCTCCCATCCTCGGGGAATTCCGTCCCTGTGCCCCCAAGGAGGGTCCTGGAGCAGATCCCGACCTTTCTCCCCGCCAGGTACATCCCGGAGGGGATGCAGTGCTCCTGCGGGCCCGACTACTACACCCACAACCCCGACTTCCACAACGAGTCCTACGTGCTCTACATGTTCATCGTCCACTTCATCATCCCCGTCAACATCATCTTCTTCTCCTATGGGCGCCTCGTTTGCAAAGTCCGGGAGGTAACGGCCGGAGGGGACGGACGGGGACGGGGCGGGCGGCTCGGGCAGGACGGGGGACGTGGGCCGGGGGTGGAAAGCTGCCCCTCACCACCCTCTCTGTCCACAGGCAGCTGCCCAGCAGCAGGAATCGGCCACGACCCAGAAGGCGGAGAAGGAGGTGACGCGGATGGTGATCCTCATGGTGCTGGGCTTCCTGATGGCCTGGACGCCCTACGCCGCGGTGGCATTCTGGATCTTCACCAACAAGGGCGCCGACTTCACGGCCACGCTGATGGCAGTGCCTGCCTTCTTCTCCAAGAGTTCCTCCCTCTACAACCCCATCATCTACGTGCTCATGAACAAACAGGTGAGATGCCCCGGGGCCGGGCAGCACATCTGGGGGCTCCACGGGCATGTAGCTCCTTCCCAGAAAGGGTTGGATCTCGGTCCATCCAGGGACTCTTGGCCCTGCAGCATGTCCCTACTGGCCCCCCGGTGTCACCATTCTCATTTTTCTCCCCTCCCCAGTTCCGTAACTGCATGATCACCACAATCTGCTGCGGCAAGAACCCCTTTGGGGACGAAGACACCTCCTCCACCGCATCCCAGAGCAAGACCGAGGTCTCCTCCGTCTCCTCCAGCCAAGTGTCACCCGCATAGAGCATGGACAGTTCGAACTGGGGTGACCTGCCGAGCTCGGGGACCCAGACAGACGCCCCACAGCCACTCCCTCGCGCCCCAGCCCCCTCCCCTGCAGGAGAATTTAGCCGTGCCCGTCCTGCCGTAGCGTCCCCTGCGCAGACCCCACCCCACACATCCACGGGGACCCACACGTGGCACTCGGAGCTCTGCCGCTCTGAGTCCAGCGAGCCCAGGGCCCTGCCCCAGCTCCCAGGAGCACGTCACCTCTGGGGGACCGTCCCTGCCTGTCCCTATTGTGTTCAACAGCAGCGGTCAGTGGGGACCCCCAAACCTTTCCCTGCCTGAGCCCCGCTCCCCGCCAGCATCGCCCTTCCCTGGGCTCCAGGGAGCGTCGCAGCAGCATCCAGCCCTCTTTTGCAAAAATCTGAATATTCTGGCATAGCCCCGGGAGCAGGACCCTGTGGCCGGGGTGGCCCCACCTGCCCCTCCCCAGGGCACGAGCCCGGGGCTCTCCGGAGCCGTGCTCCCGCCGGGATTCCCAGCAGGAATCGATTCCCGCAGTCTCTATAAATCAATATAACAAACGGAGCCACGAGCGGGCTCCGCTTCCAGCCTGGCTCCCTCCATCCCCAAGACAACACTGTAGATATATTTTTTTGTCTTGGAACCTGTAAATATTTGCTCACGTCCTTTGAAGTCTCTATCCCTCTCAGCCCTTTCCTTTCTCCTCCTCTTCCCGACTCCGAGGCAGAGAAATCCCCTTCCACCTCTGCTCCGGCTGGACAGGCACGGCCAACCTTGGAGGGTGGGGCTGGGACCGGAGCGCTTTCCTGTACATATTTTATAAATAAATCATCTCGTGTCAGCACAAGGACGTCTGCAGTCAAGGAGTAGGGATTAAAAAAATAACAAATAAACAGAAGCAGCACAGAGAAAAACACAGATGCTCAATCCTTGTCCTTTCTCTTGGGCTGTGGGGACAAGATGCTGGTGGCCAGCTGGGGGAACACGATGCTGCTCTTGGACACACAAGCCTGGAGCTGTCCCAAAAGCCATGGGAAGGGGGATCTGTGGGTGACACCATCCCCACAAGGTGACAGCCCCGTGAGCTGGAGCACCGCAGGTGTTTAGAGACAAAAAGAGACAGACAGGGCACAGCCCTCACTGCTTTCTATCCTTTAATATTTAAGATTTCCCCGTGTAGCCTTAAATAAAGCTTCAGACGAGAGCTTCTCGCAGAGTTCAAGTTCCCCTTCCTGCGGGGCCCTTCCAGGCAGCATCGTGACGGAATTGGCAGAGTCAGGGAAAAATTGTTCCCCGTGTCAGGGAATTCGTTCTGGAGCGGCTGGAGAGCGATCCCGGTGCCATCACTGCCAGACCCTCGCCCTCCTCCCCTCCCTGCTCAGCTCACACCTGCCCTCTCCGGTGGTTTTACTCCTTTTTGGGTCCAAAACAACCAAAACCAGCGGGAAGCCCCTGGGATGGGAGGGCAGGGATAGGAACCACGTTTTTCCCCCAAAGCAGCAGGTGCTGGGAGGGGGAAGGATGCAGCCCCAGCCCCGGCTCTCCGGGCACCCTCCTGCCTCTGCACCCACCCAAATTCGGGGTTCCCAGCCAGGATTGCCCCGGAGCAGCTCTCACACCGCTCCTGCTGTGCTGAATAATTCATGGCCACTCTGCCCATCCCGGGAGCCTCTTTTCCTTCCCTGCAAAGCCCCGAGCCCGTTTCCTTTAGTTCCTTTAGAGGCGCTGGGGCTGTTTTATGGCGAGCAACTGAACGTGTGGAGGAGCCCTCGGCATCCCTTATCTCTCCCCAGACTCGGGAGTGAAAAGTGTTCCAGGAACAGATCCCTGCACACCCTGAACGGGCCTGGCCGTGCATCCCCCCTGTTTGTGATTATTTTTAAATGCTGCAGCTCTAGCCCGGGGCTGCTGCCTTTGGCTGCGGTGCGGAGATGCTGGGAGAGCCCACAGGGAATCCACCAGGAACCCACAGGGAATCCACCAGGAATCCACCAGGAGCCCACAGGGAATCCACCAGGAATCCACCAGGAACCCACAGGGAATCCACCGGGAACCTGCAGGGAATCCACCGGGAATCCACCAGGAACCCGCAGGGAACCCACAGGGAATCCACCGGGAATCCACCGGGAATCTGCAGGGAATCCACCAGGAATCCACCAGGAACCCACAGGGAATCCACCAGGAACCCACCAGGAATCCACCAGGAGCCCACAGGGAATCCACAGGGAATCCACACGGCCCTGGGTGAGGACAGGAGCAGTCTGTGATCCCTGACAGGGAGTTCTGGGGAGCCTGGGGGTGGGCTGAGGCTCTGCAGCCAAATTCCCATGGGTAGGAGAGGCAGGGAGCAGAGTCCAGCCCCGTGGTGCTGCGGCAGATTCCGGCAGCGATTCCAGCAGCGATTCCAGCAGCGATTCCAGCAGCGATTCCTCCTGGCTGTTCCCACCCACGCTGCCCATCCAGCTGCTCTCCAGATGTGCCACTGCCCACACCACCAGGGAGAATTCACCCAGCAGAGCAGCTTTATCTCCATCTGTCCCACTGCAAGGGACATTCCCGAGGTGGATCCTGCCCGGGGCGTGGCCAGGGATGGAGTGAAGAGGGGATGGAGGTGTCCGAGGAAGGCCTGGATGTGGCACTCAGTGCTCTGGGCTGGTGACAGGGTGGGGATCAGTCACAGGCTGGACTCGGTGATCCTGGAGGGCTTTTCCAGCCTCAGGGATTCCGGGATTCTGCTGCTCTCAGCAGTGCAGGCAGGTTGGGCTCATCCATGGTGCAAAGGAGCTGCTTTGCCTGGAAGCTGTGGATGGGAGTAGAAAAAAAACCTGTCCTAAAAGAGAGACCCCTCTGCTCTGCCTTCAGCCCCTCTGCAGCAGCTGCTGAGGATGATGATGGAACTCCTCCTCCTTGACCAAATCCCTAAAAAACCCCAAAATATCCAAGCTCAGAACTGATCTCTTCAAACCATGGGGGCAGGGGAGGAGCAGCCACCGGACAACCAAAATCCCAAACCTCACCCAGCCACCCACACCCAAAACCCAAACACCCACCCAACCCTTGCACGGCACAAAGCATCTCATTCAAAGGTTCCTCTTGAAAAATCACTCAGGGGTTCTCTGTTCCCACTTTTCCATGGATATATCCAGGCACTGCATTTGGAACCAGCAGGGACCATCGAGGCATCACCCCCTGAGCAGGCACCACCTGCTCCAGTGCCGCTGGCCTGGCCCTGCTGCCACCGAAATTCAGGTGCAAACTGAGGGAAACAGCCAGACTTGTCCAGGGAACTGAGACAGCTGGAATCTGGGGCCCAAAGGGCATTTCAGTGTCTGACTCCCGTCCCTCTGCAGCTGGGATCGTTCCCCCTCATCCCAGCGCTGCCGTCAGATGGTTGAGGAAAGCTGCAGTAATTGGCTCAATTCATTTTAAATCAGCTCTCGTTTGTGCGAGCAGCACTCGGGGAAAAGCAGCCTGGAGTTAACAACATCCTGATCTGGAGCATCCGCAGGGATGAGGAGCGAGATCTCAGTGAGATGTTCTTGCTCTTTGCCCCACAGCCCTGGGCACAGGCAGAACCCCCCAAAAAAGGGGCAAACCAGGCTCATGGCCCGGTGCTGTTCCCCACAATCCTCATCCTGCCCAGGGCTGATCCCTCCAGGCTGGAATGGCACTGCCTGGATCTCTCCCAGGACATTTTTATCCCATCAGTGTAGAAGGAGCAGCTCCGTGCCAGAGGGTCTGGCTCTGCCCATTTGTCTCTGCCAAAGGAAAAACATCTCCCTGTCCAGCCACTCCAGCAGCTCTGGGAACAAGATTAAAACCCTCAAACACTCCCCCCTTCCCTCTGTGCCATCACACACAGGGCTGGGGGGGACCAAATCCCTCTCTGGAGTGCCCAGACCCTGCTACCAGGGGGAAAAGCTGCTCCTTAAAGGAAAAACTGCTGGATTAAAGCTTGGGAGAGGCCAGGATTTCCCCTGACAGTGCCAGGGGGACCTTGCACAGCCCCAGCAGCCCAGGGAGACCCAGGCATTGTTTTCCTCCCACCCAGCAGGGTGCACGAGCCCCCATGTTTGTGTGTGTCACATCCCCAGCCCGAATCCATCACGGCCGCCCGTGTCACGTTAGCAGCAATAAAAGGATTCAAACAGCAATTCCTTACTTTTATGAACAAATGGCCCTGGCTGGATGATTCAGGCAGCATTCAATTCCCAGCCAGAAAGTGTCAGCAAAATCCCGGCCCCTCGCACGTAGGTGGATAACTGCAAATGAAAGGAGGGAATTATTAGCACTTAATGCTCGGTGGGTTTGCACTCTCCGGGAGATGCCAAACGCTCCGGTGCTCCAGCAGCTGGGGGGGCCCTGCCAAGGGGGGCTGCAGGGATTGGGGTGGTGGCTTTGGGCACTGGGATCGTCCTCATCCCGCTGCCCGGGCCCTGCTCCGGCCCAGCCCCTCTAGAGCCCCTTTTTCCCCCAGCCTGTCCTTTCCAGAACCCTTTTACCTCCAGCCCATCCCCTCCCACGCCCCTTTTCTCCTCCAGACTTTCCCTTCCAGAGCTTCTTTTCTCCTCCAGACTGTCCTTTCCAGAACCCCTTTTCTCCTCCAGGCTGTTCTGTGCAGACCCCCTTCCTCCTCCAACCCATCCCCTCCAGAACCCCTTTTCTCTTCCAGCCTGTTCCACCCAGACCCCCTTCCTCCTCCAACC
>VZTH01008838.1:15269-35945 GCA_013397815.1 Aleadryas rufinucha | reverse complement strand
GTGGTGAAGGTCCCCCCGAGAAGTGTATGAGTTAATATACTCTCAGGCCAAGTAGGAAAACCCAGGCACCTCCCTTGGTGGGGGGAGTTCGCCATTGTCTCTTACAACAGACTCAGGGTTTGTTGCATCACATGCAGTCCTATGGTGCAAGGCCTCAGGAATGAGTCTGGGGGGCACTTCAGGGGGCCTNGAGAGAGAGAGAGAGAGAAATAGAAAGGTGGGGGGAGGGGGGGACAGAAAGAGAGTGACAGAGACAGAATAAAGAAAATATCACCATCTGTGGATCCCAATGATGCTCCATTGATCCTCTCCAGCCGGTCTTCTTGGTGGTGAAGGTCCCCCCGAGAAGTGTATGAGTTAATATACTCTCAGGCCAAGTAGGAAAACCCAGGCACCTCCCTTGGTGGGGGGAGTTCGCCATTGTCTCTTACAACAGACTCAGGGTTTGTTGCATCACATGCAGTCCTATGGTGCAAGGCCTCAGGAAGGAGTCTGGGGGGCACTTCAGGGGGCCTTTGATGCATTATGACACCCCCTCAGCCACCTCTCAAGTGAATGTCCTGTGGATGTGGCCTTCCCAGGGCAGGAGATTCCATAGCCAGTGTGTGTAACAGAGAATCAGTTCACCGCCCCTTAGCAGAGGTTACAACACAGCGAAACTTCCTCCCCTCTGACTGGGGGGGAAATCTGTGCAAACCTGCTCCCAGCAAAAGAGGTCTATGGGCTACAGCCTCCCCCATGTCGAAGCAAGCCAGAGATGATTCTTACCAGGGCTGCTGGGTTTGGTTCATATTCTTTACTTGTTTTCTTCTCCCTGGGCCTGAGGTGATTGAAGAATGGGTTTCCCTTTATCTAATCTCAGCAGTCTGACTTTCAGTCCAAAGTTCCAGTCAGGTATTCTTTAGGGAGGGGTGGGCTTTGATGCCTCCTTTGATTACTCCTTTATACAGTTTTGCTATAATGAGCAAAACTTTTTATCAATGTTTGAGGCATGAACTTTTTCAGTCTCTGACATGGACTCAAACAAAAATGTATGCTTATAACTATAATGATATCTGGTCTAGATTTATGTGATTTCCTAATGGTAAGTTGCAGAACCATGTGATGAAGTACATTTATCATGCAACTTTGCCCTAAACTAAAATTTAGGAATTATATCAACTTTCCAAATTTCAGAACACTTTGAGTAATCACTATTTCCCTGTGTTTTAAGAAAGCAAAATTGTGGTAAATTAAGCTGAGGACAGGCTTTCTCCCATAGTCTTTGAGGGAGAAGCTGAATGTTCAAACTCTTACAAACTTTCAAGATTTTTAAATCTTAAAAATCTTCCAGAAGACATTTCTGTGTACTGCATGAGTACTCAAACAGTCAGAAATAAAAAGATTGAAGGGAGGTAACAATTTTGAATTTTAAAATTATAGAATAGATAAGTAAAAGTTATCTTATTTGAAAAACTTTTTAGTTGTGTTAAAAGCAGAATTTTATTATAATTTCAAATGTAAGAGAGCCATATGAAAGCAAAATATTAGCAACTTTACATGATTTCTTAACCATGATTCTATTAAACATGTAGGAAAATAGATTATTATTTTTATTACCCACTTATGATATGATGGCAATGGGAGGTCCCAAATGTAAGATCAGAATCACATTTTCTTAAGTGCAGAATTCAAAGATAGTAATAAGCAGACTGAACTGAAAGAATATGAAATTGAAGCGAACATTGCAGGTAATATGTAGGACAAAATGTTTAGTACTGGGGATGTGAATCCAATAAAGACTAGCTTTAAAAGATAAGTTTAGTAAATGAATTGGTAAATAAATAAATCAATCCATATGTTCAGTTCCAGATCATTAAACCCTGAAATGTGATAATTGCAAGGTTTTTGAAATCTGTTTAATAATGACCTAACTCAACTCTGGCTTCAGATCTTTTTTTCTCTCATTATTCAGTGTCTTGAAATAGCCAAGAGTATCAAGGATCCTACAGAAATACGCTTGGAATAATCCTCCCTTACCAATTTGTTAGCCGATATCCTAATACGTGATGGTATAGGTGGATCACTGCGCATAGGTGCAACTACAATATGACATCCTATGAGTAAAGGAGATCTGGAAATAGAAGCAAATTTTCAAACTCCTAAGACACTAAGCTTGATAGACATATTTAGGTACAGCACTCTCTTTTATAGAGCACACATTTCTCTTATCTAAGTTGGTGGAGGGACATAACATAGACTTAAACAGACATCAGAACAAAAGTTTGATTATGGATGTGAAGGCTGTGTAGAATTCAGTACTTTGATCATAGCACCTGAAAGTTTGACATAGAATACTCAAAATACAATGCCTTCTTTTGCTAACTTTAAATGGAAATATTGGAAACATTGTTTTACATCTGTTTAGGGTTTTTACCAAAATTTTATTATAATTCTTGGCCTATGTGTTTAGTTTTCCTTCACTGAGATAAACTGCAAAGTGATTTGACGATACACAAAATTACTTTTTTCTGAATGTATAGCAGTCATAGAAAAGTCACTAGATATGTACAACAATAAAGAAAAAAAACTTTTGTCCCTCTACCCTTTAAAGAACCAAAGGGAAAACTGGCTCAGATTGATACTAGCTCCTGATTTTTATAATTGTTCCAAATGAACCTAGTTTCAATAAAAAGTTAATTGTGAGTTAGTGTTATTCTGGTTAAATCACATGAATCTTTAACTGCATGTGTCTCTTCTGGTTCCTTTTTTTGTTTTTTTGTTTTGTTTCTTTTTTTAAGATGCATTTACTTCTAGTTGATGAAGAGCTTCAGCCTTTTAGATGGTAAACGTTAATAGATTCCAAGCGCATGTGGCGGCATTTTAAGTGAAATCATAGTATTCCATCATATTGCCAGATTGCTGAAAATATCCTGTTCTATTTTAAACCAATATTTTCACATAGAATACTTTCTCTTAGAAAATGAAAATCAAGAGTATCTCAGAACAGAATACATTTGAGAAGTTTGGTAGATAAGTAGGCTTCCTGTTAGATACACAGCCACCTGAACCTGACAGATGCTAAATAAAGGGTATGCAGTGTCTCACAGAATCAAAGCTCCTCAAAAAGCATATTTTGTCAGTGCGACAGCTGTTAGATATGTAGCAGAAAAGACCTGTATGAATGACCAATTTAGTCTCTAATAGAGCTCTTAGTAGGCTTTTGCAAAGATACTGGGAAAAATAAGAACATTATCAACACACAACACAGAGAATGTTGAGGTTATTTATAGTCTGGTAATTTGTGCATAAATAAAAAATGTCTATAATTAATGCACTGTCTGTTCAATTCTGCTGGAAACTGATTTTAATCCAATTAAATACTCAAATTAATTTTAGAGTTTGCAGTTAGTTTGCCAGATCAGACCACAGTGCTTAGCACCTAGTTAAATTATCCATTAAGTTTATGATTACTAGGAAAACAAGTAGCTATAGCAAAACACAGGTCAGCACTTGGAATAAGCTTTGTTGGTTCCAGCGGCTCCAGTCAAAGATAAATAGGCAAAGGCAAATCAAACATGGTCTTTTATTTCAAAGTAAATATAGACAGAATGAAAATACGGTTTTGTAATTTAAATATCTGATGGTATATCTGATCATTATCATATTCCATGTGATTCTGTTCCTTCCCTGTCCTTTGTATAAAAACAGAAAGAAGATGATCAAAGTAATTTCTATAGAAACTAATGAGAGAATAAATACATGACACAATTCAAGGTAAAAACAAGATAACTGAACAAATGATAGAAATCTACATAAATGCATGGAGCATGGAAAAGATGAATAAAGTACTATTAATCTTTACTTGTATTTTTTTTTTCTTTAAGGAAGGTTTTTTTTAAACAACATGTGATTAAATTGGGAACTCATTGCACATGATGCTATGGAAGCTGAAATTGTAAATGTATCCAAGCAGCTTTAGGCAGTGCAAATAAAAAGGGACTGAAGTCAATCTTACAATTTTTAACACATGATAGTAGAAAAAGGACAATCAACACTTAAACTTGCCAGACAGGGTTCAGAATTCAGTACAATCAAAAGTGTCACTCTCAGCAGAGACATGGGATGTGTCCAGCCTCTTCTGGAAGGCAAGAAATTTCAAAGGTCTGGACATAAGCTTTTATATGACTGTAGTATTAGAGCCACTTCTTGTTCCTGAATCCATTTTCTCTACAGTTATATAGCAAATAAGTACTATTTATATAATATTAATATAGCAAATGAAACAAATTAGACACCTTTCAGGAGTCAAACAACCCAGAAATCAGGGGAGAACAAGCCAAACTGATCAGGGGCAGGTTGCTTCAAAAATTTTCTTTGAAACAGAGTCTGAATTGAGTCCAAGACCTTGTAGAAGGCACATGTGGAAATCAAACCAGAAAGTTCTCAGAGAGGGAGAGAGGGTCCATTTAGGCAAAAATAAAGTGACTTTTATAATATAGAAATATAAGAGGCTGTAGGACATCCCATTTCAAACAATTAATAGATACTGTTAATTTCTATTTTTCACCTGATGGCATCCAATAGATTATGCTGTTTTCCGGTCTTTGAGAGCAAGTTTCTTTTTCCAAAGAGTTTTCCACCTTCTCAGACACCAAATTGCCATAACAATCTCTTGATTTTATACTTATCAATGGTATCTCAGGATGTGTCTGGTGTCTATGTACCCTGGATGAAGTTCAAAGACAACCATTACGATTTTCAATTTCTGGTACACAGCCCTCAAGCTTTTTAGTTCAAGCTGGCAGGCCCCTCTGTGTTAGTCTTTTTCAGTAGACAATTTCTTCTGTTCAGTAATTTTTCCCTTCTAATCAGGCCAGCTTTATGGTTGCTCATATCAACACATGAAGATTATTTCCTCTTTATGTTTGAGTTATGCAAATAGTTGGAAGAGATTCACAAGGGTCATTGAGTCCAACTCCTAAGTCAGTATCCCACACAGGGATTTAGCCTGCAGCCTGGACACCCCATTGCTCCTGGCACAGCTCTTTCAATCCAAGACAACTCGGGATTCAGGTAGTTTAGTGACAAAAGGAGGTCAGAAAAGATCTTCCATCTGATCCTAATGAAGAGAAGAGGTATTCTTGGTGATCAGGTAGACTTTACTGTCTTGGACAGGGTAGGGAGTGACTCAATGCTATAAGAAGCAATATAGGCTTTATTTGAAGGATAGTCGACAAAAATGAAGATATTACCAGTCTTTCTGCTTGGCATCCAGAAATAAAATTATTAAGGAAATGATGGGTATGTCAGGCAAACTGGAGGAACATATCTGAGAGGGGGTAAAAGTGACAGTATGGAAACTCAGAGCTATAATTATATTACAGGGTGGTGTGGAGTCTATTTCAATGGCTGGCAGTAGCTCACATCAAGTGTCCCAGTACCAATCTTCACAACCTGTCTGAATTTGCAGCTGATATCTCTCTTTCACTCTTTCTTTCCTTAGTCATCTGCCACGTCCAGTTACACA
Organism: Aleadryas rufinucha; assembly: GCA_013397815.1. NCBI lineage: Eukaryota > Metazoa > Chordata > Aves > Passeriformes > Aleadryas > Aleadryas rufinucha. The sequence goes on along the minus strand of VZTH01008838.1, from coordinate 30,436 downwards.
CATTTAGCAGCAGACAGAAGCAGCTCATCTGGCCAAATGGGAATTGGGATTGTGCAATGGATATTCCTATTTTATTGCCTGTCTGGTATCCAGAAAGAAATAACACTTCTCAGAAAATTCCATCAGTCTCTTCCATGACATCTCATGGCTCCTGCACTTATACCCTTTTGAAGAGCCCTTGGAATTATCTCACATTCTGCATGTTCTGTGCTGCAGAGTCCCCTGTTCACCCTTTGAGTGGAAAGATTTCTAACATTTGGAGAAAAGGAAGTTAGATAATATTTTGTGAGATATCAAGAATACATTGTGGAGTTGTTTTGACTAAGCAAGATTCATATTAATCTAATATTCTGGTGCTAACTTTAGAAAGAGACAGAATAGCAGAAAGGCAAATAAATAAAGTTTTACTTAAAAACTAATTAATCATATATTTAAAAAATATTTTCACACAGAGTATCTATTTGTCTATGATCGAAACTTGTATGTTGAAATCATGGTACAGGAAGCCAGATTAGGTTGCAGACAAGTTAACTGACATACCTTTCTTAGCTCTTTTCTTAGCATGGATATGACATTGTGTTCCCGTAACAAATGTAATGAGCTACAGTAAGACATACAAACCTCCAAAAAAAACAAGACTCTGTGGACTACTTTTTACCTTAGAATTTGCTGCATTTTGGCTGGCCACCAGTTCATGTGGACTGTTGAGAAAATTTGCCATCTTGTAGCCTTTAAGAAAATGCTATAATTCGCCAAACTGGGCAGCCGTTGATTGGTGCTTAACTGGCCTCTGAAAGTTTTCTTGTGCTGTAAACAGAGAGAAAAACTGAACATCTGGCATTTAAACAATGCAAGATTCCCCGCTAATGAAAAGTATCTTCTAGAATGGGAAAGTTGAAATGTTTTTGTAATGTAAAAGAATTGCAATTTTGTAATGTAAAAAAAAAGAGGTGGTTTGTTTCCTTGCAGTTAAGTTATACATTAGGAAATTGCATTTCCAGTGCATTTATTCTGTCCAGTTAGAACAACCTGTTACAATCCTTCAATGGAAAAAAAGCAGGAAAAAGTTGGATTTTCATCACCTTGAAGTTCTGAAATAGTGGCTTTTTTTAATAATGATTGACATAAAAAAATGGAAAACTTCATGAAGAATTTGTGATTTTCAGTTTTTCCTTTTTTCACAGGTTATACCACTGGAATTAATCAACTGTTTTATCTGCAAATGCCTACAATACTCCCTCTGTATTGTACAGTATTAAAAAATATTTTCTTTCTCTTACCAAAATTTAATTTTTTTCTTTATTCTAGTATACCTCCATCATTATACCTCCATGATGGATATTCATATGTACTATTAGCTAATAATATTTCACATTATTTAATTCCAATGAAGCAACCAAAATCTTGATGTTCACAATTGTTAATATAACTTGTTGTATTACAATTTGAAAGTATAGGGAATATCAGTGTATAATGCAGTTTCATGAATGCAGCATATCTGTTACTCTCTGTAACCACAAGCAGAGGAACAAATATGGCTAAATAACATTTTAGGTTTTGGAAAACGCTTTTCTTCACTGATTAAATAAGCCATCATGAGACATCACAAAGCCTGAAACACATAATTATGGCATGTATTTTATTTTTGTCTCAATGAAAATCAAGGAGTAATACTAACTCTGCTTTTAATTACCCAAACCTGTGACTATTTTTGCACACAGTCTCACCATTAAGCTTTGGAGATCAAATACCAGCTAGGTAAAGAATAAATGGTTGCAGACATTGAATTTAGTTACTAGAAATAAATCACATCATGAAAGCTGCAATAATATTTAGTAAGGATATTTTCATCTAATGACTGATCCTGCCTGTTTTAAGAAGCTCTTTAATGTTATTAAATTCCAATCATGTTGTAGAAGATACAGAACGTTATTTTTCAAACAAAAAAATATTTTTATTTTTTGTTGTTTTACTAATGAATGTTTCAAGAAATCAGCATTCTGGAAGTGAATATATATTGTTTAAAATTTTCCATTGTGAATTCAAGAGTTTCTGTTACAATTTTAGGTGCAGAAATGCTTGAAGAAGTCAGAAGAAGAAAGAGATAATGAAAACTGTGTTTGTGTTTAGTTTTGAGGCACTTAGGTTGGTTTTCTCCCTGAAAACACTAATTGTACATGTATTACAATTGTACAAGTATTAATTGCACATGTATCACATGCACATGATATCACTGTTAGAACTTGACCTATTGACCCATTGAGTGAAGTTGAGTGAAGACATCCACCCCAGAAAGGACATGAAAACATAATACAGGGTAGATATATAGTCTATGCATTTTCCAAACCAATCTATTTCTGCATATATATACGGATGAAATGGTCATTTCCTTTCTTCTCATAGATTGCCTACAGACTTTTCCCCTCCCATATCCTATTGCATGAAGAGCCCTATTACTAGTCAAAGAGAAAGAAGAAAAGAACTATTCTGTTTTAGGTAGAGCTGCTCACAAAATAGGATTACGTGTACAAGTGTGTATGTACAATTAATGCAACAACCAAAGAAATTTCTCTTGCTCTCTGACAGGTGAAGAGGAGGGAGGAAAATAAAGCATAAAAGTGTATGCTGTTATTGAGCCGTTTGTGCCACGTGGGACACTGCTTTGAGCAAGCTCTGTGCCAGATGTCATTGTGATAAATTAAACACAGTGTGTGAACACTCTTGTGATGACATTTTAAGGTCATGAAAGAGCTATTGAAAGGGCAAAAGTTCATCTTTAAATGAAAGAAGGTTGTTTCTTGTGATACGATGGTAAACACGCATGCTTCTCTAAGCAGATTTATTATACGGTTACTTGTCATAATGTTTGCCTTGACTGTAAAGTCGTTGGGAGTTTACACCCACTGAACACTGATTCAGCTGAAGTGATAATGTAAAGTGATTGGAAAAAAAGACATGAGCTGATCATGATTCACAAACAATTTTTTTCAGATATTTATGTTAAAAACGCCCTTGAAACTAAACAAAAATATGAAACTAACTCAGACATGCTACTTATTGACCAAATCTATGAAACAAATATTTACATTATAGCAAATATTCTGAAAAAGTTCCTAAAATATTAAGCTTTTAATGTTCTGATTAAAAGAAGCGTATGAATGTCTTATGTGTTCCTTAAAAAAATTATTCTGTAACTTCAAAACTTTCCTTCTATGCATAATTTTGGGAGGGTCTGAGTGTTGTCTTGCTATTAATTAAAATTCTTTCACATAGTTGTTCTTAGGATTTCTACTCATTGGATATTTTAAAAATGTGGAAAGCAGAAAATGTATAGCCTTACCTATATCCACAGCAGAAATTCAGAGGTAGTGAAATATCCACAAGTGGTGAGATGTCAGTTTTTATTCTATATCTACGTATAGAAAACTCCATTATAGGGAGTTTATTTGATTCATTATCTGAATTACTGAAAAATAAAATATGTTTTTTCTCTCTTAGAAGACACTGAAATAATATGAAAAATAAAAATACTTCTGTTAAGATTGTAGGCATGCACATCTCGATAATATTTAACTAAATTTAATCTCTTTTATTAAGCAAAAAGAAAATTCAACAGATAATGATCTACAGAGGGATAAAATTGTCAGTTTTGTTTTTCTGTGTAAGGGGAAAAGTAAAGAGATGAGTAGTATACACAGAATAGGATCTCACCATTTTTTTCCAGTAAAACTTAAGAGCTGCTGAACTTCAATATAGTCTCTTGATTTAAAAGGAAAAAAATCCTAAGCTTTAAATTTAATTTTTTTAAAACATAAAATTGAAGATACATATATAGCTTCCCTATGCTTAGTGATTTCAAATCTTAAATGCAGTTTGAAAATTCTATAACATGCAGAAAGGAATGACCACTTTCTCTGGTCTTGAAGGCAATGAAATTAAAAATAATGTTCAAGACAGTGATAATGCATTTCTGTTGGGGGTTTTTTAAACCTAGGTTATAGTAGTGTGTTTTCTTGGGGGTTTTTTGTTTGTTTGGATTTTTTTATCTTATTTTTTTTCTATGACTAAGCAGATGACATTTATATTTCCTGTTCAGCACAATGTGACAAACTTTGTCTCTGCAGTTGTCATGTTAAGGAAAAACACCACCCCTCTTCCCAAAAGCTCATTAAAATGACAATTTAAAAATGCTGAAGTTTTAAGTTACCTTAATTATAGGATTTATCAGCTATGGAACAATTAAATGTTAAGACATAATCTGATCTAGCATACACTTATTCTGTTTCAGTCTTTCTTGCTGCTCTCAACACACAGAAAAAAAGGTGGAAAATAAAGTAGTTCATGTTTTTGTCAATAGCATAATGTAGCTACTTTTATGTAATTCTTCCATGTTCTTTAAAAATGAGAACTAACAGCTGTATATTCTTTTTTTTGTTGTTTGTTTTTGTTTCAAAGTACACATATTCAATGGAAATATTAATCTGTCTGTATGCAAAAGACTGAGCCAGAAGCCTCTTATCTATCTTGCTTGTAGCAGGCAGTGTGTGACAAAGATACTTTTTAGGTTCCTATCAGTCATTTTAGAAGAAAGGTGCTACTTATATTCACTTTCCACATAGCCATATGACAAATAAACATTCCATTACAGAGAAAACTACTGCATCCGTCAGTTGGTTTGCAGTACTATAGCATTTCTTTTATTTTTCTCTCATATTGGTAAAAAAGGCAATAATGTAAAATCCACCCTTATTTAAGAGAGCAGTTTGTGGTGTGAAAGGGAGTGGAATCCTGAAAATAATAAAAGCTGAAATAATGCCATTTTTTTCTTAGTTTTCATTTACTAAAGCTAAAACCTCAGAGGAATTCAATAAAAAACATGCAAAATATGTAAAATATTCTAGACTTATGAGTGGAAAACTTCCATCCTTTTCACTCCTGCCCATCCCCTGCCCCACCCCCCAACTCATGAATCACTTGTATTCTTGGTTCTTAAGGTCTCACATAGACACAGTACATAAATCTAATCAAAATCCAGTGTGTGAAATTCTGAGGTTCTTCAGTCTCCGATAAGACCACATTTCAGGGACAGAGCCCTACAGTAAAATATTTATTGCCATTGAAATCCAGTTAACACCATTTACTTGCTCCTGTGCTGATCATGTACTTATGTAAAATTTCATCTTCCTGTGTCATAACAGTATTATGAAATACTTTCTGTTTTTAGTTGTGTCATCTTAGGAAACTTACTCTGTCTCAAGGCAAACTAATTTCTTCTATCCCGATCATTACATCTGTCCTTCATGGATGCCACAGGTCTCTGCAATTGCTACTGCATGAAGCTGCTCCATAGCAGTGCGAGAAAAAATAGAGAAAGTTTTTAACTATTTAGAATTTTCTTCTTTTGCAATTCAAAAAACTCAAGAAGACTTCCACAGCAATGGCAGTGAAATGATACCAAAACAAACTGGTCAAATTGAAGGATTAAAAATACAGCCAGTCTGTAGACAGTTGAACCAAAGGAATGTGTGGATCCTTAGTCGATTAAGAGATTTTTTTAAAAATGTTTATGTTACTGGAGTGTTTCAAAAGACAGATGCTAGGGTTCAAAGGAGTAAAACTTGGTAAAGCCACATGCAGTTTTTTCTTGCTAGATATCATGGTTCAACCCCAGGCAGCCATTGAGCCCCACGCAGCTGCTCACTCTCTCTCCCAGCAGCAGGATCAGGGAGAGAACCAGAAGAGTAGAAGATAGAAAACCCACAGGCTGAGATAAAGACAGTTTAATAGGGAAAGCAAAATCATTGCACACAAGCAAAGGAAAACAAGGAATTAATTCACTGCTACCCATGGGCAGGCAGACATTCAGCTATCTCCAGGAGACAAGGACCCCATCACTTGTAACCGTGACTTGGAAAGACAAACAGCCTCACTTCAGATCTCCTGCCTTTCTCCTTCTTCTTCCCATTTTATATACTGAGCATGATGCCATATGGTCTGGAATATCCCTTTGGTCAGTTGGGGTCACCTGTCCTGGCTGTGTCTCCTCCCAACCTCCCAAACACCCCAAACTTCCTCACCAGCATGGCTGTCTGAGAAGCAGAAAAGGCCTTGGCTCTGTGTAAGCCCAGCTCAGCAATAACAAAAATGTCTCTATATTATCAACTCTGTGTTCAGCACAAATCCAAAACACAGCCCCATACCAGCCACTGTGAGGAATATTTGCCCAACTCCAGCCAAAATCAACAGACTAGATTAAATGATGATTCCTTCAGATCATCTCAATGTAATATCAAGAAAATAAGCTGCATTACTTGTATTAGCATCAAAATAAACATGTCACAAAAGCAAACACAGAGTTAAATCTTAGCAAGTATAATTAAATTTTATCACAAAATTAAGGATAGAGGTCCCAAGCCAAGTGATATTATATATGACAGCATACATTTAACAATTTGTTTTACAGACTCACTGACAGGACTAATTAAGAATTAACACATATTAACAGAAGATTAAAGATCTTGGAGGACAAAAATAGTGTAAATAAATATTTAGGGTGATTTTTTTTTCATTCTTGTTTAACATTTCATCTATTTTATAAACTGTGTTAATTTTATTCTCTTTTAAAAGCAAGATAACATTCCCATTATAAACATTGTTTCTCCAAAAAAAAGAACATCAGGGTAAAAGAATGATAAAGATCCTATGTAGCCTCCCCATTACTACCTGAATTTTTCTATTGAATTTTATCTGATGTATCTTCTGCAAGATTTTCTTCAATTAAAGAAAACTTTATTCACTTTCTACCCAGACAGATTTTGTACTGAAAGAAGTAAAGTATTTTAAAATAAGCTTTTTTATTCTACTCTTTTATGTTATACATAGTTTCCTTGTGTTCATTAAAAACTGATTGAGCAGTCACCTAGGATACCTATTCCAGTGTCTTGTAACTAGGAGTGAGAAAACAATAGGACCTTTTTGTTCTGTATTGTTTACATACCATCTCTGTTTTTGATGGGAATTTTGTGTATTCAATGGTAAAAGGCCTTCTTTAATGAGGCTGGTGAAGAGTCTGGAGTACAAGTCCTGTGAGAAGTAGCTGAGGGAATTAGTTTTGTTTAACATGGAGAAGAGTACGCTAAGAGAAGATCCTATGCTCTCTTCAACTACCAGACGAGAGATTGTAGTGAGATAGACATTGGCTCTTCTCCCATGTAACAAGAAATAGCCTGAGTAAAATCAGGCTTCAAATTGCATCACTGGATGCTTAGATTGAATATTAGTAAATTTTTTTTTTGTTGAAAGTGTTGTTGAGTTTTGAAACAGGCTGCCCAAGGAAGTAGCTCAGTTTCCATCCCTAGAGATATTTCGAAGATGCATAGGTGTGGTGATTAGGGGCATGGTTTAATAGTGGTCTTGGCAGTGCTGGGTCAATTGTTGGATTCAATGATCTTAAAGTCTGTTCTAAAGTAAATGATTCTGTGGGTCTATATGTGTTCTGGGACCTTTAAAAGCATTTTATCATTCTCTTTTTTATGTTCTATCCCTTTACATATAAAAAGCTCCCACTGTAATATTGTTCCGCTACTGTTGCAGCTCTGTTCTGAAGTTAAATCACTTAGAATAAAATGCTCTTAGATAGTATGGGGACATTTTGAAACCCTCTGAGATATGAGATGTGATAATTAGTAACTTTATAACCTATTCAGCCAAAGATGTTTTTGTACAGAGGATTGATAATCTATTTTCATATATTCTTTACAGTAGAATGAGAAGAAAATACAGTCTCTGGTTTTGTTGTTGTTTTGCTTTGTTGTTGTTTTGTGGTTGTTTTGTTTTGTTTCTGGAAGCACTACAATGTATAGGCACCAGTAAAACACTAGCAGTAAAAATGAGGTACCAGACATCAAGTTCAGCAAGTTGGTGAATTCTAGGATTTTTCAGCATAGTCGAGAAAGTAGCCCAAACACTAGTTAGAGAAGCAAAAGAGAGAAAAGTTCACAGTAAAGGTCATTGAGTCATTAGTAGACTGAGCAGTTTTTGCTAATTGATCCATAGAAACACTTACATGCATGGCTGCCTTTAATAGCTGTTTCAGCACTAAATAGCATCTGCTTAAAATGATACCCTAACACAAAAATGGACTGCAGTAATAACCATTGTTCTTATGTATATGAAAGAATGTCTATCGCAAGAATGGACCTAGAAAAATCATGTAAATAATCTTCTATAGATTTGACACCATCAGATACATACAAACGTTTAGTTATGTTAGTTTTGTGATTACTCTATTTTGTAACATATCCAGGAAGCTCTGCAGTTCCAAAGAGAAGAGGCTGGCACAGTCTATAGCCCTGATCTCTCTAACCTTTACTTTTTTCTTGTATGACTTCAACATTTTGAACATGTGTAAAGACAGAAGGACACTAGAATGTGCAGTCTACAATGAATGAAAAGTTTACTATATTTAAGCAATAATATGTCTTTTACATACTGGTGCACCCTAGTGAGTTTGACACTAGAATTTTCAGTCATCTCTTCATTTGGAAAAGACTGAAGAGAGGAAAGTTCTGTGAAGTTTATTTGCGCCTTTGTGGTCTAACTTATGACTGTGAGAAGTAGATAACATGTTTATAAATATGTATGAAAATTCATGAATTTTTAATGTGGTTTCCATAGTCAAAAAAGCATTGAAGAAAATCACTGATACTCAGAGCTTGTAGGTACTTGCCATATGTTAGTGGTGATCAGACATTTTGCACAACTTCTGAAACAGTGTGAGTTTTACATGCTGCAGATAGCATCATCCACTTGCCTGGCTTTACATTGCTTGACTGCTTCTCTCTGGAGAAGTTTGTCCCGGTGAGATGGCACACCCTTTTCTGCTGGGGACATTTTTGATAGCATAAATTGCTGTTTTAAAGTCAGTTCTGACAATGTGTTTTACCTACTAGTACTTATTTTCCTACAGAATAAAGTAAATCCTGAATATCTATTATTTTAATATTTGCATATTTTGCACATTGGAGTTTTTCACATTTTAAATCAAGAAGCATTTAAAGCACTTATGCATTTAAAATGTAAATTCAACTGAGCTATGTTCTCAGAAGAAACAACAACAACAACAAACCTAGCAAAACATTATTAAATATCATCAGCCTTCGTCCTCTTTATTGATCTTTTTCATTCCTGGAATCATGAAATATAACCTACAATTAGCTGACTATTATAAAATGCTTCCATTAATTGTTGTGTCTGAAGTTATTTGCTGTTTGTCAAAGTGAACAGGCTTTGCACTGTCTTCACAGTTGTCTTCCACAATGCTGAGGGCTACACTACACAAAGAGAAGAAAACTCTTCTTTCAGCAAACTAGTAAATCCATACTTGAAGTTTCAATTTATTTCCTATTTAACACAATATAATGCAATTTTCTTTATTTAGTTAGTTAATTAGTTATTTTACTTACCTTATCAGCAACTATTCCTGAAAACAACTAACTTCACTTTTGTTTCTCCATGAAGACTTTTTAGAAATCTGTAAACAACAATGTATGAGAATTTTGTATTTGATTGATTTCTCTAACATCTTTTTTATATTTCACATCTTACTTTCATGTTACGTTTACATTTGTAAATGCATAACACTTTAGTAAGCAATATTGGGCATCACTTTAAAAATTATATCTATAAAGAGATATACAGAATGTTTTTTTAAAAAAAACCTAAATCTCTGCTTAGAAGATGCAATATCCACTACAATGAGTTATTGGACATGCAGTGATCTCATATTTATCCCACTGCTGAAGAATGGAGTGCCTTAACAAATATAATCACATCAGAAGTGCTTTATTTTATGATCTTTTATACTTAAATAATTTTTGAAAGCTTAAAATAGAATTTTAAGGTCTTGTAGAAGCAGAGACTGAAGGGAGACCTTATTTTTTTCTACAAGTAACTGAAAGGGAGCTATAATGAGGTGAGGGTTAGTCTCTACTTCCAAATATCAGGGGATAAAATGAAAGAAAATGGTCTCAAATTACACCTGGGAAGGCTTAGATTTTATATTAGGAAAGAATTCTTCACCAAAAGGGTTATCAAGCATAGGAATAGTCTGCCCAGGTTGAGTACCCATCCCTGCAATTATTTAAAAGACCCATAGATGTAGCAGTTAGGGACACGGTTTAGTGGTGGGCTTGCTGGTGTCAGGCTATGGTTGAACTCGATGACCTTAGGGGTCTTTGCCAGCCTAAATGACTATATGATTCTAAGTTCACTAGTCAAATGCAAGCTATTGCTACAAGAATAATTTGTAGTTTCCAGGATTGATTATGTTTTTGAAGTTTTGGGATCCGGACTTCTGTATCTTCCAAAAAATACCAGTCTTATTTATTTGAAATTATTAGAAATTATTACTCTTGATCAATTTTTATGAAACCAGATAAATATCTGTTTCATATTAAATATTCAATAAACACTTTTCAAGGTCTAGCATTTACAGCAAAATACTTGTACTTTTTAAAAAAGGGATTGCTGCTCATCTGTGTTTGAGAATTAAGAAGCAAGGCGATAGAAGAAAATTCGGCAATGTTTGCAATCTGTGACAAAAACTGGTTATACTTTTAGTAAGCCTCATTCATTTTCTTGGCCCCGAATATTGAAGATAATATCTCTACCTCTCATTTAAACTATGTATGTGAGAAAGTAAGAATCACAGGAAAAGAAGAGTAAGAAATCATTGATGGAATACATACATGAAGTTTTTCTATTGTAATTCTATTGTAATATATTCTTTTCCATATCACATTCCATGCAATGTATTTTTTTAACTAAGATAGTGGTGTCCAGGTCAACAGCAGTAGTGACTTCTCTGGGGAGCTAGATCTCTTATTAGTAGAAAAATTATCTGGGGACCTTACTCAGAACTCTTTATCTCTGCCTTTGTGTCCATCAGGCTGCATTTCAGAAAACACCTAAATGTTTTAGGATGATAATATCTAATGCATATGAAAACAGTCTAAATTGCTCCTTTTTCTTTTTTTTCTTCAGAAAGTAGAAAATCATCTCTGTCTAAGTCTTGTACTTCCTTATGGGTTCTTAATGAAACTTGCATTTGTAGTCCATTAGCTGGAAGCTGTATCACAAGCAACACAGACATTAAGTTGAAATGGTATTCACTGCCATGTAGTGTCTGTATGCTTATTTATTATCTGTAGTGGAACTTCTTAACATAATTCCACAAAGGGGAGCAGATTTCATTTACTCGGATACTGTGAAAGGATAACAGCAAGAAAAGACATCCAGTTGCAGAAGTAAACTTTTGATGTCACCAGGCACACAGAGACGTGGAGGAAAAACTAAGTGATGCATCCAGAAATAGTCAGTATGTTTCATATCTGGAAGGGGAGAAAGTAATGCTGGTCATAAGCCCTTCCCACTGACTAATCAAGTTGGTAACTTTTACCTTTCATCTCCATCCATTCTTCTTCTGACTTGATCCCATTGCCTTGTGACCAGTGAAACGTACACAAGGCAAACTTCAGCTTCTGCAGATGTAAGGTTCTAGCACAGTGCAAAATCCAGCACTCGTGTCTCTGCCTCTTTGGCTCCGGCCCATACTCATGTTGTAGTGGTTTAGTTTGCATTTCTTATCTTCCATGAGATAGGAGATTTGGAGGAATGCAAAGCAGGCTCAAAACTTAAAGAATATGAGAAAGTTTATTAACAGAACTAAAAGAAAAAAAAAGAAATAATAAGAAATTAAAACAAACCTCCTTTTTCTCCATCACCCCCCTCCCTCTTTACTCTTCCCAATCAGCACAAAGGATAACAAACCATGCTTCTTGGTCAGCATTTACAGTTCTTAAAAGTCTCTCTACTATTTAAGGAAACAGAGGTCTCTTTCATTTCTCATGGTTCCTAAACTGCACCAGCCAACAGTCCCGCCTGGAATACCTGTCACCAGGAAAAACATCTCTCCCATGGAAAGAAATCACAGTCTCTTTCATGCTGCATTGCTACCATGGGCCACACATGGGGTTTCCAGTTCAAGGATGGACAAATTCCAGCCTGAAAACAACAACTCTCTTCTTCACAAAAATTTTAAAGTCTCTCACAACCTCTCACAACTTCTGGGTAACCTGGCATGGTCACCTTTGTTTTCTCACATACGGTGCACAATGAATTTCCAATCCCCTCGTGTCTTAAAATGGATTAAAGAGAAAAACAGTTTGGGATATTACAGTTCCTACCATGGTCTGCAGAAAGCAGGTTTAAGCTTTCATGCTGCAAGCGCGACTCCGCCTTCTTTCTTCTCCGCCGCCATCTCAGCTTCACTCACTTTCTCTTTCTCTCTGACCTTGAAGACGCCATGATGAAGAGTGGTCTTCGATGTTCAGGCTTTATGGTGGAGAAAGTCTCTCTCCTTTTTATGCTGCCGGCTGCTCGATGTTGTCTTTCAGCTCTATCAGCTCCTGCCGGGTCTCCGTGGGCCATGTGGAGGTGGGAGGGAGAAGGGAATCCTCAGAAGCCTTGCTGGTGGTTTCGGCTATTGCAGGAATTATGGTTGTTCCTCAGCTGCCCGGGGCTCTGAGGGGCTCTCCCGCAGGCACCCGGGGCCATCCCCCGGCGCTGGGGGAGGGGAGGCCTAAGGCGGCTCCGAGAAACGGAGCCTCGGGGCCCATCTTCCCCCCCTCCTCCCCACGGGAGGCTCCAAAACTGAAAAGGGAACTTCCTGTGTCTCCACAGGATTAAATATGGAAATTTTGAAAAGTGCTACTGATTAAAAGATCTGTCCATCAACTCAGGTTCAACCTACCACAGATGTGTACACACAAATGGATTCTGCACACTTGTTCTGGGGTTGGTCTTTTTGTCTGACATCCTAAAACTTGTCTACAGCAAGACTACGCATAGCTCTAGATAAAAATTTTGTCCAGTGAGGTGGGCCCTAAGAGGATATTTTAACAGCATTATTAAATACCTCTCAGTCCATTTCTATCTTTTCAGATGAGAAAATCTAGTATTAACTAACATGACTGATTGCTGTAGCTAATGCAGCTTACAAGTTCGTGGATTTTGGTATCCATGTCCTCTTACCTTGCAAACTAAGTGTCACAGAAAAACACTGATAATTTTTAAAAATTAAGACTTTTATAAGAGAAAGAATTTTGATATATAAAAGATAGCTTGTCTTACAAAAAATACCACCTTAATTTTAGAATAAATGTGTAATATAGCCTTTTCAAGATTCTTTTCTTCCTCTTCTTTTTTCATCTGCTCCTGCTAATTTGGTGGTTTTTTTCTTATTATGACATTAAGTTGAGTTCTCTCAGAAGTTGGCAGATGTTTATGTGTAATGTCAGCATGAAATATTAATTTCTTATGATAACTCAGGCCTTACGAGTTCCTCTATTTCTCAGTAGTTGCAGTGACTGTTGACACAGATAATAGAGCTGTGAAAGAACATCATGTATTTGCTTGTGTAATTCACATCACAAAGTACTTTGAAAAGTGTTTTGTCCCAGATGTAGTAAGAGTTTTTTTTAAGAACTGGATTAATTCATGGAATGTGATAATATGGGATTCGGTACTGTGTTGGGTGCAGCATTGATTGAGGGATGATAAATATGCATTTCTTATTGAATTAGTTTGCCTAAAGATATATTCTTCAGCCTGAGATTTTATGTATTTTTTTTTCCATTCACCTTTTCATAATTCAGTCTGCTACCCAGTTCCCATCAACTTGGCTGACGTGTCAGGAAATTTAATTTATAGCTTTGAGAATTCTCTGCAACCTGTATGATGAGGAGAACAATTTTAAGTGTTTACTGAATTCTGTATGGTTTATTTTGTAATTCAAGCACTTATGCTGTGTTTGCTCCTATTTCTCATCCAATGCGATGTTTATGGAATTTTTTGGAGATAGAATACTTACAATAGAATGTACAGTAATGCTTAATAAGCATAGAAATCCTTATATCAGGTCATCTGCTTTCAGTTAAGATCAGGGCTGCCATGGTTATTTTCCTACAAGTGTAACATCATCTTAACTGATAAACAGTTCACTGTTTTGGTGAAAAGACAAAATTCCAAGAGCTTTCAGGGTTAGGGCTAAAGTCTCATAGGATGGGAAGCATCTCAGATACCCTGATTAAGCCACCAGCAAAAGTTTAGGAGTATGTCTTTCTCCCCAGATTAAAACACACATCCATGGTCCTGCAACTAACTTATGAGGTCGTATAGACTCTGGTCTTGTGATGAGCAATTGTGTCCTTTATACATCTGGTCAGTCAATACAGTTAATACTGTCACTTTAAAATTGGTCTTGAATTCTTCTAATCAGAGTGCTGATGCAGCAAAGAGATTTTCTTTCACTCTTTAATGAATGTTTTGTCAGTTTCAAAGGTTTTGAAGCCCATGGTGTGTTCTGTGGTGCCACAGATATGTTACTGGCCTTTTTATTGTCCTTCATATCCTTGATTTATTCATATAGTAAATGTCAAGAGTTAATGAATGTAAAATGATGCTGATGTTTCTAAACTAGAAGTCACAGTAATGGACAATACTGTTAAAAATAAATAAAAGGTAAACTTGTTGCAGAAATTTAGTTTAATCACAGTTCAATAGCTGCTAGAAATAATTATACCATTTCTTACTCTAAGAGTGCATAAGTTGCCTTAGCTACTTAATTCCTTATAAACTTATTGTCACAGACAGGTCTGAATGGAAACTTGAATTTCATGTTCAGCTCTCCCTATTTAGTTCTCTTCCTGTATAATTCAAGATTCCTCACAAATATCAAAAATTTTCAAAATGTGACACACATTCATTTTAAGACACATAGGTGAAAAATAGAAAGTAGAAAACTTGCACTGGTAATTCTCTCAATTAAAATAATTTTTCAAATTTTGTGTTTATGTTATAAATAATTTTCTATCACATTGCATTGAATATGTGTAATTTTGGACTTTCTTATATACATGGAATATTAAAAAAATCATTAATGGAAAAAAATTGGGAAGAAATTTTATGCCCACGAAAGAAAAGAATCATCATTCATTAAATAAGATGGAAAGGAATAGACGCCATTAACTCTAGTATTTGACCTAAGAACAAAATAATTCATTTAAAACAGAGTCTCTGCAGGAAGAAAAAAAAAAAAAAAAAGAAAA
>VZTH01008838.1:0-15259 GCA_013397815.1 Aleadryas rufinucha | reverse complement strand
AAACTAAAAAAAAAAAAAAAAAAAAAAAAAAAGAACAAGAAAAAGGAAAAAAACCCCAGCTATAAGAGTGAGAGGTTCTACTCAGATGGACAGGAATAAGATTTGAGAAGACATTCCTCTTATACTTTTCTTGAAAGTGGTCATTAAGGGTCATTATAAGAATGCTTTTGATGAAATAGCACAGATTAGTACATAACAGGGCTCCTGAATGTATATTGTGTCTTTTAATTTTTTCAGTTACAATTTTTTTAAAACTTTTTCTGTATTTTTAAATTTAAAATGTTATCATTGGGACACATTTCTTTTTCTTTTCTCTCCCTCTTGGACAAGAGCTGATTTTTCTTGACTAATGTAACAGCCTTTCCTATGAATTTCAGCAAAGCAGACACAGATATGTTTTAACTGCAATGCATTGTCACTGGAGCATTTTTCATGCCTTTGCAGAACTGGTTCAATAGAAACTAAGTAAAAGCTATTGTATCATTTAACTTGCAATTGGAAATACAGGTGATGTCGGTGAAAACTTGTCCTCTATTACTCAGATCAGATGAAAGATTTGGTACATTAAAGACAAAACCCAGAACTATGTGGCTAGTGTTTTTGTGTAAGAAATAAATTTTCTGAAGAAATCCACCATGAGTAATATTAGACAGGGAATTGTGTATCTACTGTTTTTGTCTTAGAACTTCAAACTTTATTAATTTGTGCTGCTCAAAGGTAAAAAAAAAACCCAATCAAACAAAAACCAACCCAAACCAAAAAGATTAATGTTATTTATGTATTTAAAACTGTATATGGGGTTTGTTTTTCAATTTGGTTGATACTAGATGTGTAAATTTTATTAATATTTTCAGTTTAACTGTTACAAAATACAAAGTAAATAAGGTAGTATTTATTTAGAACACAAGACTAAAAGATTTTTGTTGTCTCTCAGCATTTGGTTATGTGCTCAAAATGACTCATATCTCCCTATGTCCTTCTTCAATCTCTTTTAAAGGCTGTGATCCCTTACTTATAGCAAATCAATGACTTCAGTTAAAAATTAATTTAAAAGTTGTGCATTGTTAGGTCAATTCATATAATCTTTGTGGTAGATTTCAGTCATCAATTCTTGTTTAAACTTAAAATTGTATTATTGTTTTGTAAAAAAAATTCCATGTATTTAAATGTGTAAGCTACCCTACACAGCATAAATATAAATATAATTGCACTACATTCAACAACTGTATTCTTTGACAACAACTGTATTTTATGGTAGAAGAAACATTTCCCTTGAAATAAGTATTTTTAGGAAATTTTGATTTTAAGTGAAAATAAAAACCAAAAAAATCTTTAAATGCTGCCCTACTGAATTTTCAAACAAACTTAGTATAACATATGCAGAAAGAATTTTTCACTTTTTTTTACAATTCAGTTCATAATCTGTCTCTAACATTTATTTCATGTTATTATTTTATCAGAACACTCTCGTCCTGTGAGATAGCAGTTTTGAAATCCTCTGTGCATTCATAGCTGCAGGGTGCAATTACAGCTACAGGCAGAGGAATAAAGCCATCTGAGATAAACTGGAAAGCATTATTACCTTACTTCCAAAAAGAATATGCAAGCTGATTTGGTCAATTCTTAGCTTATGTGGAATTTTATAACTATAACTTTCAGCTGTAAACTGTATATTATTGTATTTTATATTATATGTAACCTATATATTATTATCTAGATTATATATTATAATCTATCTAATATTTAGATCGCAGTGTGAATTTGTGAATCGTGAAATCTGAAACCTTCTGTGGGAGCATATGATTTTAAGAGTATAAGCTGGGAAAGAGCTCTCTAGACCGGTTTATCTAATGGAGAAATAGGGACATGAACATGTAGCTCAATATAGGATGTTTAATAAGCTGAAGAATGTGAGAATAAAAGCTCCTATTTGTCTTGAAACTGAAGAAGCCATGCTCAAGAGCCAACCTTAAGTGTTTAAAAACAGTTGTTCTCTCTCTTAGTCATTTTCTATGAATTTACACTAAAAGATCAAAGAGTATCTCTTTTAATCAAAATGAATATATTTCTAGGTTATCAGCAAAAGTATTTGTGTTCCAGCTTGCTGATATATCACTTAATTATTTATTACTAAAGTCTGTAATGAGGAGGTCAGACAGTAGGATCTAAATACACATTCATGCCATTTTCATTATGCATTTCTAAAACTATATTGAATAGCAAACATATGGGACCTGGGGAATTTGAGTTGACTAAGGAATCAGATTTATTATTGGTCAATCTTTAGATAGCTTACCAAATTCCATGAGTTTCGTAAAAGAGAACTCTTCTATCTTCTGTGCGTTGGAAAACACCTAACACACTGAAAAACACCTAAAACATCTAATACATATAATCAAAAAATATAAATGAAAACAGCAGTTTAAATTACATCTGCGTGAAAAGCTTAGTATTTAAGATTTGGGTTAAGAAAATTCTGTTCTTGAAAGTACAGGGTAGTACTTTGTAAAGGCAAGAGAATGGTTTTAGTTGTTTCTAGGTTCAGTGGAAGGATGAACTTCAACAAAACCCCCCAAAAATCAAGAAAATAATAAATATGAAGTTTTCACATTGCATTACATATTGAATTAGAATATATTGTGGGCTGTGTTCTAGACGTTCTTCAATACCAAAAGCATGAGAAACTCTTGCCAACTAAGCATAATCCTCATAAGCATGATGCAAAACTTTAACATATCCGTTAAATAACATAACCTTTAAAAGGATCTCTTTAGGTAGAAAATCACTTTTTGCTTGTCTTTGAGAAATGCACCATGCTAATCACTCAGTTTTGCCACTGGAGACTTTTTGTAATTAATTATTATCCCTGTTCTCCATTTAACCCAGCAGAGTTTAGTTTCTCCCATTTCTAGATTATGTACATTTATCTGTAGTTCCACCATATTATGATGCAGAACACTGACTGTTTAGGAGGTAATGTCATGGCCTGCTATTGATAGTACAAAGGTGTTGTTGGAATATGTCATGTTATCTTGTTTGAATAGATAGAAATATTTTCTTCAGAGCTGGCGACTCTCGAGAGACAAGAAGAAATTAATGCAACATAATGTCTTTCGCAGATGAAAAAATCCCCAGTAGCACGTACCACATCAGCTTCTGTCAGCTAATTCCTGGGAATACCCCAAATGATTTTGACTGTCTTTCAAAAACTGCAAGATAATTCACAAAAGCTTATTGTAAAAGAGAGGTAAGCATGTTGATTGCAGAGATGGGTGTTTCTAACACAGTCTGATTCAAGACTGTAAGGACATTTCTGCATGAGAATTCAATACTGAGTAACTTATATCCAATAAATTAATATTCTAACTTATTATGTAGCAGCTCCCACAGGCAGATAAGCTGTCAGTGTGGACTGATTTACTTGGTATTCAGTTTTTTCTAGTAGATATATTAGCCCAAAAGTGGGGTTACTTTGCCTGTGGCTTTTGTCGGGGTTTTTTTGTGGGGGATGGTGTATTTTGGATTTTTTTGTGTTTTGGGGCTTTTTTTGTTGGGTGTTTGTTGTTGTCTGGGGTTTTTTTTGTTGCTGTTGTTTTCCTTTTTTGGGAGGGAATTATTTTTATTTGGTTGGTTTGGTTTGCTTTGGTTTTTTACATTAGGGGTCTTTTCATTCAAATTCATTGAAATTGTAACAAGACTAGAATTTTTTTACTGTGTTTGATGTTAGTCTTATGAGATAGTAAGAGTTTATCAAATGTGTCATAACAAACCATTTGTACTGCTCTCAGGGAAATTTGACACAAATTATATAAGTCTCCCTGTGGCACTAAACAACATTTTACATGGTTGAAATACTGCAGATGGTGCTCAAGAAGGAGGGGAAAAAAAGCCTAAATAAACTGTCTAATATTACAAATAAAGAAAAGTGCACATTGATGGTGTTTCTTTTATTTTTGTCTGTTTAGACCAATATCAGCAAAGCCATACTAACTGACCACTTTATGTATAATCTTTAAATAAGATATTTATAAAGTGACTATGGAAAAGGAAAATAAGATTATACATCAGCTTGACAGAAAAAAGAAATTGAAAGAATACTGTAAAATATATTAAAATATATGTTTCAAATGTAATTAGGGGCTCTTTGTTATTAATGTTAAGAAGCAAAAAGGAGCTTGAAGTACAGAGAATGCAAAGAGAAAAATGCCAAGTGTTTGAAAAGCTAAGTCTTAAGGAATGAAATGTGAAGAACGGCTGATGTAATTATTGGTGGGTTCATGTTCTTTCTGAATTCCATCATGGACTTTATTAAATATATTTTAGTTTTATTAGTTTGACTGTGTTATAGTCTTTGCTATTTTCACATGTCACAGCACTGTCATGCCATATATTTTCCCTCTCACTATACCTGCAGAATTCCTCCTTTCCCTTAGCAGGCGAAATGTACCGTCAACTCCAAGGGCGCTGATAATACTACTGCCGTAAATCAACTACTAGGGAACTCCTATGGGAATGCGTTCCACACCCAGACAAAAAAAGCTCTAATTAAAAGTCCCCTCTAGGACACCTGACCACCCTTGAGCTGATCGTTACAGTATGTTAATCTCCTACATCTCTTCTCCCATCAGGCTGAGCCTTACTTATGGCATTTGTGTTTAGTGACTTCTTTAACTAAAGATATATAATTTGCTGTGATTGGTATGACTTGAGTTGTCCCCTGACTGTCCTACTCATGATTATTTTCCTAGCTATATGCTTACTGTTGTATAACTATGCTATTTTATTGTCTCAGCTTCTCTACAGATTAAATAGTAAAAGTGTCCTTTACATTCTGCTTACTTGATTATTAATAGGGAAAGGAAAAAAATGTTTTAACTAGATGCATCTCATATATAGAGCTGTCAAAAATATGCTCTTTTGTTTATGAATTCTCATATCCTAACTTACTCCTACAGTTTTGCCTTTATTATAGAAAGAATTTAAATTTCTCCTGAGTTTCTTGATGCTTAGGAAAGTTTTCTTGCAATTTAAAGTTAAATTTTTTGGTATTTCATGGTAACAGCTGATTGAGCTGCCCAGGATAGTGTAATACTGATAACCATTGTCTCCAGTTGTATGCAATTGTAGTTTAAATCCAGTGATAATGTTTAGGCAATTACAATCTATCTGGTTGGATCTTTCAGGCTTTTTTTCCTGGTTTTCCCTTTCAACAGAATTCTGTTCTCTCTTCTGGTGAACATTAATCTTACTCAGCACTGTCCTGTCTCTACTATGTCTGCCCTGAATACCTGCTGTATCTGTGTTTTACTGTGCTATAACATAGCTGTTTAGAGTGCTTTGTGCAAACTTTCATTGGCATAATATAATTAGCATAATAGAATATAGCATCTTATGGGTTACCCTAGTGTAGCTTGGTGTGTCGTGGTGCAGTATGGCATAGCCTGATATAATGTAATATAACATTGCAGCATTACAGCAGCATTACAAAGCTTCACCCAATGATTACCCAAGGAAGAAAAAAAAAATTATCTTAATATATTGTAAAACAGTTATGTTACGTTGTGAAATTTCTGAAGCAATGCAATTGCTGTAGCAGTGAAACGCTTGGAATGAGCTGGTACTTATCCGCAGAAACCTGGAAATTAGCAAAACCAATGTATAAATCTACAGCTAATAGATGTCTTTTATGTTGCCTTTGATGTTTGCTTTTGCTGTTGTCACCACCTGAAATTAGGGTCAGAGAGTTGGTATAATGAGATCCTCATCACTAAGTCATGGTGTTTTCATTGATTCAGGCTTCATTGAAAGGTGTATTTCTTGGGTGGATAATGCTGGGTTTCTTTCAGTCATTAAACAGTACTCCGTTCCAACGAAGAGCCACCAATATTTCTCTTCAAAATCCTCTTCCCTGTGTTTTAATTCTGCATGACATCACTCTCCAAAGTAACCTTCTTGCATATTCTTGCTGGCCCCATCCTGCCAATGCTTGTAAATCATTACTAAATATGTTAATAACAATCCAGCTCCATAAATGCTCACAATGCATCTCCACAAGACACTAATAAATCTTCAAACATAAACACAGGCTTTGTGAGAGGTTTATGAATTGTTCTTCAAAAGATCTGTTTCCTTTTGTGTATTGGAAATTATCTCTTTTTCATACAGCAAAAAAATTGCTGTTTTTTCCCCTTCTTATATTAGCTTTGCTTTGCTGATAGGAAATAGAATATTCAAAGGCTTTTGCATGAGGAAGAGAAATATTGTATAATTTCTCCCTGAAGACATATTTCTGGATAATTTGTGAAGAGGTCTGCTGCTTTTCTGTCTTTCCTTTGCATTTAAACATCTTTTATAGAATGCAGCAAATAAAAAAAAAAAAGTGCTGTTTACACTGTAATCCTAGATATCTATGAGAATACTTACTCACAATCTTTATTCTTTTTTTTTCCCAATGTACCTAACTTTTTCAAATAAGTAAACTTTTTGAAAAACCTATGATTGTCTGGACTCTATGTGTGTAAATTCATGGATATGATCTGTTATTGTCCTTTAAGTAATTATTTATGTCAATGTAGTGCAATTTTAAAGACACTCATTTTAATCCTATTCGATGACTGAAATTCTTTTAAAAAATAATTACCATAAAATTTAAAACTGGTTTAATGTATGTATTCTTAAGTGAGATAGCAAAACAATGCATGTTGTAAAATAATTCAAAGGTGTAATACTTGAGTACTCATCAAAATACAGGAAATAAATTCAGAGATCTATTTTCCATGTAACTATACAGTAATTGCTTTAGGTCTTATGAATTTCATATAAATAATGGAGCAAAAGTTAAATAATTTTGTGTAATTTCATAGACTATTAACTGTGAAATGCGGTTACAGTTAATGTGAAGCACAATTCCATGTTCTATCTCTCAAAAATGTAAAACTATGTGTTTTTAAGATGTGGTTGACAAACAAGCTTTGAGTTTACCCTTTGAGAATATCACATGATTCTGCTTTAAACCCAGTGGAGAGAGCTGTGTTTCACAGCAGTCCCAGATAAGCCTGTGGCTTTGTAAATCGTTCACATAGTGTATTATAAATGCTTAATAGCCTCCGGATAAGCCCTGACTTAACTTATTTGGCTGTGTGTTTTTGTTTACCACATTTTTATGTGCAGAAATCAGTAAGCTTTATTATTTTGTACTGTAAATAAACATTATAATCAGGTATAATCACCAGAAGCAAAATGTTACTAATGTTTGTTTTATGAGAGATATGTTTTAGAAATTATTTTGTCTAAAACTCTTTTATATAATGTTTTTTTAGCTTCTCTTTGGTCATTTACCTCAGTAGAAAATATGAAATATGCTTTTTTTTTTTAAATAAGCTTCAGGAATTTATTTATTTTTACAAGACTCTCCAGAGGGATAGAATATTTTCAAATATTCTTCAGAGAAAAACAAGTGTGAAAATCTAGTGTGTCTTAAAAACTACAGATAAACACTGTTGACTGCATTCTGTTGCATTAAATAATGAAATAAATATTATACTTCTCAAAACATCACTCTGTACTACAAACATCCTGTAGCAGAGGAACAAAAATTTCTATTTCACACGCTAATGTTCATGTAGACTGCAAACTTGTTTAGGGGATATCATAATTACAGTGCTTCATGAACCACTGCAAACTATTTATTTTCTGAGAGCTTCCTTCATAAAAGAATCAGTGTATAAATTCATAGTACAAATCAGCATTTGGTCCTTTGCACTGCTATTTCTCCTAAAGAATAATAATATACAGTGCAGGACCAGAGACCAGTGCCGGTATATTGTCCCAGAAAATACAGTTCTAGTGAGGTTGTGACTTGTGCAGTTGACTGAAGTATGATAGCAGAGACTGCTTCGAGCTTTGTCGAATGTCGTCTGCCTTTCTGCACTCCTTCCAACTTACTTTCCACTAAAGCTTTGATTTTAAAATTATTTGCTCAATGTCAGATCTATAATTTTTGGGTTATCTGCATCTCAGAAAAATGCCATTCCCACAATTATAAGTAGTTAGCCTTTGGTAAGAAGTATTTTATTGACTGCCTGGAAGCTGAGCAATGGCCATGGAAAGTGGAGATGTCTAGTGGGTCCTGGATGAGTTTGCAGTGTTGAAGCATCATGAGCACCTCATTAGCACAATAGTAATTATATTTCTAACACCTTAGCCAGTGCTGGAATATTAGTGTTGGTATAAAGAACTAAAAAGAATAAATTACGCTTTTTCTTTTTTTCCTCTCTGAAAAATGACAATATCCACTGTCATGCAAATCAAGAATATAAAGCCTGTCATTTTTAAAAACCCACACATTATGTTTGTAAACTTAAAGAACTGATGTGGAACTTAAGGAAACTTCCCTTTTGGACACTTTAACTCTTTCTTATCTGTATTCTGCAGTTGTTTTTTCAAATATGGCAGTTCATTAAAATTAAAGATCATGACACTGATAAGCTCATGGCATTTAGTTCATACAAAGTTTTTACTTTGATATATTTTTGATATATTCTTTGATATATTTTTTCTCTGATTTTTATTTTTCCCAAAGAGATCATGGAATGATATGAGTAAACTACATGTGAATCATATACACTTTGCATTTATATATAAAGCTCTATTTTTATAAGCTTATACCTTGTGAAAATACAGGGTTTTTTTCTTCAGACAGGTATCTGAATTGTAGACAAAATATGACAGCATAGTGGTAATTAATACTGAATAAACTCCTCCTTTTCTTGACCTGCCTTAGGTCTCTGTGCAGTGCAGCATTTCCCTACATGGACTTAGAAGCTTAATAGGTGTTAACAGCAGTGTCTTCTCTCTGCTCTCATTTGGACTCTGTGGACATCCTCAAAAGGGCATAATGTAAACAGGTACATTTACACGGTGTTCCTTTTCTGGGCAGTAAAACACATCTAGCAGAACCTGTTATGACTTACAAAGGACAAACTGTGGTTTCAGTCACTGAGGTCATCTCTCAGACAGATTTTTTTGAGGAATTGACCAAGGTTACTTCTCAGAGTTGACATCTTGTACAGTATACAAACATAAATCACAGAGTAGCTTTTATCTGCCTCATATTCATGATAAAAAGCTTTACAGTTTGACCTTCACAAGACACATGTTCTAACCAAATTCCATAATATAAAAGTCACCTTTAAAGAAAGAAAGGGGACAAAGAGAATAGCAAGAATTTGTTTAATCATGTATCCTACAGGGAGGCCACTCATCATGTTGTTTATTCTTATAAACACAGTGCTTTGGCAATAAAAGTTTATTTTCATATTAGTAAAAACATGGAAAATGAACTTTGAAATTAATTAACTGTTTATTTATGCATTTTTCTATTGTAGAATTAGCCTCCAGGCTAACAAAACGTTAGCTTGCCTAAAGGATGTTCATTTAAATTAATAGTGAAAATTTTTCTGACAGCTGGTAATTTGCTTGTTTACAGCTTCCATATTAAATCTTCAAATATAGTAGGTACAAATTAATAACCTTCAGCTGAAGGGCCCTTGTTCTCTTTTGATTATTTCAGTTGCAGAGAGATGAAACTTCCTTTTCCTTTTTCTGTTTCCAATACTCATCTTGTGATACCCCATCCTATTTTCTTCCTTTCACATAACGTTCAGATATGTTGCTATAAAGAGGAAATAATTATTTAGAGGACAATTGTATACATAATTCTGAATTACTTACTTATGGTATTGAAACTATAATGCACTGGACTGACTTAATTTTCTTCCCAACAGTGATTATTGTCATGCAATTTATTTTCCATGCTACCAGCATAAAGCAAAAGTAGGCAATTGGATTATTGCAAACACCTAAAAGCACACACAAACATGAAAAGGGTTCAGAGGTCCTGTTACTAAGAATGCTGTAATTTTTGGATGCCATTAAAGTTTTCAATTTTTAATATAATCTTTTTTATGTTATCCATGTTTTTATAATTTTCTAAATTAAATTACTGCACCTGTCATACCTGGGGTATTTTTTCAAGAATTTGCCTGCCCCCATACTGGCTTTTTCTAGGGGAAACACAAAATCAAGTGCCTTTGCAGTCTCCATTATCTCCTGGTCATTCTGAAATGCAACGGCTCAGTTAAAATCTTACCCCTTAATGAATTAAAATTCTCACAAACACCTGAAATCATCCCATTGGCTACACATGGCCAGGCAAAACAAGACATAGGAAAGTCGTATATTTGTAGCATGCACCATAAGCTGAGTAACAGACATAGCAGTAGTAACAGTGAAATGGTGACAGGGTGTGCCAGAATACTGAGGATTCAAGGAAACAATTGCTAGATTTAGTGATATTGCCTTTTCAGTACTATTTTTACTTTTACTGCTGGGATTTGCAGAAAATACATTCATCCATGCAAAAACCATGATGTCTTCCAAAAATGCAGAGGTATTTTTAATGAACCTCTCTTAACTCTTAAATTTTACCCAGCCACTGAACACATTTTTGATCATATTGACCATATTTGCATATAGGACAATTCATCTGTTTGTCTACTAAGTAATTTTGAAAAATAATACCACCAATTTTTTTTCCAGGGCAATGGGAGGATTTTATTCCAAACCCATTAAAATTGATACGAGATGAAGTAATTAATTTTTTTGTGTTTTTTATTAATGTGATACATATTAATAGAGAAAATATTAAATAATTCTAAAAATTTAGTAAAATAAAAGGAATCCATAAATGGAGAATTAGTTGGTCTGGGGAAGCCAGTGGAGTTAGTGACACTTAGAGCACAGGAGAACACTGTGTGGTCAGCAAGGATGTTTGGTATTTGTTTTCCTACAAAATAGCTTTTTTTGTGGGGGGATATGCTGAGTTTGAGAGTTTAGGTATTGAATTTAGTACTGAGAAAATTGACAGTAAAAACATTAAGTTATTTGATAATATTTTTCCAGATCACTTCTTTGAATAGAGTTCTACCTTGAAAGTATATATTCTCTTGGTTAAAAAAAAAAAAAAAAAAAGATTATCATAGCATGATAGAATGGGTTGGTTGGGAAGGACCTTAAAGATCAACCAATTCCTGCCTATAGCAGGGATCTTGCCACTCGTCCAGTTTACCCAGAGCTCCATCCAGACTGGTCTTGAAAACCTCTGTGAACAGGAAGCTCACAACCTTTTTGCGAAACCTGTTCCAGGGCCTCACCATCCTCACAGTAAAGAATTTCTTTCTAATATCAAATCTGAACTTCAGCTTGAGGTGAATCCCCCTTGTCCTGTCACTACAAGACATAAAAGTCCCTCTTATGGGTCTTCTATAACATAACATTGAAGTATTAAGGAACAGTTTAGTGGGAAGCAAAATTTTTCTCATGTATTCCAATCTGCCATATGGAAAAAATCCAAAATCTTCTTGGGTTCTGCCCACATCAACTGCATCCAAGGGTACCTACTTCAGTCTTGATCTAAACTTTCTTATTAGTCACACCATTTTGCATGCTCCTTTACTCCTAAAATCTACATTTGTAAGGGAAAAATTGACTACATTATTTATAAAAAACCTATGTGTAGTGAAATGATACCATGGTTTTGGGAATGTAGTACATTTCATTTGTGTTTTGGGTACCTGACCTGAAACTCCTTGTCTGTGATTTTAAGAACTTTTGGATCTTCACATGTGTACTAGTTTGAAAGCATACCAATGGGAGATCCCAAGTCAGAATCACAGTTTAATAGGAAAATTAAGATAAAGGCAATATTACAGAAACAGCGGCTTAAACTGACAGAGTCAGGATAAACCTGACACCCTGTTGGTCAGGTTGGCAGTAGCAGTCTGATTAAATGGTGGCTGCAATCCTGTTGAAGGGATTGATGTGGTTCTGTTGAAGTGGTGATCCTGTAGAAGGGTTTGGTCTTCCAGTGATGGCTATGTAGGTCTTGTCCTCTGGGAATCCCATAGGTAAGGGCTGGCTGTGGTGTTCCAAACCTCAGATTATATCCAGGTAGGAATGCTTGGTTCCTCCCCCTGGGTGGAGCATCACACGATGGGATGATGTAATTTTATGAGTCATGCAGTGACGCTGGATGGCCCATTAACAGAAGATATCTCCCAGAGGGAGCTATCATGGATATGTCATGGAAGAGAGATAAAGAACCCTGCCCCACCTGGTTTTGCCAACTTACATAGATGGTGATAAAATACATATCTTTTGGTTACATCTTACATTGCAACCTAAGACAACATGGCAAATAAAAATTCCGTCCTCTTTTAATTTTTGTCTTAACACCTCTATTGATTACACTAAAGACCTAGAGCTGTTTTACAGCAAGAGAAATTATGTATGCATTTCTACATGCACTTAAAAAAAACCCCAGTCTCCATCTTTTATGTAGATTTCCCAAATTATTAAACATTTTTACACTGAAATCCCTGTGCACGTGTTCTCCATTTGCAAAGTTTGAAAGGCAGTAGTAGGTACCTGCATATCAATTTGAGGAATGTAAATTAATTTTTGGTGAGAACATAGTGTGATATGAGATATTAAGAGTAAATTAATGAGATAACCTGGAAAAAAATAATTTTGAATTTACTCCAAAAACTGAATGGGGCATGCAGAAGATTGCAGAGTCTGCAGAATAAACAATAAGTCCCAAAGAAATAGTTAATACACTTCTGCTGAAAGTATGCAATAGTTTGGGCTTTTGAAATATGCTGGGTCTATACAAAATAACAAATTATGTTATATAAACACACAGCAAGACACATTTTGGGTCTTGGAGAACAATTACACATAGAAATTATAGTCTTTGGAAGTCAATTTGTGTAGTTCATCAAAAAGGAGCTGAGTTTGCTTGGAGCACAATTGTTCAGTTTTTTCATAGAATATTTTCTACAATTTTTTTCTTAGAGATTTAATTCATTAATTGAGTTTTCTTCCAGTTATAAAAATGTAATCTGGTGTCTCCTAAATATGTGAAAATCAAAATAAATACTCACATTATCGCTTCA
Organism: Aleadryas rufinucha; assembly: GCA_013397815.1. Lineage (NCBI taxonomy): Eukaryota > Metazoa > Chordata > Aves > Passeriformes > Aleadryas > Aleadryas rufinucha. The sequence continues at coordinate 2,243 of VZTH01008838.1, read as the reverse complement.
ATGAAAGCACAAAAAGAGGCAATTTAACTAATTACATTGCCTTTTCTGTAGGTATAAATACTTGTTTCCAATATTATGCACATAAAGCAATAATGGTCCATATCTTCAGAATATGAAAACAAAAGATTATTCATTCCCACTAAGGGATTATGCTTTATGCACAGTTCAGGCAATTTTGTAGTAGGACTCCCTTTCAGAAAAAAAAAAAAAAGTTATTTCGGCATTCCAGGCATAATTCATGTGTGTGAATTTTCTAGGTCTATACAACCAATTTAAGTAGGTTTTCTCTGCTGGGCTCCATCTATTTCATCAATCAGGTTGAAGGGGCATAAGACTCATGGATTTGCTTGCAGGAAGTTTTGTCTTCTTTTTTTGTTCTCCCTATTTTTCTCTTTATTTGTTTAAAATATTTGTTCAAAAATTACTTTTCTCATAAAAAATTCTGGCACTTATTTTCATATTATATGCAGCTGCTGGTTTGGGTTGGATTTTTCGTGAGTTTTTGGGGATTTTTTTGGTTTGGTTTTTTGGTTTGGTTGTTTGCTTGGGTTTTTTCTATGTGCTGTGTGGTTTTGTTTGGTTTGGGTTTTTTTAATTACTATCAAGAAAAAGATTGGTTTTGCTGCTGGCATTTTTTTTGCATGCTCATACACTTCTGGCTACATCTGAATCAACACCAAAAGAAAAAGATAAAAAGAAACCAAAATTCAAAACCAAACTAAACCAAACCACCAATTATCTCTGTTAAAAATTCCATTTGGTTTTCCTTCCACATTATTTCAGCAGATGCACTTGGTGGCAGAGATGTTTCCAAGAGAATACCAAGTTAAGCAAATGTTGAAGAGTATTGACTAACAGTGAATTCCAGATGAGAAATTGTGAAAAATCACATATGATGCCTGAACAAAGTTTTTCAATCACATAAGCAGTAAGATGAAGTCACTCAGTTCCGTTATAGTGATTTAATGATAAAGTATACCTTGATATTCATTGCAAATAAGGATTAATTCTTTTTTAAAAAATATTTTTATTACTGAAGTAAATTAAAGTCACTTATATGAGATTCTACTTTTATAGGCCCTTAAGAAAGACAGTGTTGCATAATAGTATCAATTATAAAATAAGTTAAGTAAATAGATATATAGACAATACTTAAATGCTTTTTCATCCAACATTCTATTTGCTGCAAAATATTTATTTAAACATGGTGTTACATATCTTCAGTGTACTTCTGTCATTTGTGATTTCTCATTTTTTCAGATGGGATTTTTCACTGTCAAGAACTTATTTGAAAGAATTTTATTTGTAAAGTTAAAGAACAAAAAGTTTGTATAATTAGTGTGAGTTTATTATTATTTTACTTAGGGATGGTCTGATGTAGTTCTTGCTGCTATTGATAAAGGTAAATTGCTTACTTTCAGTTTTGAATTTGCCAGGCAATAGGTGTTTAAGTTGTTTAAATAAAAGAGTGTTGCAGAGTTTTACTTTCAGACATTTTTCACATGAGTAATTTGAATGTTTTTGGAATCTATCATTCTATCTATGTCTGTCTAGATATTCTAGAATATCTGTCTATTCTATCTATACGCATTCTACCACAGAGTACGATAGATTACGTTTATCTTTTAATTAAAATTAATCAAAAGACTTCTCTCTCTTGCACGTACAGTTGGTTAATTTTTTGCCCCAATTCCATTTCTCTCTGCTGCTAGATGCACTGGGGAAAAAAAGGCATATGGATTTAGGTTCCATTTACAATTTTTCATTCACAAGTCCTGTATAGTATACAGACTTGAACCACATAAGGAAAACAGATGTTGATCAGAGACTTCCATACAGTTTCACACGAATGTGAACATAGATTGGATGTTGCCCACCCAGTGTTAATCCTTACAGGTGCACTGCCGTGTACTCTGTCCTTACAACTTGAGAGAAATAAACAGTCGTGTAATGATGGTGCAGTTTAAACTTAAGGTTAATTTGCTTTATGGAGTGGGTTAAAGTTTAATTCTTTACTAACACAGTGGAAACCACATAAAATGCCAAAATGTCAAAACACAAGCTGGGTGGGAATGTTTTTACTTTTAAATTCCGTATTAGCCATAAGGTGGCAGTGTGGCAACTATTTTTAACTGCAGTGGGAAAAAAGAGAACTGAAACATTTAGTCTAATTTCCAAGGTATAAAAAAAGTAACACAGCAACACTTTCGTTGTTTGGGAGATTATTTTATTTTATTTTATTT
>VZTH01008828.1:52578-92908 GCA_013397815.1 Aleadryas rufinucha | reverse complement strand
CCTTCACCGCACGGCTGTGTCAAATCAGCGTAGAAAAAACTTGGGATTATGACCTGACAGAAATCAGCCAGAAATATCTGATTTACCTACAAATAATTCCCCTGCAAATTCTAGGAAGCAGGCAGGCTTCTTTAAATGTCTGTAAAACCACTTTTAACTCATATTTAGTAATTGGTTAGATATCAAGCTGACTATGTCCCTTTACTTTCATTCAATACAACTCCATTCTATGTACTTTTAAGCAGCTGCATCATTTCTACAGCCAGATAATAGATTGCAGATTTATGAACTGCTTTATTAACCATTGGTTGCATCTCTAATACAATAGCCACCATACCCTGTAGGACAGTTGAAAGATTTCTTCAAAGCTAACTTGGCATGTCTTATTTACAACAGTGTCTGAGAATGCAGACTCTTCTCTAAAACATAATTCTGTTCATCTTTATGACAATAGGCAATACTTTGTTATAAACCCAGAAATATCGTGATGTTTAATCATAATTTGTAAAATACTGAGAAAGTATGGCTTTAAAGGAAGTATGCAAAATCACACTGGCTGCTATTATGAGTTGTATCTCCCTGCTAATGCATATACTGAATCCTGCTAAGATAAAATCTTAACACACAGTGAAGCAAGCGGGGCTTCCTGCAAAGAATTATTGTTTATTTCATGATTTTTTTCAAGAAAAAAAAAATACAGCATATGTAATGTTAATGTGTTCAGCACTTTTTATTTCAAAATATTTTAAAGTGCTTTGTGACAAGCCCATTGATTGATTTTTTCCTTAGATGTAACTAAATGTCCTAAGTAACTAAGGCTTCATTTATATCAATGAAATTTGTATCAACAAAACTTTGTCAATGTGAATATTTTGGTTCAAATCATTTCTGTAGATGTGCTATCAAAAGAGATGGGCACTTTCATGAGCACATATGGTTGAAAATGTGATAAACACAGGATCATCAAATTACTTTGTCCCTCTGAAGATTATCAAGTAGTAGAAGAGTGCAGTGAGTAGTTAAGTTGCACGAGTGTAAAATTATTGAGCAAAGCTAGAGTTTTTGTACCTATATTTAACAACCTTTTTAACATAAATAGAGGGTATAGTCTTGTCTTCTGTATACTTCCATTGTCTTGAGTAACATTGTATGGGCAGATATTCTGGATATTATCTGTACCTTTTTCATCAGCTTGGCTGTCAGGTGGGAAAATGAATATGTGAACAAACAAACAACTCAGTTGCTTACCATTATGCACACAGAAATCAGTCCCATCCCTCCTTTCCCAAAGAAACGTGTAGCATTGTTTCTAACATTAATAAAATACACCTACTTCTTGCACAATTAAAGGGGAAGTATTTTTATCCCTTAAAGTCACCCCAACCCTTAAGCACCATTAGATTTTTTTTTTCTGTGAGGCACCGAAGATGGAACTTTATTTTAGTATATAACTTCAGTCAGAATCTGAGTTTTTCCACTCTCACTACAGAGTTGTGCACTCATGGGGTTGTCACAGAAGGTCCATTAATGTCAGCTGCTTTTGCAGCATGAAACTTTGCGCACTGAGATAACAATTGTTGGCATCTGTCTCTGCCATCAGTTACAACAGCTGAGAATCATCAGTACGTAGAGCCTTTAGAGGCTGAACAGAGTAGCAGCAGCAGCAGCTACTTGTGTATGTATAAATGCATATAGAATTGTGCCTAGTGCTCGCTCAGGGCCTTATGATTTTCAGACACTGATCATTGTTTTCCTGCAAAGCTATGAAGTGAAAATGACGTGAATGAAATGTGAGACAGAAAGGAATCTGTAGATAATCAAACAAATTCATGAGAATTCTCTCCCTCTCCATCTTACCCCATTTTTTCATATGCACACTTAGACACATGCAGGTTACTTTTTTTTTTAGTTGCATTTACTGGATTATAAAATACATATGCACTCTGACAGTAAACTTTTTTATTTTTTTCCCTGTGGTAATAGAATGTCTAATATAATGAATTCAGAACTCATATAAATATTTATATAAAGTTATGTATGGCACTAATAATGGCTTAGCATAGTGCACTGTCAAAATTATGCCAGTGTGCTTTGTATGTTATATAGAGATGTCATATTTTTACTGAGGTGATCGTTTTTTGCAGTGTCACTGGATTTTACAGCCAAGTAGACAACCTACAGAGAAGACTGTGTGTCCAATTAACCCCTTTTAACTCTATGCAATTACTGTTCCCATCCATTATGCTTTTGACGAAGAACAAGCATTAACAATCACACCACAATCCAGTACAAAATGAAAACTTTTGCAGCAGTAGTGTCAAAGCTGCCAGGATATAAGAAAATCATGAGAATACGATATTGAGTTATCATACCACCCAGCACAGAATTTTTACAAAATGAAAAAAGTTATGCACCACTGGGCTGATTGTTTGGGCAAGCGAAGAGCGAATGCAAGGAAAATGAGCTTCAGTCTGTAGCTCAGACACAGGCTAAATTACTTGCTCTCATAAATTCAGCTATATTAAATCTAACTGCTAACTTAGATTCATGCATTGTTAGGTAAGTATTGCATTGACCCAAACAGAACCCAGAACAGTAAATGCCCCAGGACATGACTTCTTGGACATTTCTCTGTGTGATGAGTTGAGCTGCTGAGAACAGAATATATTAGAAAAGCATCCTAACTAATCCATGTCTTATTTATTTTTACAGCACAGTTCTCAGTTTCTGAGGGTAATCTAACCAAAAGCCAACATTAATCTAAGTGCAAAACGAATTTACTAAACCTCTTATGTAAGACAATGTTAGAAATACACTGCTTCTTTTGAAACCAGGATGCACCAAAAGACTAGCAAGTAAATAGCAGTTTAGCTGTTTTTTTCTGACTTTGACAGTGAAAAAAGAGATATATGACCAAAGAATGGGAGTCCAAAAACTCTCTGTGAACCCAGGCTATTTGCAAATATATTTAGCAATTTGAGGGTCTTGGGCTGAAATTTTGGGTGCTGCACACTGTGCTGCACACAGTGATACTAAAGAACAAGGCAGAAAGGGTTACCAGCTGAAGGACATCTCCACTGTGGCCAGTATTTTCAGTATACGTCATGCTGACAGGTCAGGACCAGCAGAACCACAGCTGACACCTTTATTGTTCATGTTGCTGCAGGAAGATCTGCAGGAAATCTACAGGAAAATTCTTTGACACAAAAGGTATGCAGGTTTGTGAAAATTTAGAAAGACTTACAGGAGCCAAAGCCATTGAAAGCATGTTTCTCCATAGAAGTACCAGAACATTTCTGGTACTTCTCTTTCTGTCAAATCAGCTGACCAAACCATCTTGCCCTGTAGCTGTATGACCAACAGACCCCGCACAAAGGAAAACTGCATTAGTATATGCTTAGGAGGAGGAGGGGGAGTGTAAATTTTTTTTCTAAAAGTACTTATTAGGCACTGTATCAAACTGAATAAAGTTAAAATCTTAGAAACAAACAAAAACCTCTCTATAGCAGTCTCCAAAAAATACTTTGCAAAGCAGAAATGGTTCAGCCATTGTACAACTATGCAAGCGAGTAAAGGCCTGAAAGCAGTGAGATCTACTTGGTGCAGAAAAGCTCCACTTGAATCCATAAAATTGGTATCGGCTGAGTAGAATTATGCATAAAAATATATAATTATTTGCATGACATTTTCTGGTTATCGGAAAAAGAACTGCTAGGTTTATGGAAACTGTAGTTGCTACCGGCTGCACATTCCAGAGAACATTCTTGGTAAACCGCAGCTTCTGCTCAACTAGAGCAACATCGGAGAGACAGAAAGACTTTCTTAAAGTCACACATGGAAGTGTAATATGAGCCTGGAAACTAAAGACCTACTTCACTGATCTCATACAGATTTACAGAAAACAGCACGAGCANTAGGCACTGTATCAAACTGAATAAAGTTAAAATCTTAGAAACAAACAAAAACCTCCCTATAGCAGTCTCCAAAAAATACTTTGCAAAGCAGAAATGGTTCAGCCATTGTACAACTATGCAAGCGAGTAAAGGCCTGAAAGCAGTGAGATCTACTTGGTGCAGAAAAGCTCCACTTGAATCCATAAAATTGGTATCGGCTGAGTAGAATTATGCATAAAAATATATAATTATTTGCATGACATTTTCTGGTTATCGGAAAAAGAACTGCTAGGTTTATGGAAACTGTAGTTGCCACCGGCTGCACATTCCAGAGAACATTCTTGGTAAACCGCAGCTTCTGCTCAACTAGAGCAACATCGGAGAGACAGAAAGACTTTCTTAAAGTCACACATGGAAGTGTAATATGAGCCTGGAAACTAAAGACCTACTTCACTGATCTCATACAGATTTACAGAAAACAGCACGAGCAGAGAAAAAAAAAAAAGAGAAAGAAGCTCAGATGAAAAGCTAGCAGAAATAAAAAATGTTGCATTTTAGGTTTAAAAAAAAAGAATAAATAGGTGGCTTACTGGCTTGTTCAAAACCAGTTTCTATTGACTTTGGAAGGTAGATTGCAGACTGCTGATTGAGGCTGGCTTATATAAAGAAAAAAAAAAAGAAATACAGAGTCTCAATGAGGGAAATGGTTACGGCACCAGCCTGAGAGTTTTCAGGAAGCACTTGGACAATTCTCTCAGGCATATGTTGTGACTTTTTGGGGATGGCGCTGTGCTGCAGCACTGGTAGTTAGACTCGATGATCCTTGTGGGTCCCTTCCAATTCAGCTTATACTGTGCGCCTGTGAAAGTGCATCTAGAGAATAAGGAGAAGTATGAACAGAAGTAGCTTATTTCACAGCTGTATAGAAGATGGAATAGTATACTGAAATAGAAGTTACATTTCAAGCTTTCATATATTAACCTTTTTAGGTATATTTGAAATCTTACCTGAGNACAAAGGAAAACTGCATTAGTATATGCTTAGGAGGAGGAGGGGGAGTGTAAATTTTTTTTCTAAAAGTACTTATTAGGCACTGTATCAAACTGAATAAAGTTAAAATCTTAGAAACAAACAAAAACCTCCCTATAGCAGTCTCCAAAAAATACTTTGCAAAGCAGAAATGGTTCAGCCATTGTACAACTATGCAAGCGAGTAAAGGCCTGAAAGCAGTGAGATCTACTTGGTGCAGAAAAGCTCCACTTGAATCCATAAAATTGGTATCGGCTGAGTAGAATTATGCATAAAAATATATAATTATTTGCATGACATTTTCTGGTTATCGGAAAAAGAACTGCTAGGTTTATGGAAACTGTAGTTGCCACCGGCTGCACATTCCAGAGAACATTCTTGGTAAACCGCAGCTTCTGCTCAACTAGAGCAACATCGGAGAGACAGAAAGACTTTCTTAAAGTCACACATGGAAGTGTAATATGAGCCTGGAAACTAAAGACCTACTTCACTGATCTCATACAGATTTACAGAAAACAGCACGAGCAGAGAAAAAAAAAAAAGAGAAAGAAGCTCAGATGAAAAGCTAGCAGAAATAAAAAATGTTGCATTTTAGGTTTAAAAAAAAAGAATAAATAGGTGGCTTACTGGCTTGTTCAAAACCAGTTTCTATTGACTTTGGAAGGTAGATTGCAGACTGCTGATTGAGGCTGGCTTATATAAAGAAAAAAAAAAAAGAAATACAGAGTCTCAATGAGGGAAATGGTTACGGCACCAGCCTGAGAGTTTTCAAGAAGCACTTGGACAATTCTCTCAGGCATATGTTGTGACTTTTTGGGGATGGCGCTGTGCTGCAGCACTGGTAGTTAGACTCGATGATCCTTGTGGGTCCCTTCCAATTCAGCTTATACTGTGCGCCTGTGAAAGTGCATCTAGAGAATAAGGAGAAGTATGAACAGAAGTAGCTTATTTCACAGCTGTATAGAAGATGGAATAGTATACTGAAATAGAAGTTACATTTCAAGCTTTCATATATTAACCTTTTTAGGTATATTTGAAATCTTACCTGAGTTATATATTGTTGTAACTGTAGGATAGGTGCACCTTGGGATAGTCTGTGTGCAGACTTGACTATTTGAGAGCAGTGTATTTTTGAAACACTATTGATAAAATCTAGTTATTTCATCTTATCCCAAGTGGCCCACTCTTCTGTGAGTAGGCAAGTCAAAGCAACAGTTAAAATAAGATTTTTTTCCATGGGAAAGGAAAAAAACCACAACTATGGATAACTAGCAGAAGATAAAGTGTTAATTATTAATTATAATGATAAATATTTTTTCTTTCTCATTTCCTTTATTTGATTTTTAATGCACTGAAAGAACTGTTATTCAGATAAAATAAATTTTATACCCTGCAGTTACATTACAAATAAATAAATTGGCCAAAGTCTTAGTAGTCGATGCATATAAGTAACCAGTTAGCTCAAAACTAAAATAAAATTTTAAAACCTGCATATGCCTTGTCAGGTAAATTTTAATTGATCATCTCCTTCATAACTGTGTCTTAATTAGATTGTAAGAGCCTCAGGGATCATATTAATTTTTTTATAAATTTAAGGAGCCTGTCCTGCATACTAAATAGACCTTCAGCATATTACTGTCACTTGTATTAGCAAGTGACACCAGTATTAATTACCATAATAAATGAAAGCTTTTCTTGAATTATATTTTAGAGCCTCACAAGCCTGAAAAAAACCCAGGCAAATCAAGGTAGAATCAATGATATGAATCTGGATATTTTTTACACCCACTGAAATCAGCCTCTGCAAGCAGGAGCCTATGTTCCGTAGAAATTACCGAGGTGTCTAACAGCACCTAACAATGCTCCTTTTTGCTTACACATCCACTTTGTCTGAGTGTTGTCCCTTGACAAAAAAGATTATTCTGGCAGATCAGTGTCATGAGACTATTTTCAGCTCTCAGCTAAGTTGGTATTCAGGGAGCTTGTGATTCACAAGGCCAGCACAAAGTTACCTTGATAGTCACAGGAACAAGACTTACTTAGGTGTAAGAGAGATGACAGTAAAGTGAAGGGACTCCCTCTTCCTCACTGAACTGGACAGCAAATAGGTTATGCAGAGTAAAGTACAAATCCTTTGATAGCTTAATTGTCTTGCAACTACCCCAGATGTCAGAGACTGAAATATTATAGTTTATGACTTAGACATTTTTAAGAAAGACTTTTAAAACTGTATTACAAAAGCTGCAGAGAAGACTACCTCACTCTGAATGGGGCTCTGAGAGGCCCTGGACCACTCGCTGATGAGGATAAGATAAAGTAACAACTCAGGGCTGGGGACATTCACAAAGCACAAGCTTAACACCTCAGGGGTGGAAATCACCGCCCCAGGGCTATCAGCTGCCAGGATCGAACAGACCCTCACACCAAAGGGTGGCAGGAGAGAGGCTTTGGGTGTGTGTTGGAGAAGCCTCTGGTCAGAGGCGCAGTGACTGCCCATCCTCCGCTGTGCAGAGGAGCCCGGCTGAGGGGCCCCTTCACCCAGGGAAAAGCTGCATCCACATGAAGGACAGAGGGGGTGACATGGCCCATCAAAGGCCCCCCCAAAGGGGTCTCCAGACCCTGCACCAGAGATGATGCAACAGACCCTCAATGTTGCAGGGGACAGGGTCAAACTGGCCCCTGCAAGGGAGACACGTGGGCATTCCCACCTGGCCCAAATGTATATTAATCCACGGAATTCTATACTCTCGGCCTGTGGTGGGGCGACAGTGGGAGACCCTCACCACCAAGAAGACCAGATGGAGGGGAGCAATGAGAAATCATTGGGACCCTTGGATGGGTGATATGCTTCCACCTAACCCCTGTCACTCTCGCCCTGTTCTCCCACCCCCCACGCACACTTCTTTCTCTTATTTCTTTCTTTCTTTTCTCTTTCTTTCTCTTTGCCTTTTTTACTATTAAATAAAACATATCAATTTCTTGGCACCAACATCTAACCTCGTTTGGTTTTAATCTCATTTTTGGGTATATTTTGAACCTTCTAAGTTTCTTCCTGTTTGTAGACAGAGACTTAAGTTTTCTCTGCCCTTCTGGGTGTAAACCGGATCGCAGGACCAAGAACTGCAAAGGTAGCATATTCTTCATGTTACACTCTTGGTTTCTTAGCAGCTGCACTTCTGTTTTGTTACATAATTTGTACTTTGGCACTAGAAAAAGATTATAAATGAAGTGTTGCTTTCAAAGTTTCAGACATCAAGTTTATTATTATTATTATTATTATTATTATTCTGTTTGGCAAAGGTGGTTTTAATTTGACTTTCACAAGTGCAAAAATCTGTCCCCTCAGAAGTTGGTCAAACTATTAATTTTATGGCAAAGACAACAGAGTACAGTAAAACCTTTTCACAAAGCCAGACAGCTTAACCTAATTAAATGGCTGTTTTGACAGGTGGTTTAAAGTGGAATGAATGCTATTGAGAATGGCTACAGAGTCATATACGATGAGTGTCTGCATGTTTATGTATGCAGGTGAAAATGTGACTGTGCGGGGGGTGACAATAGATCTGTGTTCATAAAGCATTTTTTTCTCCAAAAGCTGCAGTTGTTCAAGGTTTATAGATTTATTTCAATTAATTGTGTTAGATATATTGACTCAGGTGAATGACTACACCTGGACTATAGTAAAAGAAGGATGTTAATGGAGGTCTGTGATGTCATACATCAAGGCATATGAGATGTACATTTTAAAAGTGGAAACGAGCCTTGTAGGAAATATATAAACATTGTCATAAGGGATCTGATTTCTGGTTCTGCTCAACATCACAAAAGATCTTTGCCTCAGTAAAATGGAGCATTTGTAGTAGGAGCTAATGAGCATTCAGGTCTCCAAAAGCATGCTGAAAGGGCTATGAATACATCAGAGTTTCAGCAGTTTGGACAGCAAGGCAGATTAGCAACTTTGATCCTACATGCAGAAGACCTCTCCTCATCCATCTCCTGCCTGCCTGGATTCCCAGGCCCTCCCTTCTGGAACTGCTACCTATGTATGCAAGATTGGCATGCAGAGAGCTAGCCAGATGTATTTGCAAAAACGGTGAGGGACTTGGGGCCCTATGCTATGTGGTCTCTCTATCCAATTCTGTTTAATTCAGATAACATCCTTATTATTTTGCCTTTACAAGTCAGGCCTTGTGTAGTTTCATAAAGTAATTATATACTCTCTTTATTGTCCTCCAGTGACAAGAAAGAAATTTTTCTGTACTTTTCCCTATGCATGTATTCAATGAAGATTAACTGTTTCTTTAAAGTGATGATGATTCAGTATCAGAACAAACACACTGCAGCAAGGTAGCCTGACAAAACTATGGTGTGATTTCAGCTGAGTTCACCTATTGCACTAAGAAAGGTGAAACTTTAATAAAAAGTCATGCTGACACTATCAGTGAAAACCACCCACCATGGTAATCAACCATCTCACCATTCTTCATGTTTCTTAATCTCAGTGAATCTACTAGTCGTCTCTGTGGCTATGTCTCACTTCTGCCCTGAGATGTGCTTAGCACTACAGTGTACCAATGAGCAGATCTCTGAAGATCTCAAGGGACTGTGAGACCAATGAATCATATTAATATGTGATTCAGATTTGCTCATGCGAAAATGAGAATTATGCAAGATCATTCAGACAAGCATTCTGAAATGCACAGGAAAAAAAATGGTTAAGTATCCTAGGGAAAATTTTTCATCTGGTCAACTGTAAAAATACCACTTCCACCCATCAGCCATAATTCATATGTACAGAAATCCTACTTATGTAATATTTAATAAGCAGAACATGTTTTGCTGAATGATTTCCAAAAAAGTAAACCTAGAGTATCAGGAAGTTTATCAGGGCATTTTACTTCTAGAAAAAAGGTATAATAAGAGCAGTATCAGATGATCTAAAACATTTCACTAAGTTTCAGAGACTTTGCAAACCACATTAAAGCAGCATGGGAAGCCAGGTTTCAGCCACTCAATCCTAGCTCTTTATCTGTTCTGTCAGAGATAATGGGAGAATTGCAATGGTGGATATGGCTTGTGAACTTTTAACCAGCATCTGAGAACTATTCACTCATTTTTGAATTGCGTTATATGTCTTTTAAGTTATTATCAAATTGGTAATTAAAATAGAATGAAGTCCAGCAATCTAGAGAAATATATGGAAGTCAGGCAGAGTAAAGACATATGTTGTACAAATGATCAAAGGGAGACAGGAAAAAAAAAGTAGACTTATATTGAGCAAAATCTCATAGAGGAAGAAGATTCTATATTTTAGATATTTGATTTACATGTACATCCTAAAGTTACCTCATTTTTATAACTTTATCTGAATATTTTGCTCTTTGTCTAACTATTAATCATTTTGTTCCACCTCACACTGCCATTTGGCTTGCCTCCAAGATATTTCAGCATTTTTTCTCTGTGTGTCAGTGAAGATAAAGATAATTTATATTAAGAGTCAAAGTTTCCATGTTCTTTTCATGATAATAGGCAGCACCTATTTTTCACTCAGTGTTATGAGACCTCTAATAATAACATCAGAGGAAAATCCAAGAAGGACAAGATGTTTAAGAATCTAAGTTTTACTGTATCTTGTTTGATGAAGTAGATGAACACGAACCACCAACAGGTTAAAAAGCCCAGATACTCTCTTTAATTACACCTGAGTCCAGGAAACCGTGTTGTCCACTTAAGGGACTGGAGAAAGCTTTGATTTTTGTTCAAACTTGGCTGAGGTTCATGAACAACTAATTGTCCCAAAACAATTTTTGCTAGAGCAGACTGTCAGTTAGCTATTTACAGGTTCTTAGGAGTAATGAGTGATCAGGGGAAAGCAAAAGTTAAGACAGGAAGAGAGGATAAAAAGGGAGAAAGGGCAGAGTCAGGGTTTTGTGTTCTTTCCAACAGGGGTACAAATCATGGTTACCAGCAGGATCCACTCTTTTACTGCAAATGCTTGTGGAGGTCACTGAAGCAATTCCAAAGTATGAGAATGCTGCCAAGGAGTACTGAAGATTTTCAATTCCTATAGAATTCAAACAATAACAGAGAAATTTCAGGTCAATATGGACTTGGAACATAACGCATTTAGTGACAAATTAATGCAGGGGAAAAAAAAGTATCTCCTTAAAGGTGTAAGCTGTCTTCTGTTTTCTGTGCTTTCACGTTCCACTGGGAACAAAAATAAGAGGGTTTTACTGCACAGGAAAAGGCTGGAAACCATTGGAATCTTGGCATAAATGTAAGGAAAAACAAATTTAAAATGGAGCAAGGCAAAGGCCAGAACTGCAGGTAAGAGGTCTAGAGAAAGGACATTCAAGGAGACAATATGAATGCTTGGCCTTGGACTGCATTCAACTTGCCCAGGACTGGGCTGTAATCAAACAGAAATGTCATTTTTTGTCTGGAATTCACTCTTAAGGCCAGAGATCCTACAGTTTTAAAACAATTCACTGGATGTGTCCCTTCAATGTAGTTTCAAGCATGCCTTTCCATGGTCAATCTAAAAGAGCTCTTAAAAATTTGCTTCGATAACACATTTTCTTCAAAGGAAGTGAAGAGCCATCCCACACATGGCATTTAACATAACTCTTTCTGGTTTTTATTTTATCATTGTGAAACAGCTATGACTGCTCTATGGTTAAGAAGGGTCACAGACTTGATTTTCTGCAAGCCACCTTTCAGTCAATCTATTTTGAAATCTGGTCCAAACCCAGCCTTTCTGATATTTAGCATGCCCCATCACAGCTTCTCAGAATAAAAGAAAAATCAAGAAAGGAATTTTCAGTTGTTTGCTTTTCATAAAATTAACCTATTTTTAAATTATTTTTAAAACAGAATAACCCTAACTTTTCTCCCCTGTTTAACTCCACCAATTAGTTTCCTTTTTACCTCTAAATTTGTGTTGTTGGCATTGTAGAAGTTATAAAAAAAATGCCTTTTCATGCCTTTTATACAATGCAACAGTTGAAAGAAAAAATCACCTCAGATATAATGGACCTGATTTTCTTTTACACAGTTCCAGCAACATAAAAAAATACTAGAGTGGGCATAAATTTTATTTAAATACTTTACGGTTCCTTCGTGCTGCCAGAATCTGTAAAGGGGGTCTTTACGTAAACAAGAACCAGGGCCAGTCTGTTTCAGGATTATGTTTCTTTGGAAATCTTTTCTATACCTAAAGCCCTCATATTTTGACATCTAAGATGACTCACAGATTAGGTGTATGAGACTCTTACTCTGAATCAAAAATATGTGAAATCATCCATATACAGCTAACAGCTTATATCCATTACAGTTTAAAAGAAATGGCAAAATATTGGGCAAGTAGACATGAAATTTTCAAGGCAGTAGGAAAAGGAAGAGATTAATTTTAATAAAGGTAATAATCAGCGACTCTGAATTTTTTTACACACAGGTACTGACAAGCTTTCTGCTATTTCCCGTACTACTGCCATGTTAATGTCTTCTATCAACACTTTCATGATGACAAGTGGGAAAAAAGATCAATGGAAAAAACTAAAAACTTTCCCAAAACTCATAACTCTTTCTGGGAATAAGAGAAACTTCATAATAGCCCTGGAAAAAAAGTATTATTTGCATGAAGCATTGAAGAACATATGGTGAGCAACTATAATAACTGAAATTTATGAAGTACCTTTTCTTTATCACCTCATAATTCAAATTGCAAGGTAGTCACATTAAGTTCTGAAGGTCTTTCTTCTGCGATGAGGGACAAGAATGGTCATTCTGATAAAATGCTATGTTTATGCATTTTAGGTTATTTGATTTTAACAACACCTGAAAATATCATTAATTATTTTCTCTATGGGCTTAATAATGCATATGTTGATTTTTATGAATGTTGACCTGTAAGGTATGCAATTAATTAAATTTTTGTATGGGTTTTTTTCCAAGCACATCTCCATGGTAGAATAAGTGAGTATGTTTCTCATGCAATAGCAACACTGATCTACCCAGTCAGAGTTTTTATTTCACAATTGTTTAATGAATCACATTTACAAGACTGGTATAAAAATATATTAACTTTTTCAAGGAATAATTTTGTCATAAATTTGGAATAATTATGATTAAAAAGAAATGTGCCTTTATATTAAAAAAAAAAGAAACAGAAATAAAGTAAGAAATGTAGTTCTAAAGGATACCTGACAGAGTTAAAGACTTAATATATGCCGTGCTGACCACTAGCCGCCCGGTGGCGTGGCAGGCGGCGACTGCTGTCCTCTTACTCTGGACACTCTGGGAGGTCCTNACCTAGTAGGCGGTGGCATCACAGCCTTATCTCCTCCTCCGATCCGCCCTCAGAGGTGGAGTCTCGGGCGGGGAAATCAACCCACTTGTCATTCACCTGGAAAGTGGGTTGGGCCACCGCCACAAATATATTAAAGAACTTGTTAGTAAGGGGGTACTTGAGAGTACATAATGAAACTGGGATTATTTCATTTCTAAAGCCACACTTCTGAATCTTAACCATGGTTTTCAGTGTGAGGAACGGCAGCAGTGGATGCACAAAGGTAATTCAGGTGGCTTATGTGGAATGAATCATGTTGTCTCATCTCACAGGCTTATCTACCTCCAAACTACTCAGTCAAACATCCAAGTGTTAAGCACCTGCAGTAAGATCCCAAATGCTGGACCTTGGCTTCCCTTGCAGAGCATGGGGAGAGACATCTTTCACCAAGTCACAGTGAGGCCTGTCCTGCCCATTCATCTTCCCCCTTCACACACAGGTCAAAGTGGGAAGAGCCTGGCACAGCCAATAAAAACTGTTCTACCTTTAGCTCCAGGGTTAGACATCAGGTTAAAAGTAGGGCTACTGTTGAAAACAATAGAAAGCCTAGAGCTCTAGCTGGATCAGAGCTGGAAAGTGAATGCCAAGAGGTTGGATTGACTGCAAAAGGAAATGTCCTTTGGAAGCCCCTTTTGTGCCCTGCCCTCCCTCCAACTGGAGCTATTGGCTTTCTCTCTCTCAACCCAAGCCCTAACCCTAAACCTAATGGAGGCAGAACCAACATTTTTACAGACAAAAATGTTAGGGTTGGATTGCAAGGGGGAATGAAACCCATTGATAGAATGGGTCTAAGAAGAAGTTTGTCAAAGTGGCAGCTTCTATGTGTTAATCTTATCTGTTTAGGCCTTTAAGCCAGCGTAGAAATGGCTTGACTTGTGTGGAAAGAGTATAAGTTGCATGTCATTTCTCTAGCCTCTCACCGTTTTCAATGTAGGCTTAGCAACATATTCATTTCACATGACTTCTGGACTGGTACTGGCTCATGGCAGCTGTCTTAATGCTCGTGGAGTTGACATATGATGGCTTTCTCTGATCCTTCTCTATTTACCTTCTATGCTACCTCATAGAGCAGAGCTCAACTCCAGCATTTAATGAAAACATGAAGAACAATCTCTTTTTATTGCACAATTTATGTGAGCTAGCTTTTGTAATAGTCTGCTATGATGGAAATAGTTCTCATGCTGATTGATGTTCTTCAGGAACCTGATGGACATGAAGAATAAAATGGCAGACTGTAAAAATCTGAAGACATACAGAACACAAAAAATTGCAGAATACCCTTCAGACAACTATAAAACAGGGAAGAGTACTTTCTACCATTCAGGGCAATATAATTGCTTTTGCTTTAATAAAGTGTCTTGTCTCAAACTAAGACTTTCGTTCCCTCTTATTATCTGTCCCCTGTCCAGCTGTGAAGGTGTAAGGCCCCAAAAACTAGCTCAACTCTCTCTTAAAAGAACTTATGGGGCATTTTTATGTACTCTGAGTTAGGGAGAAATATCAACAAAATATTCTCTAGAGGTCAAAACAACAAGAAAGTTTACTGGCAACTTCAGAAAACCAGAGAACTTTGACAAAAGTTTAGGAAAGCATTTAATCAACATAAAACACTTCTCAAAGAATTAACTTAGCAAACTCCAAGCCAATCCAATTTTAAATTACTTAAAACTGTGAGAACACAATTAAAAGAAGAGAGAGAAGAGATGTAGAAAATAGCAAATATAGCTACCACTCCTGTGTTCCAGCAGTGTTCAGCTGATAGAAACTTCAAGGAGAGGTGGGATCAAGACCTCTCTTTGTGTTCTGTCCTTGTTTAAGTACCTTTTGGCTTTCCCGGGCCCTGCCCCCAGGTGGGGCTTCTGGTCACCTGGCCACTCAGGGTTTAAATTGAGGCTGCAGTGGTGGGGTGTAGAGGATTGCCTCTGGTGTGCCAGTGATTGGTGGCCACTGTGGTGCTGGGATACAGGCCCAGGTGGGGTATGTGGGACAGGGCATGGCCTCACCAGGGTAGGGCCTGACCTGCCCCTTCCCTCACACAGACACACACCCCCACACCCACACACACGCACCCCCCTACACCCCCCTGAAATGTTTTGAGCTAGCAATCCTTCCAGTCTCTCACAGAAGGGGACTTGTACAGTGGCTTGGTGGGCACCTGTCATCCAGCCAAGGTTAACCCACTACAACATCAAACAGTTTACCTACGGTGGCTAAAACTTGTCCACACTCAGATGTTTCTTAGAGTTAATCTCTTCTCGACTGAAAATATATCTGATGTATTCCCCAAAGTTTTCTGTCCCGTATAGATGAAGAAAAAATACAGACAGCTTAACCTAATGGGCCAGTCTTAACTATGGCCATTTGCTCATTGGTACATATTAAGACAGTATTAACATCAGGGACAAGTACAGGGAATTTATTTTAATAATGCGCAGATACAAATCTCCTTATGTCAACTCATACCTAGTCCTTTGTGTTTGCTAGTGCAAAATTATCTCTCCTCATATATTCACTGTATACTTTGTGTATACCCTCACCATGGGTGTCACCATGGTTAGCCTTCTCCTTTTTTCCTGAAATCTTGCATCTGTAAACTATTCTGGTGGAGAAGAACAGAAGAATAGAAGAGATTTCAAAGTGGAATTGAGCTTATCTGTTTAATGACTAAGTTTTTTTGCTCGTAATAGCATGTAGCAAAGAGTCATTTAACACTGTATTAATACTAATTCCCTTTGATTCCTCAGTTTAGTACATAAATATACTTATTAAATAATCAACAGGCAAATAAAATTCATGCAGAATGAATGAAGCTCCAGGTCAAACAAACATATGAACCTACCAATAGGATGGCTGTCTTGGGGAGACCATGTCATGTGTATCCCCTACCATCGCTCTATGCCCAAACATGAGTCCTGTGCTTTTAAACTGAGCCTGGGAGAGCAGAGAGAAGCGGCCGGGCGAACTTTTCAAAACAATCTGTGCTTCAAGGTCGCTCTGCTCTGCGTTCGGCTGTGTGGGGAGACGTGGGGAGGAAGCACCCTGCCTGCTTTTTCCACCCGGCTTTTCGGCTCCTTTTTCCTCGGAGAGAGACGGAGAGAAAATTTGGCTTTGTTTTCTTCTCCTCTGGACTTGCTCAGATCACCGGAGCGTCTGGACTCCACCGGGGGACCCTCCCCCGGCCTGGAGTGGGGCACCCACCTCGACCCAGCTCCAAGGAAGAGGAGAGAGACCACCCCCCTGCAGTGAGGACTCTCAAATTCTCCAGGTTTCCTCTCCACAGTGAGAGAGATTTTGGTTCTTTGGCATTGTTGTTGTTTTCCTGTGTGTGTGTATTTAATAAATAGTTCTTTTTCTGTCTTTCACATTCCTCCGGGGAATAGTTTTCTTTTCCCGAACCTGGTGGGGGAGGGGCGGCAGTGCCCTGCTTTGCTTTGAGGGACGTCCTTCTGGACATCTTTCCTTGAGATTGGCCCAAACCGGGACAATGGCCAATATTAAAATTCAGAAATGATTATTCCAAAAATAGTTATTGCATTTTTAAAAGAAGCATAGCTTCATGAGGGTTTTTTTAAAATTTGTTTGGTTGGTTTTTGTTATTGCTTAACCTGTGCCTAGGCTACTTCCCCAGAAAAGAGGCTGAGTCATCATATTGGGTTTTTTTTTTGTTTTCCCTGTAAAAAGAGGTCTCAGTGACATTTTTGGTTCCATTCCAATCACAAAATTTCCTTCCTACCTTCTATTCCCCCATATATTTACTTCTTCTCCTCAAAATTTATAAACAGACAAATAACTGATCTCTGATTGACAATATCTCTGGGTCATCCATAACTGTAAATTTGGAGCTGGCACATTATTTTCACATGCAGACAAGATATCCAAGGTAACCAATTGTTTGTTACATGTAGATTTCTTTAAGTGAATATATGTGTAGTATTTTCACTGAAGTAAGTGAAAAATTATTTTAATCAAGCTACCTTTCAGTACCTGCAGGGCATTGAGGATTTGGGGTGCATTGGTCATTCCAATGCCCTGTGGATATTTTTTAAAATTTCATAAATTTTTTAATATGTTACTTAAAGATAGAAAATTTCTCTCTTTTGACATCTTAGGCACTGTTGAATGATGAAATAATTTCTGTCAGCCCTGGTAAGAAAGGAACAAGTTACCTAAGTATGTAGTAGAGATAAGGTCATCTGAAAATTTCAGGAGCATATATATACTGAAAATGTCCCTGATTATATTTCTTCTTTAAGACTCATTTCTGAACAGTCACTGTAGGGAGTGGTGTGGATCTCTCTGTACTTCTTGCTGCTCAAACTTAAAAAAAAAACCCATATAAAATACATATTTAATGTTTGGCTAAATATTTAAGGAAAACAATCATTATTATACCTGTTTCATACTGGGGCATGCAATGTGCAACTCTCTAGTCAAAGGTGAAGCTCAGTTACAGACCTGGGAGCAAAATCCTGGTTGACTGTCCTTTGCTCCAGCTGTAGAAAATATTTCTGCAACAATTTATGTTCAATCCATTCTGCATTGACATTGCAGTAAATTAGGACAAAAGTATTTTTTAATTGAAAATAAGCCAAAAGGTGATTGTACGTCTATTTCAGGAGGTGAAATTTTTTCATATTTGTCCAAAACATGGCCAAGAGACCATGAAGCCTTGTAGTGTTATACTTGAATTGATAAAAGAAGGAATGAAATTAACTTGTCAGAGAGCAGAGATACCCAAGGTTATTTCCCTCTGCTGATACAGGGGCAAACTAAAAGAGAGTGCTCTTTTAATCTCTTTATTTCTTAAGTAAATACTCCATTCTGAGGAGCAAATGATATCCATTTTGTATTGAAAATGTAACCACTAGAGGGTATCTGTTCAAAGTCACTACACACAATATCCTGGGATTTGAGCAATGCCAAAAGATACAGACAAATCTTGCATGCAGATACACTAAGTTTGGTGAGGGAGGAAAATAATAAAGTGTCACTGCCTTGAGTGGTTATCCTTTTCATATATTCTTCTGCAGATTCTTGACTGTCTTGCCAAAATGAAATTGCCCTTGCTAGAAGAAAAAATAATGATTTCACTATAAAAGTGCATTATAATATATTGATATTTATTGATTCTATTCTGCTGTATTACTTATCACAATGAAGGATTGACACAATTTCCCAGATTTCTAAGTTAACTCTTTATACATCCATAGGTATAACCAGTCAAGGCATATTACTTTTGCCTTGAAATTTACGTCACTTTAATGGCCATAGTTACTGACAAGGTCAAATAAATACACAGTAGATTTAATTTGTCAGATATCTTCTGCTTCTCATGTGCACTTTGATTCTGATTTTAAGACCTTTGGATTCACGTTCAGAAAACTAGGGAGAATCTGTGAATGGTGGGAAAAATGTAACTTTCCATGGTTATTTTAAACCTATCCCTCCTCTAATAAAAGGAATGTGGCCACAATATACACATTCTCTGCAATCTGAAGTCTCTGATTTTTTTACAGGAAAGCACGAGCTTAGAATCTTCTTATCACTTTCTCAGCTTCCTCAGCTAAAAAAAAATACGATAATGTTATTTAAATAGTTTACAGGATAGTATTATAATACCATATAATACCAAAGAATAGAATAATTTCAGTCCCTTGAAGATACTGTCTGCAAGAACATATACGTTCAGTGTTCATCTATGTTTAGAAAGCCATACAACATCCTAGGTTCTTTTACAAAAAGTAGCCAAGGGAGTGATGTGGCTTTCTTTGTTTTCTGACCATCTTTGGTGTCTCAGCTCAAATAATATAACATCTATTTGTAGATAAGCAAACTGGACATAGTTTACAATACAGGTATAGATCAGGGCTTAGACTCAAGTGAAAGGATTTTTCAATGGTCAGATTGTAAACTGGATATCTAAGTCACCTGAGCTGCACTACACTTTGATAAAGTCACAATGTTATACAAGATGTTAGGATAATTATTTTTCTCATTTTCAAAGTGAAAATAATTAAGCAGGTGAACTATGACAAATTACACTGAATTTCTGCCCCCTCCCTTCTCCCCTTCCTACCCCACAATGGCGAATCTCTCCTGGCCAAACACAGTTCTAAAGAATCTGCATCTGTAAACACAGTTTACATGTTTTGCTGGGCATGTTCCCCAGCAAACTCCTGTTTTGACCTCTGTGCTGCAGAGGGGATTTGGTAGAAAACAAATCCCAAATTCTATGTCTGGGAGACCCCTGAGCATTTTGATTTCAATGACATTTCTTGTAACTACTTAGTGACATTTAAGTAATGAAGTTGCTGTGCTCTGTTTCAGTGTTACATCACAGTAAATGTTTGACTTCACTGAAGCTGAAATGTCTGAATCCAAGCCCTTTCAATACCAAAACTTGACCAGGGTTGTTTAATCTTTTTGTTGCTTTATTACCTAAAATCACTTGGCTTAAAGAAAAGCCTATAGAATAAAAAACTGACAGATCAGCACAAAGTTCACAGTGAGCAGACACTGAAATTTATCAGCCAAGTGCTTTATTTCTTTAAATCTAAAACCCATTGCCTCTGTTTCCTAAATTATTATTAGCCACAACTGATTTTTAAAAAGAAGCATTGTGCAAATAATCATATGAGACAAATGAACCGTGCCAGGACCTGGATCCAGTCTTATCAAATTCCTTTATTTGATATAAAATAATGTAGTTAGGATCAGGTGCATCCTGAGATGGACTTTTGTCTCTGCCAGCTCTTGATGCTTCCTTTGGGTGACTGTTATAAATACTAATTTAATACATGCTGAGCATTACAGAAAGAAGGATATTTAGGAAACTGCAATAGTAGTTGGTATTAGATGAATTGAAGTTAAAAAGGGCTTGCAGTCAACTAGACAGAGCTGTTTTAGCCCTGGATTGAACATAAGCCATAACACTATAAAGAAAATTGAAGACTAAATAATAATGCATAAAGTTAAGAAGAAAGACTAAAGACTCAGTTAAGAGTTAGATTTTGTTTAGTACAGTTATATCATACTTGAAAAAGGGAATAAGCCTCAGGGTTCAAGACTAATTTTTGTGTTGTTGCACAGATATATAAAGACAGTATAGGAAACAGAAAATACTCTAAATCGTTAGTATAAAAAACAGCATGATTTTAAAAATTGTGGTTAAGATGTGGTTATTAAAACTTTCAAGTTTCTCTGAAGATCATTGCAAACTTTTTCTCATTGAGTACTTTGAAAAATCTAGACTATTCATGTTGATGCCTATGAGACGAGCTTTTTTGAAAATATGACCATTGACCTCAAAGGCACTACTTAACTGAATTAAGTAACAAATTAAGGAACAGTTGAGTTAGAAAATCATGATAGTTTACCTAAGATGCACAGAAAAATGCTTTAGCTGCAAGCAGCCTTGTTAAACAATGACTGGAGAATAGAAAAAATATGGATACCTTCTCATTCCTCATATTCTAATGTCTTCATAGCTGGCTTCTGGAAATACAGATCAAGGTCTAGTAATTAGTGACATGCAAATGAAGAACAGTTAGTAGAAGTATATTTGCCCTTCAGATTGCTGTCACTGACTCAACAAAACTTAACTATAACCCCTTCGTTTTAATAGTGCCTAATTGCACTCTGTTTGCTTAGTGTTTAGGGAGGTTTATCACCTCTTCTCAAAACAGTTGCAGAGGTCTTTGGTGCATTGGTTATATCCCTTTCTTTATTCATTTTTCCTTACCAAGAAGGGTTCCAGTCTTACCTTTGTCTTTTGGTAATAAAGAAGAAAAAGGTAATTAAGTGTTTATTATTTTACAAAAGGACGTTAATAATCTTGTTTAGATCCGAGAACATGAGAGACGAGAGTGAGGTGAAATTGAGTGAAGGAAAATTTAGTTTGAGTATCAGGATTCAATTACTATAATTGAAATTTATGTCTGGAAAAATTTCCCAGAGGGCCCAATACAAATAATGCAAAACTCACTTGAGTTATTTGTGGCTGAACTAAACCAGATGACCTAATAGCTATTCACCTCAAATATATATGACTTTATGAAGCTGCATTACATGGCCTTTAAAACTAAGTATCTCAATAGTATCTTTATTCAACACCCTTTTTCTCAAAATGCTTACCAAACTGATAAATGGAAGAACCTCATCTATCAATGAAACACAACAACCATACAGTGGTAAACTACTCTATATAATTTTTGAACAAGACTTTAAAAAGTAATCTCTTATACAAAAAAACATGATTGTGATTCAATCTGAAATGTGGGGAAGATACAACCAGAACTATTACAATGAATAGCAGATTTAATTTTTAAAAATGTTGCCTAATTTTGCAAAAATAATACATGAAATAAATGTTTTCTTGCCTTATCAACACAGCATAGTAACAAGAGAGTACAGTACTAAAATAAATTGTTAACTATTGATATCAAAGTTGGTACTAAATATCAAATAATTTGCTGTGGTTTGAGTTGAACATAGATCCTTTCAGTCTTCTCATATTCAATATTTTATAAATACAAATTTTCATTGATTAAAGAAATTTGTGAAAATAACACAGTAAGTTAATGTGATTATATTGCAAATTTTACATTGATGCGATTAAGATCAATTAAACCCACAGAGAGTGAGTTCGTATCTGGTTTGTTTTAGTCTTTTTAAAATGTCTTTATGTCATATTTAATAGTAAAGTAAAATCTATTCTTTTTATATATTTCTAGTGTATTTATACGAGTGTAAACTTTTTTTAGTGTGCCAACATGTTTAGAAAAAATCCTTTATGGGAAAGTACAGAGGTCTTAAAATTATGTTTCTAATGGATTTTATTATTTATTACAAAAGAATGAGTGAGACATAAAAGTAAAAACTGATTATTTTGTCGGGTATTGACCAAACTGCATGTCTAGCTTGTCCTAATGCACCTTTTCATTGACTCATAAAGGCCTCATTTTCTGTGTAGCGTTAACCTTCTGCACACCAAAATTAGATCTGAGAAAAACAAAGGATTAGCCTGTGAATTCTTTAGGGATAGGGTAGTAGTATAGGTGCAGTGTCAGTCTAGAAAAATGCAATAATTCTTTTCTTCTATTTTGATTTCTGTCAGTCTTTTTTTCTTTTTATTAAATTTGTCCTTGTTTTCTCTCTAACTTCCCAATCAGAAATATAGTTTCAGAAGGATATTATAGTTGATATTTTGTGTTTAATATTTGTTATACTGTAGTTAATCAGATTAATATTCCCATTAAAACCACATAATTAGATCCTGTCTAATTTTGACTCCAGTTTTCTGTTGAACTTTCACCCTGGTTTTGTTCAAACTCAATTAGTTTATTGACATTCTCTGAGACTTTTGTATTTCCGAACTGAAGGGCATTTTATGGATTATTATTTATGATTGCAATTTTCTCTGCCCAAGATGTGATTGGTTTTGTGACCCATATTCCACAGTTATAAGCTGGAACTACAATGGTTTGTCCTCCTGCTAATTTATTTCTGTATTTCATATGATAAAATAAATTATTCTCACATGAGATTAATTAACTTGGTATAATGCAAGTTTATTATACAGGCATTTTGGATAGAATGTCAGTATATTTCTACATATTCTCTGTTGCATGGAGGCAGAAGATATCACCTGCATCATTCACTTTTTTTCCTAAAAAGCATCCTCATTTTTCTGGTCGTACTTCCCAGTCTCCTTAAATCATATCCAGACTACATAGTGTCCTATTTTTCTCTGTTAAATGTCAGATTGCCATTCAATATAATGAAAAATAAATTCTCAAGGGCCATATCTAGACTTATTTCCATATCATGTAATTAACTAACACATTTTGAACAATTACACTGTGGAAGGTATTATTATTATTAAAGCTGACCTGCAGCTATATCAATAAGCATCCTGTAGACAGTTTTCCATGCTGCAGGTGATGCAGCTGAAAATGTGTAGATCTACATGGACTCATCTGTAGTATTTGATTATGTATTTTCTGGCAGTTCTTTTATAATTGCTACTTTAAATGGGTTTTTTACACTTGAAAAGTCTTTATAGTTTCATCAGGAAGGGATATGTAAGCATATCTGCCTGTCTGCACTAGAAAATCACTGTGTAATTCAACAGTATTTACTTCTAAAAGTTTTTTAAGGATTTTAAAGCTAGAAACATTTTATTAAAAGTGCACTTTTCAGGCAGACGAGAAATCTATTAAAAGCACCTCAGCTATTTGAATGGGTTCAATTCTCAATTTGCCCACCAGTTCAATTACAGACTAGTGCTATCAAGCACCAGGAAAATAGGTTGGATGCAGCACACATTTTGTAGCCATATGTATTCATACACTTTTCAAATGAAAGCTAAAAATATTCTGGAGTGACTGAATATTCATTACTATAGTATGTTTCTGTATTCTCAGATATGTAAAAAGTACTTATGAGTAGGAGTTAAAGATGTGAACAGCATTGTACTTGATCTGCTCCTGTAGAAGTCACTGAATGTTTAACTATTGATTTCAGGGTAATCAGAGATCTACACTTCATGCTTTTGAAAATCCTGTCTTACCCATGTGATTTTTTCTCTACTTCCAAATATTTTTTTTTAATATGTGTTATATCCCATTTTATGTGGAATGCTGATTCTATATCCTGTCATTTGATGTAGGCCTCTTTCCAAGTGTTTCTTTTTTGAGCTGAGTATTGAAAATGTGGCAAGGAAAGTTATCTCAAACTAATCTACCTGTTCTGAGATTTTAAAGAATTAATTTTCTCAAATTGTCCATAGAGCTTCTTATATACTAGAACTGGGAATCTAAATCATTCATTTATTTAAATTTTTGATGACTTAAAGAAGTTTTGTATTTGCAAGAGCCTGAAGGTTGTCTTAAACAATTCACAGAGGAAACTTCCTAAACAACCACTTATCAATTTTTCTAGCTTATATGCAAAAAATAAATTTGAAGTCAGACAGAATATCTGTATTTTAAAATGTGCCAATTATGATTCAGGATCCCTGAGGCAGGCTGCCCCAACCTCCCTGCTGGTGTTGTTGTAGTGGCGTCAGCAGATGATGCCTCCTTGGATGGCTCTGTCTCAGTTAGCTTCTCCAAAAGTGATCTTAGAGGCATAATTCAATTTTATCCATGATAATAGACTCAAGAGCAGTGTTATTTGAGGAGCAAATATTCCCCATGTAAATTCAGCAAATTTGAAACAGTCTACTGATGGTGAAGGTCAAGATGAAAATTTTGTCTATTTTTTTAGAGTTAACAAACTCAGTAGGGAGGATGGCTACTAATAGACCGGCTGCACCTGCGAGGCCAAATGCCATCACAGTGAGAACAATTTCAGTAGGGATCCCATGCAAAAAAAATTCCTCAGGGCCAGCGTTTGCAGCCATTCATAGGAGTATCACACAATAATTGCAATATAACCTGTGAGGTTCTGGGAGCTGTGATACCTCCCATGGCAGACCAGTTCTCTTGTCACACTACAACAATTGCTTTATTTTCTGCTGGGCAGAAAATTCGGAAGTGTCCTGAAGACCCACAACCATGAGACAGACTGGTGAAACTGGGTGATGGGGTCAGAGGCAACTGTGACAGCACCATGCTTCAAACTAGGACAGAGGAGGGAGGCTATTGTGTTACTCAGGAAAGAATATTCAGCAGATACATGCTGCGACAGCCTCTAAGTGGTAACTCAGCTAGCAGCTAAGACCTTATAAGAATCATAGTTACTCCCACACTTTGTGCTCCTACTTCTCCAGACACAAGGAGGACAGCAGAGAGTGAGTAAGCAGCACAAATCTAGTCTTCAAAGCATGCCTCTAGAGGAGGGAAAACAAAAAATCTGCTGAAATGAAATAGATTTTAAGGAACTTTTATGATTTGGGCCAGATGGATAGGAAGGATTAATTACACTAAAGAGTAGACTAATTGCCCAACCTGTATATCCATGAGCAACAACTCTCATTATACAGAGTTGGAAAAAATCCAAATTAAATAACACTTTCTAACATTATTAATACTTTAGTGGACATCTGATTTTACTTCATTTGTTTATTGTAAGAAGAATTTTCTGTAATGTAAGATAGGGTGATAGAACTAATGGTAACTCTCTTTGATAATGTGATAAAATTTTGTGACATTTAATGAAGGCAAATAATATAAGTTGTCTTGTTTCTGAGGGAAATAACTGAGCTTTTATTATAGTATGTGCTACTAATTATTCTGTCAGAAAAAAAATATTGCCAGCATAAAGGACTGAAATACAAGGATTATTCCTTAGAAGGTCATGAAACAAAGTCTCCACAATTTTAACTAGTGGTAGCCTTTGTCTTTTTTTCTTTCTGGTGTTTTGAACCTTCACAAATCCTAGTTTTTAGCTTTTATTTCTTTCCCAAAGAATGTAAAAAGAAACGTGAAATGCGTTATGTTGCAGTAACCAAAAGAGAATGTTTAAGAAGATTATCAGACTCATGTGAAGCTCAAAATAATAGGCAGCACCACAACAATCTCCTGGCTAGGAATTTGCACACTTCATTTCTATTGTGAAGAAGTCTTTTTCAGATTTGTTAATTATGCCACAAACATACTGCTATGCAGAAGTGTCATACTTCCGTCTTTATTTTCCTAACCCTCATTCCTCAGTCACCTTAAAAACGTGAAAGGCATTTTTATTGCCTGTTAAAAAGGATAAGCTTTTTTCTCTCAGACATACCATTATCATAAATCTATTCAAGTAAGCAAAAGTAGTGGAAAATTTGTCTAAAATTAGCCTTATTAATATTATTTCTGTGAAAACAATTTCATAGAACTCAACAGACATATGAAATGGTATTATCCACTTACACAAAGTCCCTCTATTTATCCATATAAAAATTCAGTAATTATCATTACTTTTAGAAATAAAATTAACTTGCTCTTCAGTTAATTCAGCTCATAGTTCCTCATTAAATTAGATTTGCTTTGTCTAAAAGTACCAAGGGTGTGAGCTGACCTCATTTAGGTAGAAGCCAGAGTTGCTGTCGGTCACAGTTTTCCCTTGCCAATGGTATTCCGCTTCAGTCTCACAGCAGGTTCAGCCCCTAGAGCAGCCCAACAGAATGGTATTACTGGTACCGCTAGAAGTGTTACCCTTATGAAAAGATATGCAGAATATGGGTCATAGCTTTTGAATATACAGGAGGTAAAGACTTGTTCTAAAAACAGAGAAGAGAACGTTTGTGTCTAGCCAACACTCTGCATAATAAAAAAAAAGGTTATTCATATTGAAAGCTGTATGACAAATATCTCAAAGAAAACAGCAGTAGGTAAACCATTTTTCATTTGCAAACAGAAAATATGAAATGTATTATTTAAATTATTAACATACTTTTTGTTTTGTCTGCCACGATTTCTTCTTTGCTAAATATAGAGTAATATTAGATACAGTGAAAAATTTGCTACCCATATTTCCTGTTTCTGCATAGGATGTTACATTTATATATTTGATGCAACATTTTTTAACACACTTGGTATGGTGGGTTGACCCTGGATGGACACTAGGTGCCCACCAAGCCACTCTATCAAATCCCTTCACAGCTGAACAGGGGAAAGAAAATATAAGGAAAGGTTTGATGGTTGAGATAGCTACAGATGAAGATAACTAGCCAATTACCATCACAGGCAAAATGGCCTCAACTTCAGGAAATCAGTCTGATTTATTATCAATCATAAAAAAGTGGAATAATGAGAAGTAAACCTAAATCTTAATAACACCTTCACACCATTTCTCTCTCCTTCCCAGGCTCAACTTCACTCCTGATTCTCTACCTTCTCACCCCCATGTGATAGAAGAGGATGGGGAGTGGGGGTTGAAGTCAGTTCATCACACATTATTTTTTTCATTCCTTCATCCTCAGAGGGTAGACTTCTCACACTCTTCCCTTGCTCCAGCATGAGGTCTATCCCACAAGAGACAGTCCTCCACAAAATTCGCAGTGCGAGCCCTTCCAATAAGCTGCAGTTCTTCCCACAGACTGCAGCTCTTTCCACACTGCTCCATCATAGGTTCTTTCCACACGGTCCTTCAGGAACAGCCTGCTCCAGTGTGGTCCCTCACGAGCCACAGGCCCTGCCAGCAAACCTGTTCCAGCGTGAGCTCCTCTTTCCGACGGTCCTGCCAGGACCCTACTCCAGCAAAGGCTTCCCCCGGGGACGCAGCCTCCTTCGGGCACATCCACCCAGTGTGGCATTCTCCAGGTGCTGCAAGTGGCCTCTGCTCCCCCGTGGTCCTCCATGGCTGCAGGGGCGCAGCTCCCTCACCATGGTGCTCACCAGAGGCTGCAGAGGAACCTTTGCTCTGGCACAAGGAGTACCTGTTCCTCCTCCTTCTTCACTGACCTGGGTGTCCACAGAGCTGTTTCTCTCACATACGCTCACTCCCCTCTCCCACTGAAGATGTGCAGGGGTTTTTACCCTTTTTAAATGCAGAAGTGCTACCATTGTCACCAACTGGCTTGGCTGTGCCCAGCAGCAGACCCATCTTGGATCCAGCTGGCATTGGCTCTTTTGGACATAAGGGAAGCTTCTAGCAGCTTCTCACAGAAGCCTGCAGAAACCTTGCCCTGAAAGCCTAGTACACTCATATATAAATTTGAGGATAGACCAGCATGCAACAAGTTACAAAATATACCAACTACAAAATATAAGAAATTTCCACGGGTGATTATAGGTTTGGTTGGTTTTGTGGGGGTTTCTTTTGTTGAAGTTGTGTTTCATGGTTATTTTGTTGTTTGCATCTTCATAATTATTTTTTCTTATGAATCGCTTTGCCATGTGAAGTGCTCGAAGAGACCAGGGTAAAACTCTCTGCATCACTAGCATTTTTATTTAATCCTGTTAAATGTTACATAAGCTAAACCAGTACTTGCACTTTTCCCCTCTTGATTTTCTTTCTGGGAAAAGTACTGTGATGTCTCTTGAGCTCTTTTAAGGCAAAACAAAAATAATAATTTTTTTAAAAGTCTTCTGAAAACAACAGAAACTATCATTTTCCATTAAAATTGTTGAAATGAAACATTCTTTCAACCTGAGGTCAGTGCACACATACCGGTACAATTCCATGCAGACCTCAGTCCAAAAGAGCTTATTTCCATCATCTGATCGAAACAAGTATTTGTCTGCTAGGAAAATTCATCGTTACCAATCTGAGATCTGTGCCAAATATATAGAAACACACATTAGAGCACACTGCACATTTAAAGTGCTCCCTGTAAAAACAGGAAAAAGACACAAAGACCTTGCTAATACTACACACTGACTACAACAGGCAATTTCCTTTTAAGATTCATGCATGGTTTTAATTTTGGATTTGGTTTGTAGTGGGGTAGAAAGGAGTTTGACAATCCTCTTTACTATGTTAATTAAATACACATTTTTGCTAATGGGGTTTCAGTTGGCTGTGCCAGTTTGTACAGTGTGGCAATCTACATTCCTTGTTATTAAATATATGTTTGTGTCTGTGTGTTCCAGTTTCTGCATTACAAATTTAGTATATACACAGCTTGAATTCTGAAAAAGGCAGGTGAAAAAATGCATCATTAAGTCTTTTAATGACTTACTCATGTTTGAATAGTGAGGCTAATCTTTTATTAAACTTCTCACTCAACATTTCCAAATTCAGATTATCTTTTATCTGAGATCTACAATCTTCACTTACACACTTTAGACAGAAACTTGAAAATGTTGCCATTAACTCTAGAAGTGCCTTTGTCCTCTCTTGCACTTGCTCATAGCCTTAATTACTCTGTGGATTAAATGCATGGGCAGGAACAGTACCCAAGAGCCAGAACTTGTCAGAAAACTGCACTGGGGCTTTAGTCCTCCCCACCTGCAGTACAGATTCAGAACGTAGACTGAATCCTCTCCTGCCAAATTATCCTCCATGTTATCATTAAAAAATTCCCTCATAATAATTACTTTTTATAATCTTTTCACCTTTTAATAAATTTTGGTTTATTCTTCATAGTTCATTTGTCCATCTGTCTTTTCTCAGTGGGCAATAGACTTCTACCTATTAGTTTCTTGCATCTTTTTGTATTTGCTACCAAGGTCTTACAAGAGCAAATAGTAGTCATTCTTTTTGAATGTCTCTGATAAACAGCAATGAGATATAAAATCTGCATGTAATTTAGGTTTTCTGGGGTTATAAGTGAATACATTTTTTCCCTATCTCTTAGTGTAATCACCATTTTCTTTCCTTTTTTTTTCCATAAGATATGACTAATTATGAATAAGTGGGACAAGGAAGTGTCATTCCAAATCAAGTGTCAGTAAGAAGTAAGCCAGGGAATGAGATGAATGTCAAAACCAAAATTTCACAAGCTGTTCTTGTTGTTTCCTAGCTCAAAAGAAAAAGAAATTTTGTGAGATTATTTGCTTTCACACAGGTTCTACAGCCCAAATCCTGGGCATTCTCTTAAATTAGACAAGTTTCAGATACTTCTGATCTTTAAGCCTTTGTATTGGAAAAGACGTGGGAAAAAAAGCCCAAAGCTGTCAAGGTAGATTACAACTCTAGAATTGTTGTCAAAGCTGTCTAGAAATTTAAAAGTTTTGTTTGAGTCTGAAGTTTTGCTTTAAAAAAAAACAAAACAACACAAACAAAACAGCAACAACAACAAAAAAACCCCGAATGCATCTATCCATATACTATTGAATATATTTCAACTTCAGTTTTTCTAGAAAAATACTCAAACCTACTAATCTCCCTTCCTTTACCACCAACCATGTAATGCTTTAACTTTAGAAAACATAAAAGTGTTTGCTGTTCTGTTTTCCTTTGAGGAAAGAGAAATCGGTACGTACAAAAGTCAGCTTTTCCTTCACTTATAAGGTGGTCTAATAAAAGGTATTACCACTTTCCTTAATATCTTTGTCTCCTTAAAAAACAATGGAACAACCACCGCTTCATTTTTGCTTCCAGCTAATGAATCAAATTAACAAGGACTAAATAATCATGTTGCTGTTCCTTTTCTAATAATTTAGAAAGCTGCTCAAAAAAAAAATTACTCTCTGCTTTCTATATTCAGGATAGATTCTGTTTGAAATTAAGCAGCATGAAGGGTGTTGAAGGCATGGCAAGGGAAACTTAAAACAGTGTGGAAGAGATATGAAGTTCTTAGACTAACTCCAAGCTCTCCAAACAGCCATGCAGTGTGACCCACTGTGTGCCAAATGCACGCAGCAGCATGTGCAGCTTATC
The DNA here is from genome assembly GCA_013397815.1 of Aleadryas rufinucha. Classification (NCBI taxonomy): domain Eukaryota; kingdom Metazoa; phylum Chordata; class Aves; order Passeriformes; genus Aleadryas; species Aleadryas rufinucha. Next base: position 62,383 of record VZTH01008828.1, on the reverse strand, counting down.
TTCATCGTGTGCAGAGCACTCAGTGAGCCAACTGGTTGATACAGTGTAAGATGGAAGAGGACCCTGGGGAAAAGTTCAGGATCAAAATTACAGTTAAACAGCAATGCTTTTTTGCTGCTGACTGCATTCCTTCCGTCTGTTGTTTTTTCTGGCTTTTAATTTTAAATATAGTTACATTAACTTCTGATGAGATAATAGTTGGTCCATCTCCAGATAGTTATTCTGGGATGATATCTTCTGTTTCTGTTGACTCACAGCTTTATTTTTTACAGGAGAATGTGAGGATGGCAGATTACCAACTTGGTAACATATATTTCAGTCCAAGCTCTGAATTTTGTCCTTATTGCTATAATTACTGAAGGAAACAAGGATTTAAATTACACACAGCTTATTATGGAGACTTAAAGCACCAGTTGGTCTACACTATTTATCTTTCTCGTTTTGCTTCAGGCTGTGATGTGAAGATAGAGGTCTTACATTAGATTACTTAGACAGGTCCATGTATACAACTCCCACTAGAAGCAGACTGACATTGTGCAGCTCAATCTTGGTGGTGTTTTTTTATGAATATATGCACCCTTTCTCTTCTTTTTGTTAATTTTCATAAAGTAACTACACTTTCTTTGCAAACCATATTTATATTTCCACAACAATACAAGTAAAGCAAAGGAGATTATGGAGGGAGAGGAAACTGAAATTAAATTTCAATCAAAAGATATAGGCTGAACAGCTTTGTATTACTATTTCTCCCTCTTCAGTTTTTCTATGTACAAATTTATTTCCTTTTCTATTCTAGAACTCTAGGTGTCCTAGTTAGAGAATAGAAACTGAAAAAAATGTCATCAAAGAGCAGCTCATCCCAGTTAATTGTCACTTGTTTGTAAAATTAAATGAATTGCTCTTTGGATGCATGACTTTCAACAGTATTTAATACAAGAAAGGAAAGCTTATTTTCTTAGACTAGACATTGAAATCTTAGATAGCTCAAGTTATAAAGAAAGGTTTTTGTTCAGGAAGACTGAACACTTTTCACCCATGAATAACATGAGAAATGACAGGGCAATTTTCTATACTCTTTTCTTCCAGATTTTAAAAAGACTTTTCTCTAAAATTGAGACAGAAATTCAGTGTGTATAGTCATAACATCTTTTAGAACTCTGTATGTGTGATAAATGTGATATTTCCTGCCTCTGCATGAATAGTACTGCTTAAAACTCTGTATGGGGAGGTCTAGACAGCTGTTGATTTTGAAAAGAGACTGGCAGCTCATTTTCTACCAAACAACATTAAGCAACATCAGCATTCTGTTTTCTGCCAATCTGGATTTGATTCAAAGGATTCTGAAGTAAAAGTATTTATACTCCAGTGTTAAGTTCTTAGGCCTTCCTGCCCCTCAGACACATCATTTATTTATTTATTTATCTGTTGTGGGTTAAAAATTAAATGGGTTTATTTTCCTAGATAGTGGTAAAATACGCAATCGAATTTTAAAGTAATGCCTTACCTGATAACCAAACTAGATATTAATTAAATTCCTGTGAGACAGATGCTAACATCCCCCTTCTGCTGCTAGCAGGAATCTCTGCACCCCATGTGCTGCCATGGCAGTTCTGTGGGCTTTCCTACCAGGTATCACAACGAAGCAAGTTTTCTATTCCTAGGGAAAGGTAATGAATAGGACATTGTAGTGGTTTCAGTTCACCTCTTTATCTTTTGTGAGAAAGGAGATTTGGAGGAATGCAAAACAGGCTCAAAGAAAATGAAAAGTTTATTAACAGAATTAAAAGAGAAAAGAAAATAATAAGAAAATCAAAGCAAAATCCCTCTTTTTACTCACACCCCCCTCCTCCTTTCTTCTTCCCTAAACCAGCACAAAGGATAATATTACTTAATTCTTAGTCAGTATCCACAATTTTAAGAATCTATCTACTAATTAAGGAGAAAGGAGGTTTCCTTTGCAATTCGTGGTCTCCCAAAACTGTATCAGACCCAGTACAACAGCCCCCGCCCGGGAATAAAGCTGTTACCGGGAAAACACCTCTCCCATGGATATGNTCCTCAGCTGCCGAACTCTGAGGAGATCGTCCCGCCGGCGTCCCGAGGCCGTGTCCCCGGCACCGGGGGAGGGAAGAGGCTCGAGGCCGCTCCAAGGAGCGAAAACCTCGGCCGCCATTTCCCCCCCGTCCTGTGGGAACGCCAAACCCCAAAGAGAGAGCACTTCCTGTCCCTCCAGCCTTTATATATGAAAATTTCGAAAAGCGCCACTGGTCAAACGAGCTGTCCATCAGCTCAGGCTCAACCTATCACACACATCTGTCAACGAAATCCATGGGTTCTACCTATGAAAATCTGTGCTAAAATCTGACATTTAATTTACCAAGGAGAGTTTTGCATCCCAACTATAAATTCCAGAGTGGCAGTCATTGGTTGCAGAGCATTTCCAAATTATCCATCTGGTTCAAGATCACCCTTTACATTCATTTCCTCCTTATGGGTGGTGAACTTCAGAGATAGAAACTCCATCTCCAAAAAGGCAAGGCTTTAGGTTCAAATATTGTTTTTAAGACTTCCAATTTTATTCTTTTTGTGCTTTTTATGATTAAGATTTCGTATGATATTTGAAGCAAAAAAGATAGATTAGTTTTTCTGAGTTTAACAGAGGATAAGCAATGATACACAAGTACAAATTAAAAATAAAGAGAACAGACAACCACAACTTCTAAATGTTTGATTTTATATGTATATATGTGGAAGCTTATTAAAAATTTTCCTTCAATAAAAATGGGTATCACCCATTTCAATGGCATAAATATCAGTATATTTTTACTCTGACCAATGACCTATGGCCTTTGACTTACCTAGAAGCAGAGGAAAGTCAATTTAGGCAAGTGCTCTAACCTCTTTCCAAACGGTTAGGGGAGGGAGCACCTCTTTCCAAAGGGTTCATTACCTGTCTGTGAAACATGAATATGCAGATAATGCTCTCATTTCATTTCTAATTTAATTTTTTTGCCTACTTAGGCATATGGAAAGATACTTGTCTGCTGAAAGAGATTCCTTTTTCCACAGAGATATTGATATTTAATTTTTTTTCTCTTCTACTTTTCTTGCTGCTTCAAATTTTGCACATCTCACAAGAAATTCTGTAGTCTAATTAAAATAAAGGTCTGGTGTAACATGAAAGGTATTTCAATCCTTACATTTAATTGCAAAGGAAAGACAACCCCAACAAAAATAAAATTTAAAAAAGACCTGAATTAGATTACGGGAGATTGATCAACAGCTGCACAAAATGCTATCATCCGACAGTAGCTAAAGTCTAGATTTTAGCAAGTATTAAAAACTTTACACAAGCGTTACCTTGAATAAAACTTTCATCTACTTGAAAACATTTATTCACTTTCATGTGGAAAATATTTACAGAAATGTTAATTTCAAAAATATTTGCTACATAAAATAGAATTTTTTTGCTTGGAGTTCATCTAGTCATAGAGCAAAAACATATCACTGGGGTGACACAATTCTCTGTTCAAACAGTGAGTTACCTTGAGCAATATTTAAATCATTCATGAACCAAACAGAAGCTGAAATTTATTTTCATAAAGTTTTGACATAAATTTATGAACAATAAAGTAACTCGCTCTGATCAAAGGTAGATAAAGACCATCCAATCTGCTGGAAAATTATGCCTGTGGTTAGGGAAAGAAAAAACCAACAGTGACTATGGGAGCAAAATATAATACTAGAAGACAATTTAAGTTGCTGACTGCCAATCTCCTACTCAAAGGATACAGAGTTAGGATCACATGTAGGACAACAAATTCAGGACACTTGCAAGTTCTCACATAAATCAAAGTTGATCCAGAAAATAGTTTACTTTTTTAGATAATTTATCTAGTAGAAAACTGTTCAAAATCTAACAATAGAGGCAGTTAAACATTTACTGGATTTCAGCCTAAATGTATTAAGTGCCAGTGTTATTCAATTTTTCGCTTTCTAACATTGGTTGCTGAATTCTTTCCCATGGGACCAAGAGGATGCACTCTTCCCTCCATTTGACAAGAAAAAAAGTCTAAATGCCTTGAAACGTTTTTGTGGAAAGAAATTTGTCTTGTATCTACAATCTATTTCAAGAGAAAACATTGCAACAAATATTTATTAGCCTCCCTTCGATGAATAGCTTGACAGAGGCCAACATGGATGGGTTGGTTATACCAAATACACTGTTGCTGTCACATGATTGCAACTGCACACACCATAATTGGACTGCAGCATGGGAGGCTAATGCCCCCTTAGCTGTCTTCATAAATCCAGGTCTTGTAACCTCCACCAGTGACAAAGTAGCATAACAGTACAGTTTGTTACACTCCTGACCTCTCCTAAGGATGCCAAAGTATTTTTGTGATGTCCAAGCCATTTAGAACAAATAGAAATGGGGTCATCAATCAGCTTAAATTGACCATGCAACAGCCTCAAGTTAGTCCATCAAAGTTTGTCTTGACACAGAAATGATGTGTGTGAACAGTCTACTAACCATCCCTTCAAGACCTTCGTTGCTGCAGGTCACACTCATGCTTTTTTTAAAAATTTAGGAAATAGTTCTGTTACTTTCACTGCTACATAACAAGGTGAAAAGGTACAAGAAGTTAGAGGCTAGGAAAAACAATGAAAAGTATCACAGATTATTTCCCTGACTGTCATAATAATATAAAATAGTTGCAGTTCAACTACTGAGCATTCATGAAAGACTGTATTCCGTAGAGCGAATTTGGCAGGACAGTCCTCGGGACAAATCATGTTGGGTGTCAGTGTATGAAAATTGATATAATGTTGAGCTTTTTCCCCTTCATTTCAAATGGTGTGTGGGTGATATAAAAAATAAATCCATATAACATAAAATTGAATACAAAATCAGAAATTAAAAAAAAAAAAGAATTTTTGTCATACTAAATGAGCATTCATTCAGTGAAACGTGTTAAAATAGTAGTACGCTCTTTTAGTGCCTTTCCTTCTCATTTATGAAAAGATAACAATTTCTTCCTAGTCATTCATTTTTGAATATTCTGTCAACTAAGAAGAATGCAGTTTTTTTATCAAAATTTTTATGGGCAGTATCAGTATTTAAACTTTAATAATCTGAGAATGGCCAGAGTAGTCATATGGTCTTGTTTCTGTTCTCTGGGTGAATACATAAAAGAGCATCATTATTGTCACTACTTGGTTTCTGCAATTAGTCACAGACAGGGATCTGGAGGCTGCCTTCCAGAAGGATTGCAGCCAGTAAAATTCAAATTCAGTAGAAAATGCAAGTCCAGTGGGTGAGAGTATCATTAAGAAAACCACATTAAAACCTCTTTTGAATAGTACAAGCTATATAAAAATAATGAATAGTGTAGGCCGTGTAGGTGCTTGTCGCCTTCAATGTTAATGGAGCAAAGCAGGAGAGAGTAAAATTTTAAAACCTCTCTCCTAATTGTTGAAGTCACATAGGAAATGTCTCAAAAAGCAGTGAATAATGACTTCTATGATATATTTTTGCAAGAAATCAGATTTCCCCTGATTCCAGATATTTTAGATTTTTGAAAGCAATCATCTAGAAAAGAAGAAGGAAATATTGATGTATTCCATCATCATGAAGAAAAGAAAATCACTCATAATGTGATTTAGGTTCAATTTCCCCCCCTTCTTAATATACAGACAAATCTCAAGAGGTTGAGATCCTCTCAACCAATCAAGAGATCCTCTCCTGAAGAATATTGAAAATCCATCTCTGGTATTTGCTGCAAAGAGACACATCTTTGAGCAATCACTAATTTCTGACAGCAAAATATGTTGTCTGAAACAACTTCAGTTATTAGTATTTTCCTTCATGATTACTTACTTCAATCACTTTACAATGGATTTTTGTTTGGTTGCTTTGTTTGTTTGTTTGTTTTTATTCCATAGTGCATAATAATGTAGTACTACACTAAAACAAGAGGAAATACCTTTTATGTTTCAGGTATTATAATTAAAAGACTAGATGGACCATTAGACTTTTTTGGCATACTAGCAGCTTTTGTAGTGATAAAGCCTTGAATTTTTCATGACCATTTTTAATAAAAAGTGAGGCTTAAAAGGTAATCAACTTTGATTACTTTTTTCTGATCAGATTTGCTATAAGGAGCATTACACTGCTCACTTATCTGCTCTGAGAGGACTCCACGAAAAGAGAAAACCAACAATCAAAAACCAATATACATCTTGCATTCCAAAGAGCAATTCCCAGAATTGGGTCTCAATTAAGGCAAATGGAGACAGTCAAAAGACCGTGAGAGTGAGAATTAAACTTATGATCTAAGGAAAGAAGGTAAAGAAAGTTCAAAGAAACAAGAAAGTAAATAGCAATAAAGACAAAACTGTGCTGAAAACTAAAAATTAGGAAAAATCAATGTATTTTTCTGTAATTTGTATGGAAGTAACATTTATCTCAATGGTTCTGAAGTCAGTTCTGCTCTGGGGAAGGTCTCACTGCATGCTATACCTCAGTCTCTTAACCCGTCACTAAATACAGTTTATCAAAGGAAAAGAAATAACGGATTTCCTCCTTGAGGGCCCTAAAATGAAGGAGATGAATCTCTATGTTTTTGCTTCCGTGTAGTGGTTTGTGTGCTGATTGAAGTAGACATGAGGAAATTGGACCAAATGGTGGTGTTAAATCCATAAGCAAAATGGCATGCTCATATGAAGACAAAAAAGGCCAGAACTTTAACAGTTTATGCAAGGAAAAAAAATGTGCAACCAGGACAATTAACTCCCTTGAGAGTTATTATCTTCCTAAGTATTAGTTTAAAGTTTCACCATATGTAGAGACTTGGCATACGTTACAACTTGTGTTCAGACAAGTGTAGTAATAAAACATCTTCTAATTGGAATTATACCTATTTGATAAATAGAGCTGATTTAACAGAAAAGCTGTATTCTTTGACATGGATTTCTTTGTAAGCCACGGGATCTTAAATGTAGGGCATGTGATCATTTTCAACAGAAAAGATATTAAAGTGCAGAACCTACTTCAACAGATCTCATTACTGAATATATTTTAGAGAAAGACTTGAATCTCTCAGTGCATATATTTCCAGAATTACATACATAATTCTAGAAATTATTTCTAGAATTAAAAGATATAGCTGCTGAGGTGGAAAGAGAGTCATAAACACTGCAGATTGCTTCACAGTAGCTTATCTTCTCCAAACAGAAAATGTTAAGCACTTGAAAGTTTTGGTTGCTGGTCCCTTGGGGAGCAGGCTGCATCTATTGACAACAAGGGTGTCACTAACAGTGGGCTGTACAAAGGCCGGTACAAAGTCCAGTCTGGGCCGTGAGGGTAGTGAAGTTGTTGATGGTTTTGTGAATACTCTATATCAGGCTTACAACATGAACATTGTGTAAGAGAGCTGGAAAACAAATGGAAAACAAAATGCTTAGGATCTTTGCACAGCAGAGAATAGAAAGATTTTTGGGTAGGGGCAGGGGGAGTTTAAAAACTAAGGACATAGCACAGGGATCCTGTCATTCTTAAAAGAGGTTACCTCATCCTATAAGGAGAGGTAAGAACACGACTTTGTGAGTGGCAGACTGACTCATGCCCCCAAACGACTCTTGCTGTGATCTTCCCCACTGTAACTGCATGAACTCACTCTCCTTTCTGCTACAATAGAAAGAGGCCTTGGTGTTTCACCACAGCATTGTCCACTCCTGTGATCGGTCTCGGTGGCCACACTGTCAGCTGTGGGTGTAACCCACACCATTGCAAGGCCCTGCAGCATGGATGTAGTCAGGGCATGGAGCACATGATGTGGTGAGGAGAAATGCAAGTGCCACAGTCACTCTTGCAATGCAAGCAACAGGGATGTCTTGCTGAAGAGCTCCTCAGGCTTGCTGGAAACCAAATTCGGCTTTGGTCAGAGGGAAGGACAGGAGATTTGCTGTTCTTCTATCTGATGCTCTAGCACCCTGACAATGATTTTTGTTAAAATTATGCTTGGGTAGTTCTCATTTTTTGAAAGATTTTGGTATATTTTTTATCCAGAAAATGCACTTTGCTTAGTTATGCTGTCTTTATGCCTGTCTTTCACTATATCTTACTGACACTTGACAGATAATTCAAAAAGAAATTGAGTCCTTATGAATTTAGTAAAAACAGACAAACATGTAAAAGAAGAGACACTGCCTACCTCACTGATGGGACCATTCTGCTAATTAATGCTATTGTAAGATACCAGAGGATCTATATGGTTAGACGATATTATAAATGAAAGCCGCAGTAAAGAATAATCCTTAAGTTCAGCTACATGTTATGTGAGAAATTTTAGATTGCAGTCAGGTCATGGTGATGTTGACAGAAGCAGAGACATTCCATTTTGCAGGATTTCTCTAGAACCTGATACTAGATAGAACTGCATTTTTTGGCAACTAGCTGTGTTAATGACCTCCTAACATGAGCTCACTCCATGCTGTCTCAGTCTTGTAACTGGCAATTGCCATTAAAGGGAATTAGGTGATTGCTAAGGCTAAGTGCAATGTGGTGTAAAACATCCTTGTTATTACAATGTTGGTTTTGAGGTTACATCTTAAGTCTTTGGCAACAAGCCTGATGTGCTGCATAAACAAAATGTAGTATTCCTAGAAAACACACAATGTCTGCTGTCAGAAACAGCCTGTCAACACATAAGCAAAAGTCAGGTAGGCATAATTTAAAAGTAACCTGATCTATCATACAGTAGTGCTGCTCTAACCCGCTGAATCTATGAAATAATATAGCTGCCTAAAAGAGGGCCTTCACACAATGAAAGAGGGATATTTCATTGCATTTACTATTTTCTTGAAGAGAGATTTGTGTCATAGGTGTTTGATTGTACATAGTGACTGTAGAAGAGGAGATCTATACACAACAGACTGCCCCACAGTAACTTGTTTGTATATCCACATCTAAAACATAAAATAACTGATGTTATTCTAGCTGCAAGAAGATGCTTTCTCAGAAAGTTTTACCACATTCATCAAAGACTCAGCAAGAATCTTCCATGTCATTCTTTCAGTTCAAAACTGTTCTTGAATGTTGTATAGCCCTCATATCTGTGGCACCAAAGGGTCTAAGCATATTGCTTCTCTTTGCAGAGACACTGCATGATGCTTTTGTTTCCTATACAAGCACAGTTAATTTTACTATAAGAATTTATCGTTGACTTGCCTGTTATGTGAATTCTGTCTTGGAGGCTTGGCATGCTTCACACATCATCTGTACTGAGATGCTTTTGTATACAGGAGATTAAACTGGTGAGTCAAGAATTATAGTCCTTCATTTGCTCTAGTACGACATGATTTCCAGTTTTATCCAGAAAGTACCATTTTATTTGGAAGAAGAAATGGAAAAATACGTTCAAAAGGTGAGAAAATACAACACTCTACATATCAAGTTAGACAGTGAGTTTAATTTCAGAAAAAAAAAAATCTTAAAACAGAAATATTCAAGCCCCTGGGGCACTACCCGTGTATATAGTGCCGTGCAATTCTGAGCCAAGCCATTATTACCAGCTGAGGCAGATTTGAAACACTTTGCAAGAATTTAACACATGCTGTTTCCAGTTAAGCGTAAGAGGTTCATCAATAAATAATAAATACCTTTAAAAACCACCAACAAAAGAATACATAGGTTTTCCTTAGCTATCATAAGCTCCCCTGTCACAACCATATCAATGAAGCTTGTGGTAGTTGTGGAATCACAATCATAGAATCACAGAATGGCCACGGTTGGAAGGGACCT
>VZTH01008828.1:12195-52197 GCA_013397815.1 Aleadryas rufinucha | reverse complement strand
CTTAAGTTCAGCTACATGTTATGTGAGAAATTTTAGATTGCAGTCAGGTCATGGTGATGTTGACAGAAGCAGAGACATTCCATTTTGCAGGATTTCTCTAGAACCTGATACTAGATAGAACTGCATTTTTTGGCAACTAGCTGTGTTAATGACCTCCTAACATGAGCTCACTCCATGCTGTCTCAGTCTTGTAACTGGCAATTGCCATTAAAGGGAATTAGGTGATTGCTAAGGCTAAGTGCAATGTGGTGTAAAACATCCTTGTTATTACAATGTTGGTTTTGAGGTTACATCTTAAGTCTTTGGCAACAAGCCTGATGTGCTGCATAAACAAAATGTAGTATTCCTAGAAAACACACAATGTCTGCTGTCAGAAACAGCCTGTCAACACATAAGCAAAAGTCAGGTAGGCATAATTTAAAAGTAACCTGATCTATCATACAGTAGTGCTGCTCTAACCCGCTGAATCTATGAAATAATATAGCTGCCTAAAAGAGGGCCTTCACACAATGAAAGAGGGATATTTCATTGCATTTACTATTTTCTTGAAGAGAGATTTGTGTCATAGGTGTTTGATTGTACATAGTGACTGTAGAAGAGGAGATCTATACACAACAGACTGCCCCACAGTAACTTGTTTGTATATCCACATCTAAAACATAAAATAACTGATGTTATTCTAGCTGCAAGAAGATGCTTTCTCAGAAAGTTTTACCACATTCATCAAAGACTCAGCAAGAATCTTCCATGTCATTCTTTCAGTTCAAAACTGTTCTTGAATGTTGTATAGCCCTCATATCTGTGGCACCAAAGGGTCTAAGCATATTGCTTCTCTTTGCAGAGACACTGCATGATGCTTTTGTTTCCTATACAAGCACAGTTAATTTTACTATAAGAATTTATCGTTGACTTGCCTGTTATGTGAATTCTGTCTTGGAGGCTTGGCATGCTTCACACATCATCTGTACTGAGATGCTTTTGTATACAGGAGATTAAACTGGTGAGTCAAGAATTATAGTCCTTCATTTGCTCTAGTACGACATGATTTCCAGTTTTATCCAGAAAGTACCATTTTATTTGGAAGAAGAAATGGAAAAATACGTTCAAAAGGTGAGAAAATACAACACTCTACATATCAAGTTAGACAGTGAGTTTAATTTCAGAAAAAAAAAAATCTTAAAACAGAAATATTCAAGCCCCTGGGGCAATACCCGTGTATATAGTGCCGTGCAATTCTGAGCCAAGCCATTATTACCAGCTGAGGCAGATTTGAAACACTTTGCAAGAATTTAACACATGCTGTTTCCAGTTAAGCGTAAGAGGTTCATCAATAAATAATAAATACCTTTAAAAACCACCAACAAAAGAATACATAGGTTTTCCTTAGCTATCATAAGCTCCCCTGTCACAACCATATCAATGAAGCTTGTGGTAGTTGTGGAATCACAATCATAGAATCACAGAATGGCCACGGTTGGAAGGGACCTAAAAGATTGTCTGGTTCCACCCCCGCTGCCATGGGCAGGGACATCTTCCACTAGACTCAGGTTGCTCAATACCCCATCCAACCTGGCCCTAGACACTTCTAGGGATGTAGCACCCACAGCTTCTCTATGCAAGTTGTCCCAGTGCCTCGCCACCCTCACTGAAAATAATTTCTTGTTAACATCTACTACTCTAAGCTTACTCTCTCACTTTGAAGCCCTTCCCCCTTGCCCTGTCACTACACGCCCTTGTAAATTGTCCCTCTCCATTTTGCTGGTAGACCTCTGGCCTTGTAGGTTCTCCAACCCTCTGATCATTTTCATTACCTCTTCTGAACTCATTCCAACAGGTTTAAATCCTTCTTATGCTGGGGGCCTCAGACCAGGATGCAGCACTCCAGCTGGGGTCTCATGAGCAGAGGGGGAGAAGCACCTCCCTTGACCTATTGGTCAAGCTTCTTTTGATGCATTTTGATGGTTTTCTGGGCTGCAAGTGCACATTGCCAGGTCATGTTGAGTCATCAGCCAACATCCCCAAGTCTTTCTCAAGTTCAGTATTTAATGCAGATGAAGTAGATAGTACAGTACTCAACCTTCATGAAGGAGATGATTTATTGATATTTGACAGCATAGATAACATGACATTCAAGAGCATCAGCCTAAATTTTCCTCGAAACAAGTGAATCTCCAGCAGAACCATGAAAATTATGCCTTTGCAACACACACATCCACGTATGCCCCTACCCCACAAGATACAAGTATGAAGATGGTTACAATTTTCTTATAAGCTTAAATTTGAGTGTAATGTCAGCTATATTAGGTTCCCTTGTCTGGGTATAATATATCAACTAAATTTCAAAGTCATTACACTTCTAGTCATGATTGCTAATAAGTAGATAAACATGTAATAATTTAAATATAACAATTTTCTCTAAATCTGGAAAAACTGGTTTTGAATTAATTAATTTTCTGAATTTTATTTTTATTTAGAATTAATTTCTAAATTCTTGGGTTTTTTAATCCACTTACATATGCATATACTCAATAAAATTCCTTATGTTTGCACTTAATTTTAGGAGAGTACTGAGTTATACAGAGTTCAGCTGAAGCCAGTTGATGGAATATGCTACATCACACCATTATAGTCATCGCATTGAGAAGCAGCGCTCTTACCAGCCCAAAGAGAGTTCAAAGGGTCCCAGGAGAAAGAAATATCCCTCTCTAAGCTGATACTTTTTGTAGTCTTTATTTTTTGATTCCTCATTGACTCAGTTCATAACAACACTTGCAACAGTCCTGTGTCTTTCCAGTACTGATTTATCTTCAGAACAATAAGATAATATAAAAAAATGGACCTTGTTTTAGATTTGCTGTTTCCAAAGTTTTATCTGAAACCATAATATTTAGAAATATTACATAGAAATATTTAGAAATCCAATTAATTATTTCAGTGAGAAACAAAGGATCTTCCCATGAGCATTCCCAGTGCTGTTTGAAATGCTGGTATCTTACATCTGGTCATCTCCTGTGTCCTGCTACTTTTAAGAGTTGCAACCTCTGAATTGTGTGTACATGTCTTAAAAAAAAAACCCAAACATTTATTGTAGCGGAGGAAATGATGTACTCAAAGGGAAGAGGGCTAAGGAAGTAGCATGAAAATGAGTTTGCAAGCTAAATGACAGGATTTGCAGTCCTCTTGCAATAAGTCACAAACAGGATATAAGTTTGCTGTCTTGCTTCTTAGATATACATGCCTGTCTTTGGAAAGCCCAGCTTTGTAACTTTCTGCTTATAGCTAGCAGTCATTAATGATTGACTGTTTAATTCTCCATCCAGGCCATAGAAAAGTTATTTAAACTTTCAAGATATTTCATGCATTTGAATATATTTATGTAAATAGATGTTGTCAAGGAAAAGAGTAGTTTTGTCTCAAAAACACTGTGGATGTATATTTAGGAAGTCAAATATGTGTTATCAAGATTTTGTGATTTTGTGATACATGGGATTGAATTAATATTTCCAAAAATGTCCTACATCTACTGGACTAAAATATGCTTTGTAGTAACAGAAAATTGAAACAGTCTGTGCAGGTTTGTGTGTTCCAGATCTGCCCCATCCATTTTTTAGTGCAACCCCCAGAGCATTCCTGATTTTTTAGCTGTTATTAATAGTCATCTCATAAGTACCTCATGTCTTGGAGTCAGATGAGCTGACCTAGTCAGCTGAAAACCAGGGATGAAGCCCATATCTGCCTTCTCCTACTGACAGTTGGATAGTTGCTATCAGTTTCGTTTTTGTTTGCAGCACAAATGGGAAACTTGTCAATATCAAATCCATGTTGCATGTAGCTTTTAATATGCTGTAGCACAGAGACTGGGTAATTGACATATCTAAATGAATAAGGTTTTATACAATTATTCAGTAAAAGAGAATTGCATATAAAAACAACTTGAAAAGAAACAGTCCCTGAAAATCCTAAAGAGCAAATGTTACTTAACTTAGCTAAAATCTATCTTTCTCTGGATATTTTCCAGGTGCAATGAGAAGCAACAAGGCCTAGTTCAGAAATAAATAAACAAATGAAGTGGTTTGTAATTACTTTTTGTGGACTATTGTGTGGGGCCAAGAATAGAGTCTTTCCATAACACAAAAGATCTTCAAGCCCACATAATTTGATTCTGATCACTCATTCTGGAAGACTGATGTGCTTGTATATTAAGATTGTGTATATTTGTAAAAGGAAACACTATTAATAAAAATATTTGCAGCTATTCTGCTAGATATTCTAGTTTCTAAAATACTGTAATTCTCTGTGAACAAAAGAGAAATCATTTGAAAAACATTTCTCAGCCTTAACTTGCATAGGGAAATAAAAATGCACATAAAGATATCAAATGAGCTCTTTTTCTTTGTGTCTTTCCCTAAAATTTAGCAATTTAAATAATGACTGCATCTTTTTCCCACTTTTCATTATCTCCCTGCTCACAAATGACTTCCATTCAAAACTGGAGAGAGTTATTTTAAAAAATATTTAGATAAAGTCAATATAAACTTCAACCTAAGAAAATGACAGGTAATTTTAATACTTTTAAAAATCACTGATTAATCCTTGAATATAATTAGACCTCTCTTAAGTTTCCCTTTAAGTAGAAGAGTATGTTGAATATCAATGAAAAACAATGGAAAATGCTTGAGCCAATTATGAAATTGGTCAACATTAACTAATTAACTAATTAACTAATTAACTAATTAACTAATGCTTTTGCATTGTAGTCAAAATTTACATATTTTGTCACAACACCACAGCACTGTGTGCTGATCTGCAACTTGCAGATCATTAATAGTCACTACAGCAAAATGACGCACACCTTTTTTTTACTTGTTTGTTTGTTTCCATTTGGGGGCTTTTTTAACTTCTGGAATTTTCCTTGTCCTGGTAAAAACGATGGGCAGCAGTATGCACCAAAATTTGGTGTTATCTAATAATTTCTGAGATTATTCTCCCTTCTCCGTTCTCCCTTAAGCAATGCTAATCAGTGTAAAAGAATTGAAACTAGCTAAATGTGGCAAATCAGAATGAATGAAGAGAAATAATCAAATGTTTACCTTTTATTTCCCCTCACAAATGACAGCAGAACAGAAAGCTACTGATTCCTGATTTACATGTTGGATAGTGACTCCCTGAAAACTCAGTGCTTAGCTGGTAAACTAGCAATGGTGGCTAAGTTTATAAATCTATTCAACAATCTACAGGACCTGCATTTGCTGTGCTAGACCCATATATTTAGACAGAATTCCTGTCTCCTTCTCCAGATACTTTCTTTTTGTTATCATCCCCACCTGGGCTCCGTGAGACTGCTGCTCCGTTACGAAACAGGTTTTGTTTCAGAGATATCCCACCCTGCAGATTCCAATGCTGAGCCAAAGGAGCACCTTGAGCTTGCTGTGAAGCCGATGCAGGGTATCCCAGCTGGTCCGTGGGAAGCCTGGAGGGAACCTCCGCTGGAGACTAAGTTACAGGGACACATATGCTTTACACATATATGTCACCAACAACAACCTTGCTCTTTTTTTGATTGGCTTTTGTATTTGTCAGGGGACTTTTATTGCTAGCTGAATATACATTGTTCTCTCCCTTACCACATAGGTGCACATGACAGATTTAATCAGACCCACAGAATATAATAGTGTCAACTATTCAATGACTGTGGGTTTGGATTAAAGCAGCAAAGCTAGTTTTATTTTCAATAGGTCAAGCTGTCTTGTGCTGTGAATGAAAAAGTCTATTTACCCAATGAAGAGAATCCATTCCAACAAAGAAAAAGTGCCCAAGAGGCTTTTAAAACTAAAGCAGAATACACTTATATGCACCTATAAGCAAACACTTGGTAATGTCCCATTAAGAGGTACTATAATGTATGTTCTGTTAATATTTAAATCTGCTAATGCAGAAATGTAGGCTGATTGATAACTGCAGTTCTGTGGGTTTTCAGCCATTTTGCACTGAGATGTCTTTGCATTCACTGTTCTATTTCTCAATATGGAAAAAATATCATATGTGCATCGAGCCCAAGAAACACTTTTGTTTGTCATATATCACTAAACTACTGATGCTATAAAATGTCAAATGAACAAATGAATCATATCTAGTAAGTTAACACTCTTAATTTTTTTTTCATTCGTTTTCTGCTTTTGAGGTTTTTGGAAAGAAATAGGTTCATATCTGGAAATTGTTGCTTACTATCGGTAATAGCTACCAGTTTGAAAGCAGTTTCTTACTTGTTGCAAACAAAAAGAGGAAGACCATTTCAAAGAATTTGCTGTGTCTAAACAGTGTTCACATCTCCCTAATTACACTTGCTGTGAAAAAACTTGTAGACAATGACTGTGCTGAAATCTGTCATATATTCTCTGGATCAAAGTTCTCAACCTTTTAAGCAGTCCTATAGTCCATGCAGCACTTTCCTGGGCTTCATGTGAAGTGACTTTTCTGTGTCTAATAACTCTATGGAGTAGGGATGCAGTAGGTCCAGAGAAACGCTGTCATTTTCTATGATCAGCATGTATTCTGTGTGGATCTAGCCTTTTATGTCTACAGAAGAGATAATAATTCAACACTCTCTTGGCCATGCAAAGCATAGAGATAAGGATAGGGGATTTTGCACTGACAACAAAGTAATTTATTTTTCTTTCATTTGACAGTGTCTGCTTTACCCATGTATACTTTTCTCTGTATGCATAACAGAACACACAGATCTCTAAGAGAATAATGAATTCTAATGTACTGTATCATTAAAACTGCATCTCTCAGACATGATGTCTGTTTCATATTCTTCAAAGCAGAACATAGTATAAACTTCAGTATCACCTTTCATTCAGTTTTACAGAATAAATTTGTATTAATTAACCAGTGCATAAATGAAATTCATTCCATAGTGCTGTGGCCAAGGACAATAGATTTACAGCAATGATTCATTCAACATTCAAACCCCCTCCCCACCCAAAAGCAGCTAAGCCTACAAAAGAGAGGTAGAATACTCCTTGAATTAAAAATTATCAGCCTCATTTAAAATAAGTAATCCTAGAGACTGGTTCTCAAAACAGGCCTTTGTCTATTCCATGCCACATCCTCAACAGGAAGGATTTCAGACTTTTTTTTCCATCTGGAGCAGACAATGTCCCATGATCACTGAGCTCACCAGAGTCATCAGAAATAATTTGAGAATCCAAAAGGTCACAGTGGGTGCCCCCTTTTGATTTCCATTTATTATTATAACACTTAGGAGAAAAAAAATCAAGCAGTTCCGTGTGTGGTATTGAAGTGTCCAATACGCAGATTGAAAGCTCTTCTGCCTGCTTTACCAAGCGTACTACTAAGTTTCAGTTTTCATGCCTTGCTGCTTATTGTCTGGCTTTAAAATAATAAGAATGGATTCAGAGAGTGACAGCAGGCTGTCAATAGCACTTTGGTTTCCCATCTCCTACAACTATTTAGGAAGCTGATAAAGTAACAGTTATAACAACCTTAATAGTCCTCTGGTCATCATATATGCAAAATGATGAAGGTTATTAAACATAGCCTAACTTTCCCAGGAAGCATCCATTAAAAAGCTATCCTATTATTTTTAGTTTTCCTTTAGAAAAAAAATCCTCAAAGAATTATCAGCTGATATTTTGCTTGGCTGAAGACATACAGAACTTCTTTTTGGTAAGAACTGATTTAATTTATTTTCTAGACATACTGGGACATTTTTGTAATGAATATTCAGTAGCTGTTTGTCTTTTGTACATTTTTACCAAAGTTTAAAATTCCTTAAATGAAATGCGAGGTTATAACTGCATAGCTGAAAGTCAGCTAGTAGACAAAAACCCACCAAAGGAACATAAACAAAAAAGCCCAGACCTGAGGAGAATCTGAGATTTTTATTGGTTTTAAAGTTGTTTATGCCAACATAAATTAAGAATAATTCTAAAGATTTCAGTGGACTTTAAATGATATAAAATAAGCATTACATTAAAAGAGTGTCAATATTTAAAGTAATCAGCTTCTGAACTGGAGCTAAAAGTGTGTGATCATTGAAAAGATCATTCATTCATTCAGTTTCATGTTTCATTAAATAAAAGAATGTCTGGTTCCCACAAATATTTATGGTATGATTGGTCTTGAAATATTCTTGTTATTCTCTGTTCAGGAAAGGATTTAGTGGATTTTTTTGGGTGTCCCTAGGTCAGTAATGATGCCACCCACAAAGTCCTTTCACCTTTGTGGTATACAGTCAGCCCAGCTCAGGTTTTCTCCGGACCTAAAATGCTGAAAATGTGGGTATTTCCTGACTGTTGCCAGAACAAAGATGAACGTTGTGTATCTTGGAAATGGAAAGGTGTCTAGTAGTGGTCACAGCTTCACAGGCATCATCTTATTTGCAGCCCTTCCTACAGGAAGAGAAAAAACCCTGGAAAGTAGTGGCAGCCATTAATCATTCATTCCCTCAAAGAAAAGTTGGTGATCTGCAGTCCCCAAGATTAATTAAGCATAGTTCACATATTTCTGCATATTAAAAAGGACAGTTGTACTGTTATTAGATATGGGTTCAAGTCCTTATTCCAAGTAAAAATATATAAACATTTATATTTCAGATTTATGGAGACATTTTTATTTTTCATACTTTATATTGTATATTTTTTGTAATTATAATGACCTTCAGAGCTGGAGTGGGAATCTATTTAGCCTTATGCTTAATCCAGTCTTCCCACCAGGTAAGCAGAAGTTATTTCTGGAACTGCTCCTCCTGGCTTACTCATATACAATACTCTACTGTATTTCCTATCGTCTCAAATGATTTTCCAGATTTTCTGGCACTTCACAGTGTTTTAATGCTCTGTTGGCAAAGTCTTCTCAGATGGCTCCTTATGTTTCTAACTCTTTAAAATAAATTCCTTTTCTTGTAAAAATGATCCCGTTTGTCCAGTGATATCCTATTTATAAATATACATTTTTTCTTCAGTTTTAGCAGTAGCATTTGTTATACCAGTTTATCATGAACTAAACTGAAAGATGTTTTTTGCCTACTGATAATGCCTAGACAGTTTCTGATTGTATATATAGTAGTTGAGGCCTACTTAACTCATGCTAAGGTCAGTGATAAATATATAGGGAAGACTAAAACAGTACATATAATCCTAGCACTCTTGCGTTGAACTACAGCAGAAAAGTAATTAAAATAAAATATTACTGGGTAGGGTGGTGTAAATATTATGTAATTACTTAAAAATACATAGCCCTTTATTATCACATTTTTCTGATTTGATTATGTATTCAGTTTATCTCGATTGATAAACAAAAGGCACATTGACTGGAATGGATCAAAAATACTCATCTATGCAATAGGAACAATCTGGTGCGTGTCTTTGAAGACATATAACCCCGGATATATTTTGGATGGATCAGCAAATTATCAGTAGAATAACAGAAGTGGTAATATAGAGCCACCAGCTTATCAATTACTAGTTCAAATTTGGCTAAGTTGTGTCTAATGGCTACAATTTCATGACTATATGATCAGACCTGTTCAAAGTCCTTCATATAATTTGTTGCTGATTGCAGTGCAGGCCCCGGTGGAGCTGTATCCAAGTCACAACAGACATCACTCTAATTGACATTGTCCGTTTCCTTGGCAGGCGTGGATGGCAGGTCAAGGATTAACTACAGCATGAAGACTGAATTCCTTTCACAAGAAACAGTGCCGACAAAGAATACTTTGAATGCTTCAGGGAAAGTCTCATCTTTTGGCTTTTGTGAAAGACTAGATCATTTATATCAAATACATGTTGATGTCTACCACATAGTTCATCCAGCAATACATTACATTTTAGGAGATAAAATCACATATCATCGTATACACAATGATATCTATGTTCTTCTCTATTGCCATTGTATTTTTAGATGAGTTAAACTTGATTGTCTTAAGTTTCTCAGAGTGTAAGCTATGAGAATTAAACCTCATGTTCCCCACACAGAAAACCAACTGCTAACAAACCATTTTACTCTAGAGCCCAGAATTAGGTGAATCATACCTGAATTTCAGCTTTCTGGTTCAGATTGTCAAACAGCGGTTGGATTTCTCTCAGCTTTCAGCTATTGCTAATGATGTTGCTCTGTTTCATTAAACACTGCTCACAACTGAATTTATTGAAGAGACCATGACCCTTTTGATCTGAAATATTTTGAGATAAGAGGTAACACTGACCTGAAATATTGGAAAGTTGAATTCTAATAATTCCAAGTAAGTCTCTTCTTTGTGTCTCGTTCCTCCTTCTATCATTTGTATGACTGTCCATTTATAAAGTCACTTAGGCAGATACTCTCTTTGTGCAGTGAGCAAAGAGCAGTCGTCACATTGCTTGGAAAATGCAGTAACAAGTAGGAATAGTAGTAAAGCAAAAACTGTCGAAAATATCCACACAAAACCTTTTCATGTGGCAGCATTTTTGCAGAAAAAATTGCTACATTCTCACAGATCACTCCAGCTATGGGTATGTTTCATTTACTGTGAATCTACAAAACTTTACTCTGGTGACTGTAAAGCCCTTTTCTGGCTGCTTTGCACCTGCATATCTTCAAAAACATCATGCGGCTGTAGCTTCTTTCTGCTCTGAGTACAGTGGGTCAAATAAATCCTTGATGTAATGACACTAAAGTAAAAGTAATTATATACAATTTGAACTCAGCCCGTTTTTTTGTTTGTCATATACTATTCCCTCCTATTCCATTTGCAACTCAACACTGATAATTTTTTAGATATTCATACTAGAATACATAAATATCAGAAAAATAAAGCACATTTTTTATTACTATATTTCACAACTCTTATCTCAAACTTTCTTCACATTCATGTTAAGATCAAATTAAGTTTAAGAATTCCCTAGATGAAGAAAAGAATACAGAATCAATTAAGCATGAAAAAAATGCTGAATTAGTCTCTAAACTTTTTTCAAACATATTGAAGAACATCCATATAATGTAGATAGCCAAACTAAAAAAAAAAGTTCAGGTAACAGTCTTGCTGAGCAGCAAAAAAATATAGAGAAAGTTTGGTACTAGTGCAGAGAGGGAATGAGTCTTCAGTACCTGAGCTGACAGTTTTATAATTAAGTTTTTCATGCTCATCTGTGGACACCCTAGAGGTAGAATGTTAGTGAATACCTCTTAAAAGCTAAACCCCATTTTTTTTGCCTAGTTTCCTCAGAAATATTTTCTTTTTATGGAAATTTTTACACTCATTAAAACTGAAAAAGTTATGGGAAACTGTGAGTTTCATCAGATCTTTCAGAGAAACCTCTGGGTTTCATATCAGCCCTCCTACCCTTTGGCTTCTTATTTCGCACCATACTCTCCTGCTTTCTAAGCAGGGCCCAGCCTTTTTGGCAAAGAGTTCCCTGTGAATTTCAGCCTCAGCCTTTAGGACATGTAGTTTCCACAATAAGTAGAAAAAGACAGCTTCTTGGTCTACAGGCATCTCAAAAAGTCTTACAGATTTATATTTTCATTTTTCTTATAATATAGAAAGGTTTGAAATGCTGAGGATTAATTTCAATGCAGAGGACTTTTGGCTTGAAGACTTTCTGTGCTACAGGGTGCCAGGGATGAATATCCTTAAGCAATCCTCAGAGACTTTCAAACATTTAATTCCAAATGCTTATACTTTTGTAACATACTTTATTATAATCCTGTTTCATAGTACTGTTCAGAAGAAATGACACTAGTTTGTTACTACATGCAGTTTAAAATACAGTATCCTGTACTTTCAATAGACAAACTTTGTTGTAATATGAAATCTACTTTTCCAGGAATTTTTGTTTTTCTTCACTACGATATCTCACTGCATAAAGTACAGAAGGAGAAAAAACTTAATTAGACTGCTCTCTTTTTAAAATTATTTTATATTTCTTCACTTTCAACATGAGTGCCACCATTCATTATTTTCCTTTTATGCTTAACTATTTCAACTTAAATTCTTGCAGTAAATACTTGGACTCTGGGAAGGCACCTGGACACTTTCCTGTATAGAATTTGTTTTTCTTACTCTGTTTTTTTTCTTGATACCAGCAAAACTGCAATTTCAAACACCCTGTGGTCCATTACTCTTGGGATGTACATGAATTCCACTCCATCATTCTGGCTGCTTGAAATGAGACTCCATATGAGGAAATTTTCTCTCTAATTCCCACACTCAAGCAGAACATAAAATGGGAGTTTGAGTTCTTCCTGGCCCACACTGCTTATGCTGTTCTTCATAAATTATGTTGTTATTTCTAGACCAATTGTAATTATGTTTTCATTGGCTTCTTTATCTATATTTTGTTGCCACATAGTCCTCAATTTGGTGTTTTGGCTTACCTTCTCATGTAAAAAGAGAATACTACACTGTTTTTTTACCCTCAATTAAATCTCCACAGACTTTTCTATCAATGGATACACCCTAAGAATCTACTCTTGGGGTACTTCATATCTCAACCAATCTATTATTTGAAGTAAACCTTTCAGAGATCTAATTTTTCACTTCTAACCTAACAAGTCACTGTTAGGTGATATGATGTATTGAGTTGGAAAATAGCAGCAATGCTTTGTCGACCTTTAATAAATTTAAATATATCTGGATCCCAGTGTTGTACTCATGAACTCTCGTCTGTGTGCCAACTCTCAACACGATGCTGAAGCTGCTTTGCATTACAGTACTACAGCAGTATCCTATGGAAAGATAAGAAGGTCAGCTTTTGCAGAGTGTAGGTTTTCGTGTCACACTATATTGAGAAGCATTAATCCTTCTCACTTGAAACAAACCATTCCTCCAATCTGCATCTGTGTCATGTCAAGATTTTTTATTTTTTCAACTTAAAAAAAAAAAAAAAAAAGGAAGGGCTTGAGTTACAAGGTTTCCTTCAGCAGTTACCATCAGCCTGAAAATCCAAGATACAGGAAGGAGTAATTTTCATGTACTGATAGTATTTTAACTCTCTAATTTAAAATTACTTAATAATTAGGTTAAAATGTGTTTTCTGCTTTTATCTTTAGTAATGAGTCTAAACCACAAGGTTGTTTTTTTTTTTTTTTGTACTTTCTAGCTAGATTACTTTTTACAAATTCTATTTATTAGAATTTCCTACTCTCTTTCTACTATTACAAAGTTTTTTCCAAAGTAAATCCTCATACCTCTCACATGACATTTCTCTTGACTTCTTGTTCTAAATTGCTGCGTAGCTTTTCTGTCTGCTATTGGAAGAGCTGACAGATTTGACTCCAGAATGCACTTCAATGATACACGAGGGAAAGTTCCCATGAACTGGATTATGTTGAGTCAGTCCACTACAAACTTGGCTCAAGAATTTGAATGCAAATCAAAATCTTTCTAACAAGTTCATGCAAAAAGTAGCAAAAAACGATAAAATAAGACAAGTTTATAATGATGTAACAGAACTATTTGGGAGGATTTAAAAAAAAATTTCCAGTCATCAGTCTGGCCAATATGTAAATCAGTAGTCAGTTGGGTATAGCTCTGCCACATGTAGGTTGCATTTTCATCAGAAAGGTTTTGTTACAGGCAGCTATTTTTGTATTATTCTTTATTAATATAACATTTTTTAGTCACACATAGTGAACATATTTGACTTATTTTGGTGTTTCTATGTAATAATGTATTAATTATGTATTCTTGGAATTTATAGATTCTTGCACTTTAAGCATTAATTGGAAGAGGTAATCTCAAGAGTCATCTATTCTGTGATATATTTATAAAAAGTAGAATGAAATTTCTAATTTTGAAATTTATTTCAGAAAGAGAGATCAAAAATACCACCTTCTTTTCTGGTTGGATCATATTGACTGAAAGTGCAAGGATTGTGCTGCATTTTTCTTTAATGCAGAAAAATACAGCAATGGTCAATATGTTATGGACAGTAATCTTGACTGGGGAGTGAACTGAGGTGATTTCTGAACACACTTAAATTCTGCCTTATGGATGAATTGCCCTTCAGTTCTATGGCTTTAAAAATACAAATTGAATTCTGAACAAACTCTTGTAAAGCCAACTCAGCAATGCCCAAGGCCTTGCTTTCATGTATAGCCTTGCTTGCACGTATAGCCTTATGGTGAATTGGAGAATGAAACCCCAGGCGAGAGCTAGTGGTCAGAAAAGAGAATTTATGTCCAAATTCAACAGACTGCCATTGACTCCAGCGAACATTATTACAATTTGTGTGTGTTTCGGTTATCCACCTAGGGACATTAGTGTGTGACTGTTTTTTTATTTAACATTTTGTCTCCAGTATTCTTTCTTGCAGTTGAGGGATAATTAACGAAAAGTGAATAAATTCATTTATGAACAGACATCTGGTAGAATGAGATGTGCCTCAATCAAATAACTTCTGTCAGTAAAACTCTATTGGTCTGAAATCTAAATAATCTGTAGAGCAATAAAAATGCAGTGAAACACAGCCAGTTGAAAAGTTAATCTCAGAATATTTTTATTAAAGTATCCAGTATTTTGTGAAAGCCACATTGTTTAATCTTACTGATTGATTGATGTACCACAACACATCAGATGGACAGAGAAATAGTGTAGAGAGCAAACAGCTATTTTACTTGGATATGTGAAGCAGTTGCAATGGTGCCCTTAAATACTGCACCGTGAAGAGTTAATTTAAAAAATCTGGTCAAGGTAGAATATTGAAGCGTGGCCTTCTCTGGTAGGGAAAGCAATAGATCCATTGACATGACAGCTTAACGTTCAAGGTAACATCTCATTCCAACATATTCTGCCCTGTTTCTGTCTATGCATAAAGAACAGACACACATTTTTTGCTTCACTCTTCTCTTTGTTGGAAGAAGTGAATTTAACTAATCAGCAAAAGTGAATGAACAGAAACCTGTGCCTTACTCTTTTGCACAGATGAGTCAAGGGGCCATCAGACAGTTTTCTTTGTCTATTCTCTTCTGTGAATCTCATAAATGCATCCTGGTTTCTGATTGTAATTGTTCTCTGATTATCTTCAGAAAAAGAATTCAAAAAGTGAGCTGAATCACACTACATTATTTCCATCAATGCCTCAAAAATAAGAAAAAGCCATTCATTTGGCCCAAAGTCTTCTATTTGTCTTATTTCTATGAAAATTTTCGCTGTGTTTGGGAAATAGTTATGTAGTAAAATGCACTTCCTGTTGCTGCCCAGTAAAGTCCATATTTTAATCAGACAAGATTGCTAGAAAGCATTTGGAAAATACCTCTATTGCCATTTTTCAGGTAGAAAGCTGAGACGAAGAAATATTAAATTACTTGCCCAGGAGGAATTCTGTATCACAGTCAAGAACAGATACATTTGGAAAATACTTTGTATGTGTTTGTTTTTCTGCAAAAAGGTATTTCTTCTCATTGTAAACTGAAAACCTTTTCCTGTGCGTCGTGGTACTACAAAGCACTATACTCAAACGGTTTTAAGTGCAAACAATAATTATATTCCAGGGGACTGGAAGAAGGAAGACATTGTTATGAAGTATGATTTTAGTAAGACGTTCTGGGCCAAATTTTAGGATAATATATATCCATACCACTCTCCTGATTGAACAGATATATCATGGTGTTTCCAAGTTAAGAAATGTGACTACTGCAGTGAATAATACCCTAGGAAAGCTGTGCTTTGACAATAAGGCCCGTTTGGTTGGTTCTATCTTCCTCGAGAAATCTGGACTCCTAACAATATGTTTCCTGGGGTATCTGTAGGAATTTAATCAGTTTTGATCCATAGGTGATAAAATCTAAAATAGTAGATGCAGACATAACAGAACACTTGAAAAAAAAAAAAGCCTAAGAACAGTGTCTGGGAATTTCACAATGAGTGATGTTGTACTTTAAAATAGAACTAACAACTTGTAATGATAAGATGACGATAAGTGCAAACCCAAATTCTCAAAATGAATGACAACTTGTTCTTGTACACTTGTGACAGGGTAGTGCTTATGTCTTACAGCTTTTACAGTATCCCTTTAGAAAGGACTTCACTGTGACTTCCCTGTCAATTGATCATGAGGTCATTTGGTCAGAGATTGTCCCACCATCACGTGTATGTCTGCACTTAATCATATGCCCAGTTACACACCAGAGTGAAGTACATTAAAGAAAGCATTTATTAACTTTAAGAATGATCTATTATGTTAATGGCTTCACTTCTGGCTGTGCAAAAGAGGATTATAAATTAATAAATCATAGCAAATGTGTTCTCTTCCTAAAAAAATGCACCTAGTATTTTGTGCCTGGTCTTTATGGCTCCAATTAAAAGAATAGTCATTCCAGGCTGGCCTTAACTGGATAGCATTTCTGCTTTAGCAGTCAGACAACTCAAGCATAAACTAAACAAATCTATTATTTGTATGAATTCAGTTTAGAAATATTTTGTTTGTTAACATTTTAAAATAAAAGTTTTTTTTAAAAAAAAGGTATAATAAATAGATTATTTCTAATGTTTCACTGCTTTAGAGATTCTTGTTCAGACAGTAAAGGGTGGGCCTGAAAAAGAACCAGTGCAAGGCTGTCTTCATAAATCACACAGTTAGTTTTGGATTGGGTTTTGGCAGTGAAAAAGGCAAAAACAGCAGCTAGCAATTCTCTTTCATTAAAAAACGATAAGTGTTTTTGTTCAAACCAGAAATATTTTTGGTTAATTGTATTTAGCCAGAAAACATCATAGACCTAAAAAGTAATATGAAAAGGAACCACATTCAACAAAAATATTGGTTCAGATCCTTCACAGTGGAATTAACACAGAAAAACTTTGGACATAAATTATTCCTAATTTATGAGACTACACGATATGTATGGGCGTTGGCAGCCTGACCATTTGCAATAGATTCAAGTACTTTGGAACACCTAGAAGTACAGCTTGTGACATAATGGGATTGCATTTGCGATTTGTTTGCTTGAATGTGCATATTGGCATGTAGCTTGGAGATATTCATGGCACAAGTACATGAAGGATAGCCCTTTCAAAATCTGAGGTCATATGTGTAGCTGATTGGCAATTTTCAGGCACTGGAGAGGAGAAAATGGAAGTACTCTAGAACTTTATATGGCTACTGAGTCTTTCTCTGTAATGTTTCCCAGCTGTTCCCTTTCCCAAAGAGAACGCATGACCCAGATTAGGAGGCAAACTCCAAAGATGCCTCTTCAAAAAGGTGGCCCTACCTCACTACTCCACAAAAATCCACCACATCCTGAGAGAAAACCCCAAATCAAAATCCCAAGGAAACAATGGTCCTAGTATTTGCTCCAAACATCATGCAATACAGAAATATTTTAGTATTAAGCCAGAAGCATTGCTGAGCCAAGCTGTTGAATTCTGAGAGTGTTTAAAATTTTAGTGTAGATCACAGCCTGACTCTGGTCCCTGGCCTGGGTCCAGATCAAAGCTCCAGACCATATACCTTGGAAAGCAGACAATCCTGCTACAGCTCTGCACTTTACATGCTGGGATTTAATTTTTTTTAATGAAAAAATCTAATTTAGGACCAATTTAAGGCTAAATTTAAATAAATTTACACAATCTACAACTAGAATATAGAAATGACTGAAAAGCACAAGCATCCTTAAACAACACAGTAAAGTTACAAGCTGGAGTCAGTTTTTGATGCTATACTTTTGTTCCATTGAAAAATATTGGTACCCTGAAGCGTGTATGGTTTTCCCAGTAAAACACATTTTAACTCCTGCTATAATTTCATGAAAATATATCTCAGGTTTTTTCTGGTTTGGGTTTTTTTTTTGTTTGATTTTTTTGTTTGATTGTTTTGGTTTGGTTTTTTGGGTGTTTTTTCTGTTTTGTTTTATTAGGGAGTGAAGGAGTGAAGGGAATTTCTAGCTTAAAATGAGAAACAAAGCAACAAAGATAATGGCTGAAGTTCAGAATTCAGAATAGTTTTTGGTTTATATCCTGCCTCTTTGTTTATACCTACTGTTGCTAAACAGAATGAGAACAGCTCCATGATTTAAGAACAAAGCGAAACCAGATCCTATCATTTCAATTGTATTGAAACCTGCTGAATGCTTGACCATTGCAAGAAATAAAAATGCCAATTTTCTCTCTTGCCTTGTGAGAAAACATGGAAGAAATGACATTAATCCCCTTAAATATTCAGTATAAACTATTTCAGTTGATATTTGAGTTGAAATGTCTCATTTTAAAAGTGATGCATCTACTGGCTTTCCTTTCTCCTTTACTGGTTTAAGTTACTAATTAATTTGACTGCTGATTAAACAATAATAGATCTACCCCCTTCACTATTTTTTGGAGTGTTTTGGAGGTATTTGTACAGAAGTAATGATATTGAAAATATCCTGTACACGTATACAGTGATGGGTTTTACCTCATTGTCATTATTTAGCATTTTCTGTTTACATGCAGAAGAAATATATGATCTCATTCTCCCCTGGCTTGTCCTTCCTCCTGAAGGTTGGCTGGTAGGCTTCTAGTGATTTAGTTCACCTCTGATCTATTCCTTTTGTAAAGATGATTACACCTCTAAAGAAAATAATACCACTATGCAGGAAGATTATTAAATTACTACAAATTAACTTTCTTTCAGAGCCTTTTTTTTCTTAATTCAAACCTTAAATTTCTTATTTGCTAGATTTATTTCCTGTTAATTACCACAAGTTATTTTCTAATGCAAAGAACTCAGTGAATGTAGGGACATCCTGGAAGAGCTGGGATGAAGGGTAAAACAATAATGAAGAAAATCTATGTAGCTGATATGGAACTGGTTGATTGCTTCTGACACTGATGGAAAGTAAATGTTAACACTGCCCCTTGAAAATAATCTCACCAGGAAATCTCGATATACACATGTACAAACTCTTATATGTCCACCAAGATGGTTGCTAAGTTTAGATTCTGTAAACTAAGGTTGTTGTCATCTTGATTCTTCTTAAATATAGTCTTCAGCAGTGCCAGCATCAAAAAAATCCACTTCCTTACTGTTTGGTGGAATGTGCTGGGCAATAAATCAGAATTGCTTTGTTGTAGTCTAGATTTTTATATTACTTGTGCTCATTGTCCAGTAACAACTCATTTCCATCTAAGAAATGTCCACATTTCAAAGCATCATATAAATTAATCCTGAAAAAATAGTGTCAAAAAGGATAATTTAGATTATGAAGGGAAGCTTGTCCGTCCGAAAAGTCATTAATTCAAATTTTAAAATCCTGAACAATCCTAAGAAGTTGATTGAAATTATGGGATTAATATCGTATTTTCGATATTAATCATATTTTCCTAATATCGATTAATTGTATTTTCCTAAAATAAACTTTCAAATTATGCTTGGAAAGAATACATTGTATGAACCTTCTTATCAACTTATACTTCAGCTAGAATTAATAAAGTGATTTAGGTAAGCAATCAGAACTACTCCATGCAGTTTAAATTGTAACTGCAAAATACTTAATAAATTAATGTCAGAATGCAGAGTCTGAATTCCAAAATTCTTTTTTATTTTAAGCTATAATGGCCACACTTAAAAATGAAATATTTTATAAACATAATATGAGCTAAGTAATGAATTTAAAAGTTTTAGTACTATTTGATTTAAAATTCTTGTATGTGCTTTAATAGATTTATTCTGCTTTTTGCAAACATAGTGTAATATATCAAAACTCAACTCACAGTTTTCTATGATTTTACTTTCATTGTGTCTAATAATTGGTCAGAAACTGAAACAGTACTAAAGCCAAAATTTTTAATCCTCTATAGTTGGTACAGCTGTGTCTAAAAAAGCAGTTAATCAAATATTTCAAACACTGAGGCTAAATTTGATGTTTCCTTATTTTGTACCATATTAAAAATATTACAAAAACTCTTGAAAAGAAGAAGGAACTGACAAGATGTATGATGAGTAAAACCTCTTGAAAATGCCTACCAACAAATTGCATGTAACATGAGAAGTGCAAATCTGTTCTGTAGCTCGCTTCCAAAATCACATATAAAATTTATTCTACAGATTCTGATCTAAGAACGGGACAAATAATTAGTGGAGGTTTAAATCAGTCAAAACATCATTTCATGTGTTAGACTTGAAATTTTTGATAACTTCCTTATTAAACCAATAAAAGTTTGTTTGATTGTCAAAAACAATTTTAAAAAGCCAGAAGAGATTAAAAAAAAAAGTTTTAAAGTATTTTGAGTGTTGAAAAAAAGTTTGAAATAAAAATTTCCTTATACAATTTTTAAAAAAAATTACACAGAAGATATTAAGAATTACCAATGATTTAAATTATTTAAATTCTCTGCAAATAAAGTTATCTTTTAAAAGAATGACTGGTGCTGACAGGAAGTTTTACTTATGATAATTTCTATCATGTTTAAGTAAACAAATAGAAATCTTAGGGAGGATCTTATCAATGTGTGTAAATATCTGATGGGAGTCTGTAGAGACTGAGCCAAGCTTTTCTCATTGATGTCCAGTGGCAGGACAAGAGGCAACGGGCACAAACTGAAATACAGGATATTAAATTTAAGCATAAGAAAAATAAATTCTTCTTTTAAGGCTTGCCCAGAGAGGTTGTCTCCTTAGAGATGTTTAAAACCCAGCTGCATCTGGTCCTGGGTAACCTGTTTGGAGCAGAGTGGGATAGGGTACCCTCCAGAGCTACCTACCTTCCTTAACTGGTAACTATCTCCCTTCACCTGCCTTCCTTAACTTCCATAAACCCTGCAGAAGAACTACAACAATTTTCCTTCCAGACAATCATATTTAAAAAGAAAATAATTATAAAATTATATGTGCACATTTAATTTCCACAGAAGCCAAGAGAGCACGATTCCAGCTCGTCTGGTACCAAGATGTTACTACATAAACCCAATAAAACTAAAAGCTTGCTAACAAAGACAAGTTATTTTTTCTTTACAACTCCATGTTCTGTATATAGGTAATTAGTATTTGTTTACTTTTTTGTTGAAATATTTAGAAGTTCATAGTGCATATATTCATTCCCCAGAATGTTGATCTATGTTGAAAAGACGCAAAGTAGAAATGTTGTTGTACCTAAGAGTTTGGAGAGCTGAATGCTGGAATCATGAGGAGCCAGTTGGGAATCTCTAAGTTTCTATAATATCCATGAGGTCTGAAAGCCATTTGTGAAATTCTCACTTAGTATTCACTGCCTCAATTCTTATAAGAATCACCCACAAAAGATAGAAAGAGCAAGAACAAAGTTTTTCTGGATCTTATTCTATCTTTATAAAAGCTTATTTGAGTCAGGCTTGATACAGCAAATATATCTTTACAGTAGCTTAGGCTCACTAAACTCCCTATACACAGAAAGAACCTTTCCTAGAGCCACATCTGTGTAGAAATTAATTTGGTGTGACCAGATCCTTGGTAATCAAAAACATTGTGTGAATCTACTCCGCACATTTTATTTTGTTTTTTTTTAAGTATAGACACCAGTAGGTTTCAAAAGTTTGCATTTTATAAGGGTGTATATTTTGGAAGTCGCAAGCATATATATGGGAACAGGAAAGCAGCACTTTAGGCAGCATAAACCCGCAGCTGTTCAATGAGCCAGAGTAAATAAAGTTCTGAAGATAAGTCTTCCCTTCCTCATCCCCACAGGTTTGGTGCTCTTGTTTCACCCACATTGCGGTTGATTGTGCTTAGTTCTGTCTTACACGAACCTCACAGCACTATCTAGGTCACCAGAAAAGCATTTTGCTTTTCATCACTTTTGAGAATTGGTGTTAGATTTATTTGTTGCTACAAGTAAGAAAGACCCTATCAGGCTGGAGCTGATCCATCCAGATCTAAATACCCACCTCCCCTTCAGCTGTCTTTTTTATAGTGGAGACACCTAAGTGTTTTTACAGTGTGATTCATGTCCTTATAGATGTGATTCATCTATACGTGGTTAGAATAATACACCATCTCTAAAGACTGACTGTTTTTCTCTGTTTGTTGTAAAGAGAGATGAGGGTACAGAGCTCAAGGCTCTATATGTATCCCAGATGCCTAAAACCAGACATAAGGAATATCTTTCTTTCAGCCTGAACCTCTGCTGCAAGCTTACTGCTTTCCTCATGCTTACCTGAATTCAAATGGTAGTCCCACCTCCATGTTCTTATTGCACAGAAAGTCCGAACGTGTCCTCCCCACAGAAGGTTTCTTATGGCCTGCATGAAGCTGAGGACAGGACAAGCCACGATCTCATTTGCTGCTGCCACCTTTCCCTCCGAGTCTGGGAAAGCAACATCACGGCACAGCACACCAAGGATTAAACTATGAGAAACTCCTAGGACCTATCAGCCATTAAACAGGAATTTTATTGTCCTCTGTTGAAACTGGCATCACATGATAGTCTTTACTTAATTAGATACGTATTTGTGCCAATTACACATTTGCAGTTACCTAGTGTTTTATTACCAGCTCCAGTTTTTTTGCTATTGCTGAGTTCATGAGCAGAATAGTCAGAATTATTAGTGTGTGTTTTGACAGAAGCTGACTTGTTACAAGTTTTTTCTTGTCTATTAGATCATATAAAAAGAATTTTAAGATTCTTGCATTGATTTTGGAATGTTTATTGACAGAAACATTGACTGATATACTATTTAGTGGTAACTATACTCATATATCTTGACACTAATTTTTTTCTCTTCCAGTTTATTTGTACAAAAGAACAATTCGGTGAGAATGGTTTCTTTTTTTCTTTTCATGAAATACATCTGAACTTTCTACTTCTGTTTCCCACTAAATTTTCCATTGTCAATAAAGTATTATTTCTGCTGAAATCCAGCAGAACCACCAGTTTCAAAATCCTTACAATGCCAGAGTCTCTACAAGAGTTTGGTAATATTCCAGTGAAAATATTTGAGGATATATATTAGGAGACATATTGTTTTCTCTGAGTCTCCATCTGCTCCAAAAAAAATTATTTTAATTTTCCCTCAAAGATACCTTAGCAACATTTCTCCTGTTATCTCTTTTGCTTTCAGCACTCTTCTCTGCTTCATCTTTTTCATTAATGGAAACATATGGCCACACAATAAAATAAATACGCATCTTGCTTTTGCATTTTAAGCCCTAGAAAACTCCCCAGTCCACATACTTCAAGTCTTTCTCTGGCTTTTTCACACTGTTCTCTCATTTGAGTAATACTTTCTGTTGTATCAGTCATTATATAAAAATTGATTATGATTTTTCTTTATTTACTCAAAAAAAGGTTGTTAATTAATCTGGTTATTGGCCAGATTAATTTGCTTCTTTCTTTTGAAAATTGACATATTTCTACAATGTCATCCAAATTAAAGTTTGTTAGGTACATGTGCTCTCAGAACACATCTGTGTAGAGCCACAGAATCATAGAACAAAATATGTTGAGTTGGAAGGAAGCCATCAGGATCATCAAGTCCAGCTTCCAGCCCTGCACAGGACGCCCAAAGAATTGACATATGCCCGAGAATATTGTCCAAATGCTTCTTGACCTCTGTCAGGTTTGGTGCTGTGACCACTTCCCTGGGTAGCCTATTCCAGTGCCCAGTCACCCTCTGGGTGATGGACCTTTTTCTGGTATCCAGCCTAAACCTCCCCTGACTCAGCTTCAGGCCATTCCCTTGGGTCCCGTCACTGGTCATGAGATTAAAGAGATCAGTGACTGCCCCTCTGCTTCCCCTCACAACGAAGTTGTAGACTGCAATAAGGACTCATTTCAGTCTCCTCCTCTTCAGGCTGAACAGACCAAGTGACCTCAGCTGCTCCTCATATGGCTTCTTCTCCAAAATTTTCACCATCCTAATTGCCCTCTTTTGGACAATAATAACATAATGTCTCTTTCATACTGTGGTGCCCAAAACTGCACACAGGACTCAAGGTGAAGCCACACCAATGCAGAGCAGAGAGGGAAAATCCTCTCCTTTGACTGGCTGATCTGTGCCTGATCCTGCACCCCAGGCCACAGCTGGCCCTCCTGATGGCCAGAGCATTTTTCCTTTTCATGTATTTGTCTTTTTTCCCCCCATACTGTTTTCTTGTCCCTCTCTAAAAGAGGTTTCTCTTATTTTATATCAGAGAACATGACAATCAAAGCTGCTGGAATTCAGTCATAACTTTTAGCCAAATTTTCCTTTATCCCCAGGATGTAAAATCCAACTTTTCATGTCTTTCATAAAGGTTGAGATGTTACCCTGACTACAGGTAAATGACTCAAATCTGCCCAGACAGCCCAACCCACTCTGCTTTTCCCATCAGGAAACTTTTGAATATTCATCCTGTACAATTCCTTGATAACAGGCATTCAGCCAACATAATATCCTCTGGAAAATGCCTAACATTCAAAGTATGTTGTCCCTTAGATTCATGAAACTCTAACTTCTAAAAATTCTTCTGCCTTCTGCACGGGCCTGATGAGAAGGGCTTTCCACATCTACACTTCCTTTTCTCTAGAGAGTATCCAAATAGGGAAAAGTCTAACTTCTGAAGTTGGAGATATCATTGGTGGTATAACTCAAGTTGTCTGAGTCAGGGTGGGGAGAAAGCTGCAAATTTCATAGTGCAGTTTGTTCATACTTTAGAGCTAGCACACAGTAACAGCCCACTGGAAGTATCCCAGACATAGTGCATTTGTGTGATTTATAAAGTTGGAAGTAAAGAAATAAATTGTAAACGTCTTTAATAAGGCTGTGCTTTATTTGCAATTGATAGAAGAAAACCAACTTGTAATGCGGCCAAAATTAATTTAATTGTAAAAGCATAAGTAGTATGTGTTAAAATACAAGATTATCCTTTTACATTCAGTATTGATAGTTGAAATCAATGGTAGAAAATGGCATAATTAATACAAAGTTTTGTCTTGCATGTAAAAGAAAAAATCAGAGAATCTGTTGAAAAAATACCATTGATTATACAGGGACCATGTTTTCATACGACCTGAGAGTACCTGTTTAGCTCATGCTGAAATACCAGTCCAGGGTCAGGGTCTCAGTGAAGCATTTTGTAACCTGCTGTCTGTCCACCCACCTGGGTTCCATTTCTGCAAAATCTAGGGTACACAGAATGAGGCAGATAGCACAAGTCCAAACCTTCCCCTGACATGAGAGCTAGGATGCAGGATGGCTGGGAGCCCAGAACTCTCCTAGGTCTCACAGTTTGCATATAGCCTAAAAGAGACAATACAGAAATGCAAAAAGTGATCTCCAAGACAAGGAATATGCCCCCTTTCCCCCCCGAGAAAATTAAAAAAAAAAAAAAAAGGCAATAAAATTAACTTCTAGTGGATGGTGAAACAGCGATGGTGAAAAACAACCTTATTACTGGTTTTTGTCATTATATGGGGTACTTTCAGCCACAGTGCACAATAGTGTTCATGACATGTTTTTCCCATTTGGTTCTTTACTGTGGTGTGAATATTTTCATAGATGTTGTAGCCATTGTATTAGTATTTATGGGTCCTTTCATTCTGAAAAGTGAATCTGAAGATGTTTCTGAGTATCTGAAGAACATAGATGTATATCCTTTAATGCCAAAGGGGAAATGTCAGAATCAGATTACATCCTTTACAATCTGCCAGCATGATTTCATAGGGAGCCTGGGCCAGATTCTAATATCTTTACAGCAGACTAATCATAAAACATTGGCTAAAACATGTGCAAGATGAAAATAAAGTGAGCATTGCCACTTAGGGGACTATTACCTTTAAGCATCTGAGCTTAGATTCAGAAGGCAGTTCACAGATCCTATGTTAACCTGTTAGAGATGGTAAATCACACTTTGTCCCTTGACTGAAGCAGGAGCTCAGAGAAAATGAACCAAATTTAAGCTGTGGTTATATGATCACTTGAACTCCACATAAATCTCCATGAATATTGACAGAGAGTCTGTGTCTTCCCACACATATTTCAGAAGTTCACATCTGAGCTGGCTAGAAAGGAAACTGATCAAAATGAGTGAGTAAGGGGGGAAAGTAAAGATTGGAGATTAGTTTTTAGTTATGGCAGTTTCTGAATCCTATTCTGGGAACAAGAACCTGCAAGAAAACCCTTGCAGATAGAATCAAAGAACTGAGAAATACACAAGGATAAGAGGGAAGAGAGGCCTGCCTCTTTAGACAGCCACGTGGTTTTATGTTATAGTACTGTGGATGTGTAAGAGGGACTTAATTTACTTATAGACAATATGTAGCACTGAGTCATGCTAATAATGTACATCCCAGTGGAACTGACTGTGGAATAAATTTCCAAAGTACCAGAACAATGCTGGTGTTTCATTACATTTAGAGAGTACTGCCAAAACTTTGTCCTTGATAAAAGTCTTCTACCTGAAACACAGGCATATTCATCGTATAAACCAACCTTGCTCCTGCCTGAACTATCAAAACAGTTCATGCAAAGAATGTTTCTGTAACTCAAAAGAGAAGTGCCAAAGGGCATATGAATTGCTGCAGTCTTTGTGACCCAGTTAAGAGAAAGGTGTTCAGATGTTAGAGCTGGGAAGCAGTTCAATCCCTTGAACACAGTATTTGCTTTACAAGTATTCCTCTTACTTTTGGTAGAGTGACTCACAAAACATGCCTCAGTGTAAAAAAGTGTCTTGCAAACTGTAGCTAATGTTCCACAGTGTGTTACAGGTGTCACCAGGCTTGCTTCTGTTGTGCTCAGTTTGGGATTTTTGTGGTGGAAAGCAACTTCTGAGCATTTTGGGTTTTGTTACATATTGACATTAATCCAGGAGTTCAGGCCTCTAGTCTACTGTGTTCACAACACTTAGGAGGACCTCAGACTACTACTTTAAATTAATAAAATAAATATCAGACACTTGCAGACCAGAATCATGCCTTGAATTCAGAGTATCCCTGTTTAGCTCAAGTATCTATGCTACTTGTCCTGCCACAAGAAACTACGGTTAATACCCATCCCTACATAGATAGAAAAATAGATATTTTGGAGAAATTTTTCAAGTTTAGGGGAAAAAAAGTCCAACATAATAGTGAATGAAGGTCAATACAAGCAGTTTGTGTAAGCTCGTTTGCTGAGGGCTGAATATGACAGATAATATTTGCATGGTAGAAGGAAAATATGGAGCTTAGCTCCTGTTCATCTGTCTTCTAGGCCCCAGGTTCAACACCAGTATATAGATCTTTAGTACAGAGATTATGATTATTTATTGTATGTTTTGCACTGTTTTTTACTGTTTCGAGACAAATCTGGGCCTTGTAGTCCTTAACAATTATGAGTTCATGGTAACAAATTGCTCCAGTATCAAACTCAGCTGAAGAATGTTCATACATAGCTGAAAATTTTTTTATTATCCTCAGCGTTATGCTTTCATGATTTAGAATTAAATCCTTGTGTTCTTATATTTTTTCCCCTTATTCCTTTTTACTCCCATTACAGAAAGTGTGATTTTTTTTCTTCCTGAGGGATTAAGTTTTAAAATAAACCGCTTGAGTAGGCCCAGTAATAATAATGTAAATGTTCACCCCGTAATGGAAGAATAAAACATTAGCCTCTTCTCATTTCCCTCAGAGAGTTCAGCAGTCCTAATTTTGCATTTGTACCTTGAAATCTTGAGCTGTTTTGAATTTTAGCATCCAGTGACTTTGTTCTATTCAGCCTTTTCTCCTTCACCTAGTGCTGAATTCCATTTATTTCATTTATGGAAACATTGGAATCAAGCCTTAAATTGATGTAGTACTCTAAGCTAATGGCTATATTCTGTATTTCTGTGTTCTGTGTTTATATAATTTTAAAACAAACACAGTCTAAACTCATATAAGTGGAAGAAGAATAAAATAACCTCATGACAGACAAAGAGAGTATAAAATCAAATAAGCCTTTAAAATAATTAAGTGTTTGTGTTGAAATATGCTGTTATTGTAGGAAATGGAATGCTAAATCACTTTACAAATCCCTAGAGGTGAATTTGCTCAGAGCTGTTACAAAGATGGAGTAAAATACACACATGAACACGCACACTCAGGCTATTCTACACCATTTGTTAATAACCCAATAATTACCCACAGAGAAGACGATAAAATAAAACTCTATCATCAAGAAACAGTGATCACATTATAATAAGAGCATAGGTGTCCATAACCAAAATGCATCCTCTAAATATAATTTTTTAAAAAAATTCAAATAAATACAGACCTTTCCAAATTCATCAAGACCAAAACCTGAAAGTGTTTGAAGTCTTAACCTTCCAAGCTGTCTAATTCTAGGTTTACACTGTCCTCCACTACTTTTGAAACCTTTAAGGTAAATGGTTTTAATTTTTTTCTAGGTCTCACACTGAAAACCTCAGGGTTAGATATCTGGCCAATTAAGAGGCATAGGAGGGATGGAAGGACAGATGAATGTGAGGGAGGGAGAGACAGCAAGGAAGTGAGAAAAGGGGAAAGAATAATAAGAAGGAAAATAAGAAGGAGACGAGAGACAGGAACAGCAGTACAGCTGTACTACTGTGTTTAAAATACATGGACTCCCTGAATGTGCCATGTGCTGCTGCATGCTAAGATCACTACCTTACATTTCCTAGTGAGAGGTTATTTACAAATTTATTTTTGCTTCTTCTTCCTTTTTCCAGTCTTGGCAGACCAAAATGAAGATTACTCATGAATAACCTGAAACAAGATGATGCAGACCATTAGATTTTCCTGTCAATCTATATATCTGTGTGCCATAAACAAACAACTAAAAGATCATCTCTGTGAGCATCTGAATGGCATGCTTATGTTTCTAAGTATGATATATATAAAATAAGAACTTCATGTGACAAGAAAAAAGATTAATGGAGATAAATAGCACATTAGTGAACATATTTTTATAGGGAATTTTTTTTTCTGCTAAATATTTAGGAAATTTTAAGCTTTCATATTTATATTAATATTCAAAAGCTACATAATCAACAGAATAAAATATAAATAACTGCAGAATCTGAACTAATTGCTAGTCAGTGATTTAGTATGTCAAGGCAAGAAGCTGTTTTATACAATAGTCTTTGTAATTCTAAAGTAGCAATATGTCTGTGTCTTGCCTATGAGGAGAATTAAGCACCTAGAAAGTTCTGTCATTGCCTAACTTCATGATAATAGTGTACAAGCAAGGGTTCCTGCCACTTCACTGAGGCAGAAGTGCCTTCCCCAGCTCTGGACTCACTGCTGTGAGACAGATGCCTGCATCAGCCCTTCACTTGGATACAACAGCTGGTATATGAGTTCGGGTAATAGTTACCAAATTCAGTGAAGGTCTGGGCTAAAGTCCTATTTGTGCTTATTTGAGTTTTCACTGGTGTGAATTAGGAGCATTCTATACCACCAGACTGCAACAAAACCCAGGCTCTCTGCACACTTCTCGTGGAAGATTACTCATAGGACAGCATGACTAAAAATTGCTTTGTGATCCAGTGACAGGAAAGCTCATCAAAGATATAGTGAATAGTTTCAATTATTTTCCCTAATGAATATTTAATCTTGAATATCTATTTATATTTCATGGAGTGATTCTAGTAGATACGATGCCAATCTGGAATCACTAAGGAGTTAGAGCATTTCAGAGGTCAGGAAGAGATTCCTGCCCTGGTTCTGGGTTAATTTGGGCAGTAAAGTGACTGAATCTGAATCTTTCACATGCCCTGCAAGTTAAAACGCCCCTGAACTGTGTCAGGGCGTTTAGTCTTGTTTAGTCCAAATATGCCATATTTACCAAAACTTAGCAAGTTAATATGTCTGACAAAATAAAGTTCATTTAGAATGTAGCTGGCCATCTCATTTCATCTATGATAACAGAATCATACCTTTCCATGTATTTTCATAGTGTTTTTCAGTATTTTTTTTTTTGAGAACTCTTTTTTGGAACAGTGTTTCTTCCTTCTCAAACATTCATTTGAATTTCTGTTTTCTTCTGAAACAGGAGGAGTCTGCATATGGAATTGGGCATTGAAATAAAGAGATGCATACAATGATTAGAAATTGTCATTTAGTTAAATAGACGCTAGTTTATATTACATTTAAACACTTTGTACTTGATGTAAGAGGGAAATGAGCTTACAACCCTTAAAATATGTCTAATTTCCTATGATTTATGAAGAATAATGGAAGCTACTCAAAGAGGAGACATTAAGAGAGGCTTTTCCTGTCAAGGTGGATATGCAATTGTTCAGGGCGGGCACTTCAAAATTAAAATAGATTTCTGTTTTTATCCACAGTGTTTTAAGCCAATTTTCTGCCATTTGACTTAGTATTTAACCTTTTTATTAACAAGAGTGAGCTTTGCTTTCCATTTGACTCCAGCTCCTTTCCCAAAAATAACCCAAAGTGCCACAGTCATAATATTAATTGCTCCTTGGGGAGTTTGCTCCTTAGGGGATTTTGAAAATACAGTTGTATTTAGGATTCCCTCAGGAAGACTACAACACTATCTGAAGTTGACTTCAACATTTTATGATCTTACAATCTGATTTCTTGATGAAAGTCAAAGCAAAGTGTTCCTGAAGTAGACTTTATACAAAAGCATTCGAACATTAAATGTTCAAGGTTCATATCACTGAAATTTATTATCATGTTTGAGGTGATTGCTTCAGCTGCTTCAGGCACTTTGTAGGGAATGATGTGTCTAATACAGATATAGAAAGAACACAGATCTATTATGTGGAGGAAACTTCCAGTGAAACATCGATTTGGCATAGAGAGAGTGTTTGACAGGCTTTGTATGTGCTAATGTGAAGCACTTGGCATTTTCATCGTAAGCAAATCCCACATTGTCATTCTTATAGAATGGTAACTTAGGGATTTTTGTACATAGCAGTTTATTCCTATTTTTAGCCTCTTTGGTTGCTAATTCTTAATAATGGAGCAAGTCTCTGATAGTCATTCCTAGAAGATATTGCCTATCAAAACCACCTGTTTTTCTGGTGGATTTCTATTTAACTGTGTCAGTCATGGAATTTGCATGCTTCTCTAGCGGTTAGTAAGGTATGTTAAAAAAAACACCACAGCAAACAGAGTGTTAAGATCACATGAGACCTTTCTAAGAAAAAACACTGTGCTTTCCTCCAGACATTTAGACCTTACTATTTATGAATACATTGTGGGTTTTTTCAGATTTTCTGCTTTGTTTTTGTTTATTAGTTGAAAGACAGTAGAGCTTTTTAATAGATAATTCTACTAGAAAATTGCTAAGCATCTTAAAAGCTAAGGAACCATCCTTAAACATTTAATCTGTTTAAATTTCTGCAGAGAATCTATTTCTTTTTTTGGACTCTTTCCACAGACTTGTTTGAGATTGTTGCAGATTTTGTGGTTGACTTATATCAGTTAAGTCAACAACATTCCACTAAGCAGCACATGACAGCAATGCAAGAGGACCATGAATAATTCTTAATATTGGATAATTTAATGCTTCTGCATACTTGTGCACTTAGTGATTTCAACATTCTCAAGTCACCTGTATAATCTGGCTATTGGAATCACCAGAAGGGAGTGTGGAATTTCCTTAACTTTGAAATCTTGATCTGTATATCTCTTCCAGATGCAAACCCATAAAAATATGAGAAAGTGTAAAAATATCAAGTTGATTGTCCTGACATTTAAATTTGGAAGTTATTATAGATTTAATAGATTTATATCATGTAATAGATGTCCCAAACTAAATATTCACACATATACCTGAGTAACTAGGTTAAAGATGGGGCCACTCATTGCAATAGTGTATTTGTTTTGGATACACTCTAAAGACAATGAATAGCATTATGACACATGACAGAGCATGTGTACAGAAAAGCTTCATTTTATTTCTTAATGAAGAGATATAAAGATAGGTCTAAATCTGGTGTAAACTGTCAAACTGCTCATTCAGGCTCTATCTCCATCAGCTAAGCAGCTGCCATCTACATGCTATTGTGGCCTATATCACCCAACGCTGTATAATCTTACCCAAAGTGATAGACCTGCCAGTGCCTTAAAATCAATTTGCAAATGATTCAATTCCAGCTCATGAGAAGGGTTTAATCTCCTGTTGTTGAAAACACCTTAAGAACCTGGCTAATAAAACATCACATAAGTGTCCAAACTTCAACCACTTTTTACATTCCCACATATGGATAATGATGTAATCTCAATTCATTCAGAGGCAAAATAAAGGATGGAGACCACACTGGGGGACAAATGAATGTGACCACTCCTTTCTATCTCAAGTAGCCAGTTACAGACATGTAAAGGAATCACAAAGTGACAGAACAGTGTTGAGTTACCGCACTTTCCATTGACAGAATGTATGAGATTATGAGATTTAAGACAGGAAAGAGTCAAACCCTCTGTCTTTTCTCATACTTTTTCATTCTTCCATCCCCCATATTTGCAGGTACCTGCTCCAGGCAGGACTCTTCTAACCCATCTCTAATTAATACTTCACCTAATCTTCTTGTAATACTGTTAATTGTTCACAAACAGGTGATTTAATCAACACTCCGCTAACAGGCGAAGCTTTATTCTATTCACTATTTTGTGCTTTGACACAGGGAGAACTGAGGCAACTATGTCCCAATTGCTTTGTTTCCATGTAATTTAACAGCAAGACATTATTTTCTCATAAGAGATGCTTTGAATTTTTACTGCTAATGAATAAATTAACTAAAAAGGTTAATCTGCCTACATGTTTATGAAACATTATGCAAATTGCTCTCAAAAAGGTTTAATGGTAATTGAAAGCAATTGAAAACCATGGTACATTTCACTCAATTTTAACTTTTTTTATTTTAAGTATACAAATTGCATTCACTTTAAATTTTACAGATGTGTAGGGCAAGAGATCATTTTTATAATTTAAAGGAGGTTTCTTATAAATTTTCAGCTTTCTAGGTTTCCAGGGTTATGGAGATTCACATGAAAGTAGATGAATGAATAGTGAAAGATGATTGTCATTTATTATTTTAGTCCACAGAATCACAGAATATGCTGAGTTGCTACTAACCCAGTTATATGCATTTAACACATATTAAAGAAAATTTAAAAATATTTGTCATTGTCATGCCATTTTTTTTTACCAAGATGGTATAGGATCTACAATCTACTCCAGAGCAGCATAGGTTTATAGGGGCTGAGTCTTATAACTGTGAAATGGAAACTTTTTAACACTTAAGTAAGTTGCTCAGTTTCCATGGCTCTATTCTAAATTCAACAAGGAAAAATATTAAGTATGCTCTCAAGGGGATGAGGCATGTGTAGAAGCACAAAGCAAGACCCAGATTCTGTCTTTATCAACAAATGGTTCTGTCCTTCGATTGAAAAAGAATGAAGAAATAGGGAGAGGGAAGGGACAGAGAGAAATGTAGTGTAGTTTGGTCCTCTAATTGGTTAAAAAGGGCATTAATGGAAAACAAAACAATAGGTCTACACATAAAGGTTTGTATTCCAAAGAAAACTAGAAAAAAAGAACTACTACTCAAACTGTGAAATGAGATAGTCCCATGGCTTAGGAAATTTTTATTTGAAGCCAAGTCACCTGCATTTGTTTCATCACTGAGTTTCCTTGTTGGGTTGGATTTCAAACCAATCTGAATATTTGTTCTGTGACAGAATGAGATGCATTTTTTAAAGACTATAATAACCTTACATGGGAAATCAATACTTGATTTGCCTAGCACCTAAAGTATTTTAGGTGTTTATATAGGCATTTATGTTTTAGCAACAAGATGAACATTTTTTCTGCTTGG
The DNA here is from genome assembly GCA_013397815.1 of Aleadryas rufinucha. NCBI lineage: Eukaryota > Metazoa > Chordata > Aves > Passeriformes > Aleadryas > Aleadryas rufinucha. Next base: position 18,478 of record VZTH01008828.1, on the reverse strand, counting down.
GGTTTTTTGGGGGTCAGATTTTTTTCAGGGTTTTTCTTTTGGGATTTTTTGGGGGTTTTGTTTTTGGTTTTACTAGTTTTAGGGGAGGCTGTGTTTGGTTTTGGGGGATTTTTTGTTTAGACTTTCCTAAAAATATATAAAGACACACAGATTTTAACAAAGATTTTTTTAATGTTATCAATATTCTTTCATTAATTTTTTGCTGAATATTTGTCTTAATCTTCTGTGATTTTGAAAACTTTTTTTTTATTTGATAATTTTTTTTTTCTTTAACCTTTATATTTGTCAGTCATCCTTTCTTTACGCTGCTTTTCTTTTTGTGGGCAGGAATTGGTAAGTAGAAAAAGGAAACAAAAGGAGAAAAGGAGGACAACTTGCAGCTTGTTTTGAATATATTCAGTGTTGTCTAAAGTATGTACGTCTACATAAAAATGTGTTTGAAAATTTTCAAGCAGCTCTGTTTGCAACGGTTTACTTCTAACATCCCTGCTGAGTGTTGAAGATTAGTTAGCTGCATTGAATGCTACTCAGAGCACTGCCTTGGATCTCTTTTGGAAAGTAAAAATAGTGCAGAATGTGTTTTTGCAGTACATGCAATCTGTGCTGACTGTCAGCAGATTGAATAGTGGAGGACCATCCTGGATTTAAGAGCTGTTGCCTTGCATGGCTGCAGTGGGAGTCAGCAGATCACTGGAAGGCAGCACAGGGCTGACATGAGGAGGCAATAGCTGCTCATCCTGCACTGGCCTGGTCTGGCAGCCTTTCCTCCATTGCCTCCAGTGGCCCAAAACTGCCAACTCCTGTAGTTCAAAACATATTGCAACTATGTCATCATAACTTTCACTAAAGGGCTGTCTTGCTTAGGAACTTGAAGTGTTTTTCATCATTTCACTTCTAGAAGATCCTACTGGTCATTATCATGTGAAGAGGAGATCAGTTTCCACTTTCTACTAGTATTTTAGTTCAGTAATAAGGGTTCTTTGAATTTTTTTGTACTCTAGTATATTTTTATTTTTAAAAAATAGTCATAAATATCAGAGGGCTCTTTTTGCTTGAAAGCCATTAGCATTCCTCCTCCTACTTCTCCTACGTGGTGACTCTCATTGCCAAATCTCTCTGACAATGTTTTTCTGATATCTCCCATAAATGTTTTCATGGATATTTTATAACCTTTTCTTCTTGTACTTCAATAGGTCTTGTAAATCACTGGTGTTCTTTGATTCCCCCCACATAGTTATAAATCTCCCATCCTTTAGCCTTTGCTGGATGCTTTTGTTCTGCTCTTATAAATTTCACTGTGCTTTTCCCTGATAATTCCAAAATGAGTTTTTTTGAGCACAAGTAATCAGAAATACTTCAAAGAAAATAAAAGCAATGTATTTAGCATTAGTAATACTTCCCTTTAATTAAGTGAAGTTGATCAGCTGGTGCATAAAATTTGTACAGAAACAAGTGAACTGTGAGTAATTCAGAGATTGGGGAATTGATCCTCTTCCTTCTGCTTGGTTAAAAGTAGGTTCCTCCATTTCCCACATTGCAAAGTACTGATTTATCTGTGAATATAATTTAGAGAAGTCTTAGATATGCTCAGAGTCACAACGTCTTGTAATGGGAGGTGGTGAAGATTGTTGGTGCACTTCCCACTTTGGCAATTGCCTCTCACCTTATCCAAGAGGATAGAAGCAAAATCAGGGTGGCTGGGAATCAAGGCCCAGCTCCTCATACAGTCAATAAATACCTAAAGGCTGTCTTCAATACATAGGCCTTCATGTTTGAGGTATGAATAACCACAAAATATTTTTTCTCACAAAATTTAGAGCATACTTCCCACGTCAGAGAAATACCATATGAGAAAATGTTCTTTCAGCCATTTTCTTCCCAGAACTGGCTTGGAGCCAAATGTCCACAGTTCCACATTAGTGGCAAAAAAACCAGCCAAGTATTTCTCCTGTTTCAAGAAGGGGGAAAGAAGTTTACTCAATTTTTCTTCTTTTAATCTGGATGACTCTTGACTGAACATAGAGGAGCTTGTCACCTGGGCACTCTTATCTCATTTATGACTGTCCGGGAATCTGGCAGAAAAATATTTACCTGTTTCCAAATCATGAGTAAGATTTGTGGTTTGTGGTTTATACTTTGTCTTTTTACACGGGGTGCAATATACTACTGCCCTCTGTGTTTTCCCAGGAGTCAATTGTGTCATTAGTCATCTCAGTAGCAATGTAGACCAAGGAGCATTTAAAGGTTTTAAAAGCAGTATCACTTACACCAGAATGATTGTTTTCCACCCCGTTACAGTGTTTGGCACACTTGAGAGGCATGAGAGGACATGGCTACTTTCCACCTAAAGACCTGGGCAGAGGACCAGACCAACCAATCTGCAGTTTCCAGCTTGGAGAGCAAGGAGAGGTCACAGAACTGGTTAGCAGTAGCTAAAGCACCCAGCAAACAAGTGACCTCATGGCTGTAAGGTTTCTCTTCCTCCCAAAATGTTTCTGCTCCCAGTAACAACAAACCCAGACAGCAAATAAAAAGCTGTCAGTAAAGTTTGCTATGCAATGATAAATGGATACGTGTCCTCAAATATTTAATAGGTCTGAATTGAATTATTAGACTTTCCTCATCACTTCTGATCTAACTTTGTACCTCAAAGGCCTCAACAAGACCAGAAATTCAGTTGGCTAGGACTTTTTACTACCAAAATGCTATTTTAATAAATTAATCTCATTTTAAATTTGCAGAAGCAGACAAAACAGTGATGGATTTTTCTGAATCTTCTTGTGTCTCAGAAAATGTTGAGCATTTAGATGCTTTATTTTCTCTTAGACCTGATAACTCTTATGCCAGCTTACACCAAGGTACAATTTTTACCTGTTATAATGGGAAGCCTGGCAGTTTTAACACATTACTCCAGTGTTTGCCTCAATTATATCTTATTTCTGTGGTTATTGGACACGTTTCAGATACTTCTCGACCATCAGACCCTTATAAATTCACATTGCCCACAAAGTTACCCAAGACAATATCATTGCAGAATGATTTAACCGTCTCCAGATAGAGCACATTAGCAAAACGTATTATTTATACTTTTATAGGCATTAACACAGTGACTTGAATAAAATAAGAACCAGCTTTCAGTTCAAGCTTTGTTTTCAGATTTGAAATTGGTTAGTTAAATTTCCAGTAACTTTATTGGCTCTTTCTCATTGTCATTTTATTCATACATGTAATTCTCACAGGCCTCCTTCCACTTCAGTGGAATATTGTTTGAAAAACAATTGGGTGCAGAGTGACTTGAAGTTAAAATACTTTTCAAAGAGAAAGTCCATTAAGATGCTGGGCATAGACATTCAACCTTTCTATAATTTTTTTTCTGATTTGTAGATGATGTACTGTCTAAATTCCAACACAAGTAGGGATACCAAGAGGGAAATTTGGATAACCTGAAAAGGGAATCAAATTGCAATGCACGTAAATTTCCATTAAGAATATGGAATACCTGTACAATATCCACTTCCAAACTTTGATTGATTCCTACAGGTCTGGGCAGTTTCACCCTAACCAGACAACTCTTTCCTCTAGAGCTGACTGGGCTGTGGATGGTAGGTGGGGTCACACCTAAATTTCTTAATTGTATAAGCAAACCCAACTCATATTTTTGTCACTGAATTTGGAGTCTCCCATCTATTGCCACTGAATGTTGATGACAGCATCTGACTGTCATAGAGTACTTTTACAACCAGAGACCTATCAGTGAAGTTTTCCTCCCTGAGTCGCCTAAGAGTGGATATCCCCCACTTCCCAGAAGAAGGCAGGTATAGAAAATGAATTCTAACTTAGGCTGGTATCTAAGGGTTCTGACTGAATTTTTTGCTTCTTTCTCTAAGGCTTGAGAACTCTACATATAGGTTAAATACAGAGGTGTTAGACATAGTGGCAAATCTTTTCTTAACTCAGACCTGAGACACAAACTGCTTGGACTGTATATTGTTCAAAGACTGGATCCAGATCACTCATTTTTTTAAAAAATATTTCAATCTTGTCTTTGGTATTTAAACCCTGAAAATGGAGTTAGGTTCTCTTCTCCTCCGTCTCTGTTACTGCAATTCCAGAATCAGCTTTGATTGAGCTAATGATATGGCCCATAATATTACAGAAAACAGGCATGGAATAGAGATGGAACTCCCTGGACCATAATTCACAGATAATCAATGTATGGAATTTAACACTAGTTTAAAGTATGCAATTAAGCACCTTTAAAAATCTGATGTGCAATTAGTAAGCATTTCACAGTAACAATCAATAAAAGTAAATGAAGCTAACAGTTCGGAGTAATCATGTATCAGCAAATCAAATTCAGACTGACACAACATACCAGAGTAATTTATTTCTGCTATTGATTTCAATGGAGGTTTTGTCTGATGACCTACATATGCTATGTTGAATTTAGTCCACAGAGATTAACAGCCATATAGGTTGACATGGAATCAAGTAATCAAGTTCCAAACAAGCATCAAAGAGTGAATTTTTATTTCTGAATACTTGAGTACTCAGGAACACATTAGCAATCTATTAATAATGCAGGGTCACTGAAAATAAATTTGGAACCTTGGATTTCTCTTTTCCAGGAAGTCAGAATCCCAGAACAGTTCTCCCTGTGGCACTCCATGTGTTAACACAGAGAAGCACTTTGTTTGTTTGTTTGTTTGTATTTTTTTCAGCTATCATGTTTGATATTTTGTTTGAAGGTAGGTAAAGGAAAAACAGAAGAATCTATCACCTTTCAATTGAAAAGTTTTAGAACAAATTGCATTTTTGACTCTGATTTCTCTTGCAGTAAAGTTGACAGGTGGGACTCACTCTCCACCCATACTAAATGAAAGAGTATGAAACTGGCCAGAGCAAAATAACACTTGAAATTAAGTATGTTGCTCTGCACCCTTTCTCTCACCCTTTGGACAAGGGGTAGCATTTTTAAACAATAAGAGGGTAGATTCAGACTAGGTATAAGAAAGAAATTTTTTACAATGAGAAATTTTTTACAAGGTGAAACTCTTGAACAGTTTGCCCAGAAAGGTGGCAGATGCCCCATCCCTGGAAAAATTCAAGATCAGATTGGATGGAGCTCTGAGAAACTTGATCTAATTGAAGATGTTGCTACTTATTGCAGAGGGTTTGGACTAGACGGTTTTTATAAGGCCCTTCCACCACAACTTGTTCTATGATTCTTTATTTAAAATCTCCCTATTTTCTTTCATCTTTTATATAGGCTGTTATCATTTTAGAGCAGAAGATATCATACATAAATATGACAAAAACCTGTCAGAATGAAAAAAAATGTATAGCAGCTACCTTAAATGTTTGCTTTGAAAGAAAATTTTTTCTTTGATGTGTACAGTGCTGTGCCTGTAATCACAGAGTTTCAAAATAATTCCTTGAAGAGGAAACCTTAAATTATATTTGGAACATCTTTTCCACATTCCAGTTAACTGAGGATTGCAATTAATATTGTGCAAGTACTAGTCTTGCATGAAATTTAATTGTCTTTTATTTAGAATATTTTTCTCCTATGTAGCCTACTTGCAGGAGCAAGGTAAGCATTTAAATGAAGCTATAGAATATATAGGAAAGCAAGAAGAAGGAAGGAAAACAGAAGGCACAGCAATGCGATAGCACCATTCTAGACTTCTTTACCTTGTAAGAGTACTGTGCTGAACTGTCAATAGCTTGCTGTATGGATCTAGAGCCTAAATGGTTTGTGGCTTCTCAAGGATGAAGTTAGATAATTTTTAATAAAATATGTGCAAGGGATAGAGTGGAAAACATTAGAAATTATAAGATTTTCACAGCCATGTAACAGTAAGTTATTTGATTTCCCTGAAATTCCAGATGCAGAGCAATTCCATTCAGACTGTAAGATGTTGCCCTGCAGCATGTATTAGAGCTGTCACTCTGCTGTTTCACTTTTAGTGCATTACATATGTGTACAATATAGTTCTGCTCCCTGAGGTTAAATTTTGCTCATTGTACAGCCAAGCCCCTGAGGGCTAACGCACAGAGTTGAAAAAGTGTTATTTTGTCAATTTCGGTATGGAACTCTATCCCTATAACTATATGAAGAAATTCTTGGTTTACTATTCTTCTTGTCTATGTGTTCTTTCTCTGAAACAAATTATTTTAATATTGTTCAATTTGAAAGGCCATTCCGAAGAAAAGAAATTGAAAATTCATCTCTAAATAGCATTTTCATGCTGAATGAAAAAAAAAAAAAAAAAAAAAAAAA